>OX246748.1:7728575-8178575 GCA_945910005.1 Isoperla grammatica
AGTCCAGATCTTTCCTATGGTACAATTTTGTTGCGAAAGTCTTCTGTAATGCTGAAAGGGTACAGTTTTTGGCATTTATCTTGGAACTATGCTCAGTGGACTTAATTTCTCAAATACACGTTTCAGTCACAAGTATATCCCTTCGACCTCCTATAAAGTGTTGATTTTTCAATGAGAAACTATTTCCATTTAAAACACAACATTGATGGATGAATAGTGAGGTAAGCTGGAAACACTTTCCACATTTGCTGCCAAGTTTGGTCGACACTATCTCATTCTATCCCCAGTACACATGTGATGTGCACGAGCTCATGTCGACGCTAGAGATACAGATAAGATGTCTGCTCGTGCTCAATCCAAGATGGACGATAGTCTAATTAGCAAACACTGACTGATTTGTTGTGCGAATTAAACTTGAGCGTGTCTCGAGTAATCAATGTTATTTATGTATCTACTATAGTGTCGCAACTACTGTGGTGTTTACCTAGTTCTTTCATTTTTGTCTTCGTCTGTAAAGTTACTTATATATTCACACATATATATACACACACACACATATATATATCATGGTAATACGGATTTCTAATTCAAACGGACACATAATAGAACAGGTAAAACGTAAAACTAGGTAAAACTAGGTGAACTGATAATGTAACGAGTAGCTGACATCAAAGCAGCTTCTTTCAACTTTTTTACATATGGGTTATGTTATGTCAGTGTCAGCTGTCAGTTTGCGAGCCTGTTGAAGAGCTCTGATCAGTGTTCGAAATATTGCGTTTTAAATTGTTTTTATATGTCACAAGGAACAGTGTACAGTCCAATTACTAGGTCTTATAACGGATTTCTAAGCTTATTCCAGCTTTATAGGTAACGCATGGGGATTTAGCAATTAAAATACAAGTTTGCCTTAACTGGGGATCGAACGTAGATCCACCGGCTCTACGTATACCGGTGCCTTTCCATTAAGCTATCGGGGTCGTTGGAAGTGGATTGTGGACACAGGATCGATCGAACAGTAGACTACATACCCGCAAATCAGTCGGGGCTAAATTTTATTACAATTGCTATACATTATCCATAAAGCATGTATAAACATACTTCACAACTCATGGAAAATGAGAATGATTGCTATAGAGCATGCGATCTCATTCAGTAGAATCAAGTATCCTGAATGGAAGTGAGGGCCGGTCTTACAATCTCCTAATAAGGAAGTTATTTGTAGTAATTAAGCTATTTGGAGGATTTCAAGGGTTTTGATTGGTCGTCGCCATGGAGACAACATGTTATTAGACGAATAAGTGATTATTGGGGCATTGTAAGACAGGACCTAAGTATAAGTACGTCCATTACATCGTTTAAGATATAATTTAAGTTCGTAATGTCAAATTTCCTGCGGGCAGACAATAGTAGAAGAAAATCCAGCAACTATTAATAAGTCTCATTGAGTCTTTAGACACGCATTGGACACGCACCGATTACATAATTAAAACAACACATTAGTATTGATTTGTATGAATCATTATATGTATGGTAATTATTGAACTTATATAATTATTTTAATTATTATGATATCCTTAGGATGTTTGGATGATTTTGACACTTTTTTCTATGTTAAACGTGAAACCACGTTAGGGCTTCAAAAAAGCATCGCCTTAATTATTACTTACAGCATTAAGTATGTAAATGAGGAGTGGTATAACAAGTGGTCATCATATTTGGTCAAACAATTATTATCAATTACATCGGTGAGCACATACCAGGTAATAGATGTTCTATCTTTAGATATTGGCTATTGGCTATGTGGTAAACATGAAATTAAGGTAAAGGGACCGATATCGATAAATTCACGTTTTTGTATTGATATATTGAGAAGGCTTCCATTTATTAAAAAAATGATTCATACCGGACATTATTACCCTAAAAATGAATTTATAAAATTTAAATATTGTAATTGTTATACGTGTTATTCATTAACTATAAATTATTTAATTTTAACAGAAACAACAATCGTAACTATTTCAATAAAACAAATCTTCGTTGTTTATTACAGCTGATTCAAAACCAAATCCCGGGTCAGGATCACTTTTTCAATATGTAGAAACTTTCTCAAAATATCAGTAAATACCATGGAATTGGCGCAGTTTAACATTGCGATCTACCGTTACCGACAAGACAATAAATAGCGACATCCGACAATTAATCTGTCGCCCACAGAATGTCACCCAATACGAGAGACAACGGGTAGTTTTCTCTCCGTGGACAAATGTTTCGCGCTGGGTGGGCGCGAAACGTCGATGGGTCTGCGCGCTAAACCGGAACCAACCGAACGCAAAGCTCGCGATTTCCTCGACAGATAAACGTCGGTAATTGTTTCAACCTGAATATTTGGTGTCTGCTGTTTCTTGTTGAACGGGTTAGAAGCGGCTCGGCTGTATAGACGATGCAAGACTGTTTAGCATACAGGACAGGCCAGCACCCCCCCCCCCCCCCCCCGACCCCTTGTACGGAGTGCATTGAAATAAAGATGCATCATTCTATTATCTGTGTGCATGTGTATTTTTTATACAATGCTATCTTTAAAGCTACTATGGCTTTTATTATTAAAATTAAATTCATTAAATCTAACGCTTCAGAAAAATGGCAATTTCCAATAGTTAGTTTTGTGTAATGGCTGTATACACATTGTATTGGATAAATCTGAAGCTCTGATTTGTTCAGTCTTTTTTAAATAAAATTAGTAACAATTACACATGGGACAGGATAAGGAATGACGAAATAAGAAACCAGCTAGGCGTAAGGAATTTATTGGAGAGAGAAGACTGAAATGATTCGGACATGTCAAGAGGCTGGAAAGAGCGAGGAGAATGCTAGAACTGGAGATTCCAGGTAGAAGAACGAGAGGAAGACCACGACAAAGATGGCACGACAAAGTGAGGAAGGATGTGGAAATGCGAGGAGGGGATTGAAATGTAGTTGAGGGGGAAGAGTGGTGGCAGGATAGAAGAACATGGAGAGGCTTATCTTCAATGCCGACCCAACGCAGAGTTGGACGTGGCAACAGATGATGATGATGATGATGAATAACAATTACAGTATTTAAATGTTTCTAAATTCATTGTTTTGCTTAAACAAATCCAATTTCTGAATGGATTTACTTGTTCAATATCTTGTAGCGTTCTTGAGATATCAGTGAATTGCCATTAATTTTGCTTGATTTAATATTGGGACCTACCCATTGCCGTTATCACAGACCGGAAGTTCAAACAAATCACTCACATTTCTTATGTTTTCAACAGCGTGTGAATATGCGCAAGACATTCCCTAAATTCGGCCTCACTTGGGCAATTGTTTTTGAAAAAGCTTCAGTTATCAGTTTCACGCTGAGATGTTGAGATACGTTCTAGTCAATTTGCATCAGCTTTTTCACTTTGGCTACGGATATCGTAACTCGTTAGAAGGGATTAGTAAAAAAAAAAAAAAAAAAACTTGTTAAATTAGACAAGCGTCACATTTGCCAATGTGCCCTTTGCGATCAAAGTTCTTTTGGTGAACCTAAGTGGGCGTTGACTGGTTATCGCTAGTCAACAGTGAACAGCGAAGACTGTTAGTCGACCTAGCTTCACCGATCTCTACCTATTGGTTAAATAACTTTACAATCCATTGAAATTATCAAAAAGTAAACCGAAGTATGTCATCCCCTAGATAATTGAATGTTCTATCGCATAAATGTTTTTCGGTTCAAATAAATATTTCCATTTTTTAAATTAGATACCTTTTTTAATTATGAAATGTGGTTGCAACAAAACAACACATTAAAGAAGTTAAATGAGGTAATTTGAAAAGTAAAATAATTATTTGAACAAAAGAAACAATATCAAGAAAGAACACTTAATTTTCTAGGAGATGACGTATTTTAGTTTACTTTTTGATAATTTCAGAGCGTATTAAAAGCAATTTCAGTTGACTGAAATCGGGTATTCTGCAGGGTACGTTCTATTACTAGTAGGCTTCTTGCAGATGACGTCAAAAACATGAACTAGCGGCAGTCTACATGGTTACAGCTTTTCTCTCATAAATCAGCAACTGTTGATAACCTGTGGCTTTTGCACGATTGTTGTCCTGCTGGCTTGCAAGAAGCCATAGATAGCCTATTTGTTAATTGATTGACGCGCATTAAGAAGAAAGAAAAGAACCATAACAATTTCCGGCTTCAAAACTCGTCTCTGTCTTTCGCTACGGCTACTTATTTGAAGGGATGTGAATTAGTATGGTGCCATTAGCGTTTGAGAAGAGATAGCTATCAAAGTTCACGCCACTTGTTGCCACTGAGATTTAATTTCTTTTACCCGTTAGAAGATGTGCATCACTCACAAAGGTATTTCTTACACCTGGAGATTGAAATAGAGTGAATGATTAGGTGAACAATAACATTAGACACATTTGGTAATTTTAAAAGACTAACGTCGTCAAATTTCACACTACATTATCCCGTGCGGGGAGTAAAGTTGTCCCAACCTAACAATTTAGTCTCATTCTCACGAAATAGCTGTAGCTAGTACAAACTTTATTTTTATCATCTCTAGTTCCTACCATCTACTGAAAAAAGGACAATAGTGACAATTTACGACTGTATATTGGTTACATGAAAATTCTAAATACAGCAGGCGTGAGTAATAAGTGTTGTGCACTATCAAGCCGAAGACTATCTTGACGATTGTGGGAAAGAACGTCAGGAATCAGTTTATTTTCGTTGAAGCTGCGTGCATGAAAGGGGAGGGGGATAAAAATCTGAGATCGGTTTGAGATCACTACGCTATAGTTGAGAAACTGTAAGAATGACGGCCCCCCCCTTATCCCCACCACTGCTACCCGACCCCCCTCAACTCCGTGACAACCTAACAAAATGAAATGCGTAACTGAAAATCAGTTTGTTTCAGTTGTTCAGTTTGTTGATTCATGGAGTAGAGGAGGGGTCGGGTAGCAGTGGTGGGGATAAGGAGGAGGCCGTCATTCTTACAGTTTTTCAACTATACTATAGTAACTGTAATATTAGTAGCAAGCCGTAATAGTGATTGTTGTAGAACTTGGCTAAATTTTAACAAAAGTCCATAATTTGCTTCGCTATTCTGTTTGATAGGCGTAAACGTTTTGAGAGCGTTGGAGCGTTGGTAATTTTCACAGCATCTTTGCACATGCGAAGTTAATTGCCTTCTGATGCATACTTTTTATCGAATACATCGATACAATTCGTCAATTCGTTTGACGAGCTTTAAAAACCTAAACTGTACAAGCAAATCGCATTCAAAGCATGTAGGCATTTTATTTCTATGTTTTTGTTTTACTTAATGCGGTCGTAAAATGCCAAAATACGAGATAAATTTCTCACCATTATGGTTCATGTGCTATGCTGGATTTTACTTCTTAAATTCCCTATTCGCTATGGCTAGTTTGGTTTTGAAAAAACGGAAACAATTTGACCAAAACGGAACTCTTTTGTTTTAGTGTGATACACGTTTTTTACTTCTTAAAGTACTTGAAAGAATGTGATTTCTGGGTTTAGATAAAACCGATACCCTTTTATT
This sequence comes from Isoperla grammatica, assembly GCA_945910005.1. Taxonomy (NCBI): domain Eukaryota; kingdom Metazoa; phylum Arthropoda; class Insecta; order Plecoptera; family Perlodidae; genus Isoperla; species Isoperla grammatica. Next base: position 7,734,158 of record OX246748.1, read on the forward strand.
AGGCATTAGTCTAGTGAAGGGAAGCATTCTTTCTCTATTTGACAAGTGTCTATTTAACAGCTAAAATTACCGGTCTCGGGATCGAACCGGCGAGCTCTTGAATTAGCAGGTCTCGGGTATTGACGCTAATCCATCTCTGTTCTTATGATTGTTCCCCAAAAATAGATCTTCTTACGATAATAATAATAATAATAATAATAATAATAATAATAATAAATATAATAATAATAACAGTTAATAATATATCATTTGTCTTCATTTATAATAAATAATTAATTTGAATTAGCATAACATTAGAAGCAAAAAGTATCACTAAAGATATATGAAAGTATGGCTATACTTATACTAGAGCAATGAAACTATATACATTAATTATGTGTACGGTACTTAGTTTAATAGTACTATAATCAACACAGCATCAATAATAATAATAGTAAAATAATATACTTTAATGGTAATTCATATTAAATTGTCCATAAAAAGATCTAGATATGCTAGTGACAGCTTATAACACTCCTCACGTGTTACTCAGCATATTCCAGTTTCCGCTTTGTTCATGGATGCATTTATAAGATATTTTTATATTATGTCGGCCAAGATGCATAATTGTTTTATTGGTTGTCGGCTCCGAGCAATGTTAATTGTGGTAGCTACCGCGGTGCAGCTTGAAGTGCATCTGCATGCAACGATATAAGCATCACGCTCTGTTCTCGTTCATGTGCAGATGTTTGGGTGGCATCTGTCATGAACGACTAAAACGATAAGTATAAAATATGATGAACCAAGGCTCTTAGAGCGGGAGAATGTTTAAATAAAACACCACATGAATGAATTGTTAGATTTATGAAAGAGCTTGAATTTTAATGAAAGTTGCTTTTTGAATTTTGTAATGTGTTTTACGAGCGTCATGCTTGTTTCAACGTTTCCCTCGTAAAACGCTTAATTTTCGGCGTAGACGAAATTAAAAAATGCAGGTTCATTAAAATTCAATATTTTTCATAAATCTAACAATTCATATTGGATTTAATTAAAAAATGGGTTTTCGACGACGATGGGGAATGACGACCAGCCTGACAGTTTCTGACGCGTTGGGTTCGACTTCGAGGCGGTGGATGGGGGAAAAAATTTAAGGGAAGCAGATTATATCCGGCACTACAGGAACTTTAACTTCGTTCATCTGTCCTACACTTTATACACTAAAGTAAGTCAGTGTCAGTGATCAATCGTTTTTTTGTACCCGTGTAGGTCAGTGTAAATATTTTTATTACATTCGCTTGTAATTAAAACTTCACTAGTGTAGCCAGTGCACGAGATTTTTACCTGCCTATGTAGCTCGCGTGTAAGACGCTTTGCTACACTGGCCAGTGTAGTGTAGCACCCAGTGTAAGACAGGCGAACAAAGCTCCTGTTACAGAGTGTAGTATCGACAATATTGTGTTTTGCAAAGGACTGTTTGTTGTATGTACAGTGTACACCTCACATGCACTCTCGAAGCATTATGTTCGCTATCCGTAAGAGAAATGGGAAAGGTGAAGTGTCTGATAAAATGATTAATGAATATCAGGTCGCGGAATGGGTTAACCAGTTTTTATCCCAACTAGAGCAAAGCATAATACATTAATGTCGAAAAAACGTTTTGAGAGTAACATTTATTTTCTCTCTTTTGTCCTTTCGAAAATGCAGTAGGTGAACTGAACCAATATGAGAGTTTTGAGAAGTCTCTCACAGAAATAGACACGGAACTAATTTGGTCATAATATATGTATTCTTCCTGTATGTTACACTCGTGTGTGTTACAATCATTACTGTTGGTAGCACGAGTCGGTTGAAAACATAAATATTATAAAACATAATCGATTAAGGTCCGTATTACTAAACTCTTTTAATCTTCTCTTCGATTTCGTAATCTCGGATTGGTAACCGACTATATAATATGGTTTTAACAAACAATACATACAAAATGCATGTTTTCAAGCAAGCGTCTTATTTGTTGGGAACAAATCCTCGGGGGTACATTTTAGTTAAATACGTCCGATAACCCATCTATTTGGCAATTTTGAACTTCTACCTTTTCGAACATGTTGAAATTAATTTGGGCATCTAAACCGTACAAATTGTAACTCTTAAAATTAAAATAATACTTAGTTAAACACGTTAAAATGTCTTAACCGATTCGTTCTACAGTGCTGGTATGAAAAAAAGGATTTGTGCCACAAAGTAACCTATCAAGAAATGTTATTTCATAAGCGTATGGATACCACGATACAAAAATGTGTCTCTACCATCTGCACATTTTCTTCTCGATTATAGTATTTTACATTTTCATCATCAGTACAGTTGTTAATGTGCTTAAATTGTATGTAGTCAATTCTTGTGCACAAAGCCTGCGTGATTAACTGACTTAAACTCTTCTACTCGGGCTTATAAACTTCAGTGCACAATTCACACAAGAACATTGATGTCATTTCCTAATTTCTAGCAGAGTTAAACAGGTCTACGAACTTGGCAAGAAGTATGTAAACTTATTTTATCTCCAATTCAGACACGCCCTTTCTAAGATCTTTGGAGACTGGCTGTATGAATCAGCCGTGATTATAAAACGACGTCTAACCGATGAACCGCGAACAAAATCCCTAAGAAAATACATTATTTGAAAAATTCTTTCCGTGGAAAAAGTAACTTTTTTTATCGAACGTAATTAAAAGGTGTGATGGTATAATTTCGTATTGGGTGAGTGGTTATGTGTGAAGTTCCAAAGCAAAGAAAATAGTCAAATCGTTGGCCAATAGAGCGCACTAGCAAACAAAAACCTTTTATACTTTAGTTTAAAATGTTACCTTTTTATATGACTCAGGCGATAATATTGTGAAGCGTTAGCAAAAAACGTTTTCTCCCACCGAGAGTCGAATCCTGCTCTTCTAGGTTTAGTTACCTGTGCTCTATATCTAAGCTGACACTTAAAATATTGGTTGTAAGATGGTTTAGCGGTTTATCTTCAAAACCTGTGTGGGCTAATAATAATAATGATGATAATAATAATAAATCAATGCATTACAATTTGCCAAAGCTGTAGGTACTAGTGCGATTGTAAAAGACAATAAATTCAGAGAAAGAAAATACCATCTAAATAAATCTAACTTTCATTAATTTAAATTAATGGGACCAAAGGTGATAGGATCGCAATTATATTGTAACACATTCATTGTATGTTTAAAAGTTTAATTGATAATCGGGCTCTGAGCCGGACCCTCTTCAATAGCACAAGAGATACCGCTCCAGCTACACTGTGTTTCATGTTAACTTTGCAGTGCCTTCCTTGCTATAAACTGCACGGCAAGGGTCTACCCTCACCATACGGCCGCGCGGTGAGTGCAGCGGTGGCTCACAAATAGTACCTGTCAAGATATTAGACATTAAAAAGAAAAGACAAAACAAAATACATTTCAAGTCTACATAATCAATGAAGAATACAAAAAATGTGTTACATTTTGAGATAAACTGATTATGTGGATTTGTAGGGTGTTGTACTGTATTGTTTCATTTTGTGTTTAACGACGTACCCGCGACGGCTGGGTCATATGATGTCTGAGGGTGATTGGTAGAAAAGGACAAGAATTGAATTTGTGGTTCAAAGGGAGGAATAGGGGAGGGTCTCATTTCGTCACCTCTTATGACTAGCAGAGTCACTCTGGTACAAATTCTACCCCAGGTCAGACAGGTATTTTATGAGCTACCGCTGCACTCGCCGCACAGCTTGATGATGGGGGTAGATCATTGGTGTGCAAAATGGTTTAATGCAAGAACAGCACTGCAATGTTAAGGTGAAACACACTGTAGTTACTTTATTTCCCGCCGCTGTAAACTACTTGCTGCACGGCCGTAGGGTGGGGGTAGATCCTTGGCGTGCAAGATGGTTTAATGCAAGAACAGCACTGCAATGTTAAGGTGAAACACACTGTAGTTACTTTATTTCCCGCCGCTGTAAACTACTTGCTGCACGGCCGGATGGTGGGGGTAGATCCTTGGCGTGCAAGAGGGTTTAATGCAAGAACAGCACTGCAATGTTAAGGTGAAACACACTGTAGTTACTTTATTTCCCGCCGCTGTAAACTACTTGCTGCACGGCCGTAGGGTGGGGGTAGATCCTTGGCGTGCAAGATGGTTTAATGCAAGAACAGCACTGCAATGTTAAGGTGAAACACACTGTAGTTACTTTATTTCCCGCCGCTGTAAACTACTTGCTGCACGGCCGGATGGTGGGGGTAGATCCTTGGCGTGCAAGAGGGTTTAATGCAAGAACAGCACTGCAATGTTAAGGTGAAACACACTGTAGTTACTTTATTTCCCGCCGCTGTAAACTACTTGCTGCACGGCCGTAGGGTGGGGGTAGATCCTTGGCGTGCTGCAATGTTAAGGTGAAACACACTTTAGTTACTTTATTTCCCGCCGCTGTAAGCTACTTGCTGCACGGCCGTATGGTGGGGGTAGATCCTTGGCGTGCAAGATGGTTTAGTGCAAGAACAGTACTGCAATGTTAAGGTGAAACACACTGTAGTTACTTTATTTCCCGCCGCTGTAAGCTACTTGCTGCACGGCCGGATGGTGGGGGTAGATCCTTGGCGTGCAAGATGGTTTAGAGCAAGAACAGCACTGCAATGTTAAGGTGAAACACACTGTAGTCACTTTATTTCCCGCCGCTGTAAACTACTTGCTGCACGGCCGTATGATGGGGGTAGATCCTTGGCGTGCAAGATGGTTTAGTGCAAGAACAGTACTGCAATGTTAAGGTGAAACACACTGTAGTTACTTTATTTCCCGCCGCTGTAAACTACTTGCTGCACGGCCGTATGGTGGGGGTAGATCCTTGGCGTGCAAGATGGTTTAGTGCAAGAACACCACTGCAATGTTAAGGTGAAACACACTGTAGTTGCTTTATTTCCCGCCGCTGTAAACTACTTGCTGCACGGCTGCATTTTAATCCGCTTTTAGTGGGCTGAAGACCTGCCTAACCGGATGCAATGGGCCCGGGCTGCATCAAGATACAACATGCAACATGCAACATGCAACATGCAACATGCAACACTTTATCTTCGCCAGGCCGGCCCGGCCGGCCCACAAGTTTAAGGTCAGCAGGTGGAGTAGAACAGATGATAGAGATAGAAATAGGTCACCAGCTCTTTCTTATATTCGGTCGGACAGAAGTTTTGTTTTCTATAATGATTCGTTTGTAATTTATTATTTATTCTATATAGATGTCTTAATGTGGGGATATGGATATAGCCCCAACTTAAATAGTCTTTTATCGATCTCAGATTCTTATCTACAGCCAATTTCACGCACGCTGTTTCAATGAAACCTTGTCTCAGTTTTTACATAAACATAAGTCTTATTTCTGATCGATTATCCAATATTACAGATGAAATTATCACAAAATAATATTAGATAATTTTAAGAAAAAATTATTTATAATCTTTTTGGGTATAACTTTTTGTCGAATTGTAAAAAGTGTGCTTAATAATATTATTTGTGCTACGCTAAAACACTATAGATTAATCGTCTAGATCAAAGTATGTAGCAACACTAAAACTGCATTTTTCAATTTCGTTATCCAACTTGCCCTACATAGTCATAATTAAATTACTAATTGGTTGAATTACAAACCACCTACAAGAATGTAATTTAACTACATACATTAAACCTTATAGTTTACTTTGTTAAGTTAATTAGATTTTTTATCGACCCAAATTTAGTGTGTCATAATTACGTTTTTATGATATCACAGAGAATAATGCTCGATATGTAAAGTAATTACATATTCAAGAATGCATATTCTTATTTTATCGAGTATCGACCGTACAGTGATAGATCGAGATGGCTCAGTGGTATAACACGTAAGACTTTAATCGATAAGTCGCTATTTCGATTCGATTCCGGTACTAAGAAATGCTGACCGAAGTTTTTCCGAGGTTTTCCTCAGTCAAAGGGCGGATGCTGGGAATTAGAGTCCTATCTCATTCTTTCTTGTCATCCAAATAACCTACTATATACCAAACTAAGCTTAGTTCCACTCCTCTAGCTTCTAACAGCTAGTTTTGGCGTTTTCCAATGGGCTGCACTCAGTGCGCACTGACGCGTCTATTGTATTGTTGTGTATATTGTTGTTCTAATTGTTAAAGGCGCTCTCAATGCGGTCCAGTGCAGCCATTGAATATCAGTGATAATTTACGAGCCTGTATTGAAAATCTGAAAACGTTTACTAAATATGTACTCGTAAGGTCGTGAATTTCTGTGAAAACATTAACAAAAATCGTGTAAACTTACGATCACAGACAACGTAAGCAAAAATCCGAAAAATCTACCGTCTTCAGCAACCTTAAACCCTCTCCATTCTTACCCCACTGTGCTAGATAAAATCCATCACGTTTTGATATTAACGTTAAGATAATTCTAAGGTCCAAGTTTGTGAACAAACCGACCATTAGGCCACCTTGATCCAGTGTTGCAACGTCTTGTGTAAATACGGCACCATGGTATAGCCTGTAATTCGCGCTCTCGCTTTTAAAACATCTGATGGTCACATCGTCTGGTTAACGCCCGGGGTATCGGCTTAGTATCCTGTTTTCGCTCTTGACATTTGGATTGTTACCTACAAACAAACATGACGGTAATTAATTTTGGAATACTCGTTAAAGTTCCTAAATAATAACATGGACGTTTTGAAGGACGACGAGAAAAGTGGTTAAGGAGAGAAGATAAAAAAACGAACGATTTTATTGTTTCTTGGTAAAATGGAGACAAATTACTCATGTTTATTGTTTTGTTGTTTCAAGGATGTAATATACATGGTTTAGGTGTGTTATAGTGGTCTAGGTCAGTTTTCAGTGTGTTAGAATGTGTGTTGTTGCTTGCTAGACCCCCCCCAGCCCCACCCTAGATACAAATGTAAGCTAACCATGAGTTCTATGAAAAATTCACGGCGCTCCCCACTCACTGCACTGCACTGCAGTACTATATATTATATTAGCCCCAATGTTTGTATTCGCATAACGGTCTCAAATCTACTGCTCCTTTCGTGGACGCTAATTGAAAGAAAATCAACAGTTACACACATTCGTAAATCCTCTCTTGTGCTTAACAGAGTGCATACGCCTAACTGTTCACACCCACCGTTCTAGGTAACCAACCGAAGGTCGTTAATTTTCCGTTATGGGCCTGTTTCAATTAGATGGTAGGAACTAGAGAAGTAGAAGATTAAGTTGGCACCATTGAACTCCGCTATGTCGCAAGTTGGTACAACTTAAGATTGATTGATATTTGGGCTTAAAGTCTTATATTTTTTAAACTTGGCTAATCAAGACGATGAGTGGGTGATAATGAAGATACAATTAGGGGCTCTTTGGAGGAAAGGGGCAAGTAGGAGGGCGCGTGAGGAAAGAGGAAAGGTGAGAAAAGGGGATTGAGGTGTTGACTGCACTTCGTCTGACTTCTCCTCCTCGACCAGTCCGGCTAGGGTGGCCCTACCAGAAGCATACGCTTCCGCCGGCATAGCTCTCGGGATCAACAAAGCACGCAAACCTGCCCACCACGAAAAGGTAGCAGTCCCTGGGCAAGGGACAACTTTAGGTGGTAAGTTGGGGGTGTGTAGGGAATGTTACATACATTAGTCTTGCAAGAAAGCCTCAAATTGTTCATGCAAGTTGGTTATAGCTTACTGTGGGTGTCTAACACTGCTTGAAAACCGTCATGGTATGCATTCGCCATGACAAGCCATCTAACTTAGCTCTCACACGATATGTCTTATCTAAAGATTTATTTGTACACACTATATAAGTATAAATTACACATTTTAAGTCTGTCATGCAACTGACAAACTGTGCGTGTATAAGGCACATTAGGCGAGCATTCTTCAAGCTATATAAAAAATGTAATATAGTAAAGGTTGGCTTACACATTTCCCTAAGATTTAAGATCTTGTTTCTAGACTGTTTTAGTAGGATCGCTATCACTGGCCGGATTTATAAAGGTCGCCACTCATTGGCTGGGCTAAGAAATTAAAGGGTAAGAGATAACAAGTTAAGAAAAAATGTAACTTCCGTCCTAGCTCTTAAATCTTGGGAAGTTGTATGAACGCCATGATGCTACTTGCTTGATTTAAGTCCAACTTCGTTAACCATTAGATCTTAAACCTTAGGGAAATGTGTAAACTGAGCTTAATTCAAAATGGGAGTAAATATCAAAAATACATCATCAACTTCTAGTTTAAAAAGTTTAAATTACACATTTTAGATAATTCTTAGTAAAAGTGAAGATAAAGAAATGGATGCGTTTTGTTCAAGGCCATAACAATAGTATTTGTGTACCAAACGGAAATCGAACTGGCATTTAAAATAAATAGCCCAACACGTTTTTATTAAAAATAATCTATTCAAATCACAGGTTTGTTTTCCATACATTTAACAGTTCGTGAAACGTTTAACTCTACTTCAAATATAATCTATGCATTAAAACTGTTTATTTTCATTTAAGAAGTATGTGTTGAGTTAACTTACCCAGTAACGTATCATTACTATCAAGTTTTCCAATACACATTCACAATGATTTGTAATTTGAACTATTATAGGTGGGGTACCCGTAAAGTCGACCTGCAGAAACTCGACAGTAGATAACCCCTGATAGCGCGTTATCTTATCGCATTTACCGCCAAAGGTATAACCCAACAGTGGATGACCCACTAACCCGTGTATTGATAGCGCGTTATCTTATCGCCTTTACCGCCAAAGGTATCGCGCCTAATGTTCGATTTTCTGCACCAGAGATAGATAGCGGCTTCCTTTTACTTCCGTGTAGATGAGTTTCTGCAGGTTGACATTCTGCGTTCCCTTATAGGTGTCCAATACTAGATGTTCTCATACTGACTTAATAACAGAGACCTTTAGTAGCAACTTAATTTTCTACTTCTTTAGCTCAAATATCTACTTGAAACAGGCATATTGATAATTCTTGGCCGTGTATTAAAATTATGACACCCCCCAAACATGGTATAGACTTCACTAAATGAGGCTATTTCAGTCTACTCAGCGGAAAACCGCCTTGATGAATGAATCAAAGATCTACAAACTCCCCAATTATTTTCAAAGAATTTTTTTTATAACATTTGAAAGACGGAAATATTTATTTGAACAAAGAAACATTCATAAATATGAGCACTAAATTCTCTAAGAGATAACACATTCTGTTTTACTTTGAACAATATTAAAGCACATTTAAAAGCAAACATGCAGGAATCGGGGATTTCGGTATAAGTCTGGGAAGGTGGACATTTAGCCTTAACATCCCGCCAAAAAAAGCCCCTCCCCCACCCCTCCCCCCCCCCCCATCACTATCAGCTTGCGTGCTGATAAGTGATACAACAGTAAACACCACCTTTACTCGCTCCGGGGTGTAGAATTAATTATTCGCCCGTGCAAAAAGCGCAACCTTGTAGATTTAGCCGGCCGCGCAATCGTCATGACACAATTCGTGTGTTGTATTATAGAAGTGTTCAACAATTACCGCGCAAAGTTACGCCTATTCGTCCGCCAGGTATTTGATTTGAATATACGTGGAGGTATAGTTATCTAGTGAGAAGGATGACAATAAAGCCTTTTATGGAGTACGGATAAGTAGGGTGTTTGTTTCGAGTTTGATTATCAAGGTAAACAAAATTTTTTGATTTAATTCTCGATTTAATGGTTACGTATAGGGAAATTTTTAATGGTATAACTGGATTCTAGTTCAAATATATGTAAAATTCAAGGACTGGTACAAATACTGTGTAATTCCTTAACCGGATACTTTGTAAAGATTGCGCCCTAGCACTTTCACATGATTGTAGCAAGTAGAGTACTCTTGGCTTATAAATATATATTTATTACTATTAAATATTTTCATTCCAGATCTTAAGTTCCATAAACAAACACAATTCACATCACATGAACACAAAACACAAGAACAACCAAGAAAACAACACAGATTCAAGACCCGTCTGGGCCCGGCGTAGAATAGGCCAATAGTGACACTGCTGCTCGTGAGAGACGACGAAAGGAGACCCTGTTCCTTCCCCCCCCCCCCCCCCCCCCACTGCCCCGCTAAAGATTTCTCCTCCCTTGCTGGACTCCCCTTATGACGACCTCCGCGATTTGTATTGGATCTGAATCATCTTCATCTGCATCTTCGTCTTCATATTTCACCCACTCATCGTCTCGATTACCCGTAACGAATACGGAGATGTTAACGGAGATGTTAACGGAGGTTAACAGAGATGTTACGCGGATGTTAGAGCAGTTAACGGTTGCACCCTTGATCTATATATGTCTGCGAGTAACATAAATAAATTAAGTGACCTTATTGGGTACAATTATTGGGACCTATCTTTTCGCCCCGGGCTAGGGAGTGCTAAGTGCGGCACCACACACAACATAGCAACGCTCAATGTCACCTGTAACAACTGCCTAGTGCTGGGTGGTGTGTTATTATTATAATCGGCTGTAAGGACTGGTCGCCATGCAATGTCATCTGGCCGCTGCTGTTTGCATCCACACGAGCAGATGCGAACAAGTGTTTTCAAGCTGCATTCGCAATGCACTTTCTAAATAAAATGTGTTTATTTAATTATTTAGAAAAGTAATTAAATTATAGTTGTATGTTCACTTACCCTACGGCACCCCCGATCTAAGTATGTAAAGTTGTAATACACACTTGACACAGTCAAGTACTTATATACTTACCTACTTAAATAATTCTTAGGTCCAGTCTTACAATGTTCCAATAACTACACATTCGTCAAATAGTTTGTTTTCTCCATGGCAACGACCAATCAAAATCCTTGAAATCCTCCAAATAGCTTTATTGCTACACATACATGTCTTATTAGGAGATTGTAAGACCGGCCCTTAAACACTTATACATATACACCTATACCTACTCCTAGCGGGACAAATTGTAATTAGAGGAGTAGGCGATAATTCGTTTGTTTTCTATGTCAGTGTCAAATAAGTAGAGAGTTATGATATAAGAATCAAAAATCTTGGTTTGCCACAAAAATACATTATTGATTATGTTTTTATTCTGCCCAGGGACTTCTAACTTATCGTGTAGGGAAGGTTTGCGTGCTTTTATTATACCGAGAGCTATGCAGGCGGAAGCGTATGCTTCTGGTAAGGCCACCCTAGCCGTACAGGTCGAGGAGTAGAAGCCAGACGAAATGCAGTCCACGTCCTCCCCTTTCTCTTTTCCTCCAGTTCTAGTTTACGAGTACGTATTATGTTTTTTCATCCACAAACAGTTAGCATTATCGTTGAAAATTAAACACCCCCGTAAACGTATAATTTAATAATTATTAACAAAAATTTAAACGGAAATATAAACGCATGTCCTACTATAATTTAAATTACTGCTATATTCCTTTGTAAATATGATTATTTTTTCGTACATTGTAATACCTCAATTATTTAAATGAAATGCTTTCAAAATTACTTTTTAATTATCTTCGCAATAGTTTTTCTACATACATGCAACATACATACTGAGAATCAGTGTGACATTGATTGATTTATGTGTAGTAATAACTGTTTTAATATAACACTCTAAATGCATATTCCTAAGATTTTTTCGAATATCAATTTACTTCTTGATTACATTTATTAGCGGGGTGTAGAAAAGTACCTTCAAAATCACTGTTGAAGTTTCTTTTTGTTTCTATAGCCATCATAACGTGAGACATTCCAAGGTCATTTCAATTGCACCTCATTTAATATTATATGCATGCAGTGCATTCCTTCGTGTAATTATGTACGTGTGCAGTTACCGAACATGTGGTCAATAGTTTATGTGCTTCGTTGAGAAGGTCACGGTTGGGAGAAGACGGAAGATTAGTTAGTCTATTGTTATGAGAAGGGCGTGGATGGTAATGGAAGAAGAGTGGGCTGGAAGAATTATGACGGAAGGTTGTTTATTGGGATAGGTCGGGAGTATACGTCCCATTAAGGATGTTATAATAATTTTTCGTATGAATACCTGTTATAGGGTGCACACAAGCTTTACCTGATGTGCCCCTCTTCAGGTGACTAACTAGGTTATTAAGATGTTTGGATAGCTGGGAAGGAACGTCCGAGGGCTGTTGATATAGGACTCAATCACAGCATTTTCCTTTACGACTGAGGACAACCTCGGAAAAAACTTTGTCAGGACTGCCGGTGGCCGGAATCGAGCCGGCGACCTCCCGAACTAGAGTCTCGCGTCTTACCGCTGAGTCGCCTCTATGTGTGTTCACCTACCCTGCAGAACCCTAGATAAAATGCTTGAAAATTGTCGCAAAAAGTAAACCAAAGTATGTTATCGTGTAGAGAATTTAGTGATCTTTCTTATGAATGTTTCTTTGTTCTATATAAATATTTCTGTTTTACAAACGTTTTTACATGGCATGGAAATAAGAATAAATTATTGTTGCTCATACAAGCCCCTGATACCCCCATATTTTCCGATAAAGCTTCAAAGGAAATTAATTTTTAGAAAATTCTATTTTTTTTTCTGACGTGAATCAACGTTTCGTTGATCTATAGTAAAGAAGTTTTGTGACTTTCTGGTATTTAGTTTACCAGTTATAGTTTTTGTAATTTACTTATGAAGTGGATAGAAATTGTAACGGGAAACAAGTGCGAGGGGATAAACTGGGATGAAAGTATGACTAACAGATACATATAAATACAGACTATGGTTTATTGTCACGAAAGCTTATTCAAATACACGTGTCACGCTACAACACGTAACCAAGACGGGCCTCACTCGGTACGTCTTCAATCTACCCTGACCGTCTAAGCTCTGACGAGCGGGCAAGCCGCCCCTGCTTATATAGGTAGGGGGTAGGCCGACGGGTAGGCCCCTCCTACCTCCCACCTAACCACATAGCCATGCAATGCAAGTCATTGCAATACTCCCCCCCTGAAAAAAGTGAAATCATAAACTTAATATAAAAAAAAACAAAGAATTAAAAGTTACACAACTAGACACTGAAAATAATGGAAAGAACTGAAAATGAATGGAAAGAACTACACAGATTACAAATCAAACAAGACATAAGCTACACATAAGGTACATAAGCAATACATAAGTTACACCTAACACATGGTATGCACTCAACACAATAACATCATAAAACCAATACACAAAAAACCAGATGCACAAGATAGTTCATCGTAAATGTCCAGCGTCTTGCGTCGTGTCTTATATAAAACAAGCCGTCGTATGATAAAACAAATACAATACAAATAAATGAAAAAATGAATTATAAGATAAAATGAAAGCGTGCACGAAAGCACGCCATAACCGTTGGAAAGTCACAGAAGCTATACGAACGAACACACGCAAAAAAAAAACATTAAATAATCCCTGGTTAGTGACGTTAAATAAGAATAAACACACGTCAATACCCAAAAAATAAACACACGTTAATATACAACAAGAAAGAAACCGATCTGCGGCGGTCACACGTCATCGCGACCGTCTTGACCCCAGATGTTGGGCAACTCGAAGTCCAAGGGGTCCATGTCGATGTTGAGGTACTCATCCTCGGCGTAGACGTCGTCGGCAGGGCGCTGGTCTGTGGGTCCATCTGATGTTGCTCCCGGCGGTTCCTTGGGGGGAGGCGGACTCAGGTCTCGCCCGGGCGTCCTCGGTACTGTCCTCCCGGGGGTGGGAGGTCGGTCCAGGGGGTCGTCGTCGGTCCACTCGGATGTCTGCGTAACGGGCTCCGAACCTTGCCGGAGGGATGGTTGTGGCTGTGGTTGGCTGAGGACGGTGACGGTAGTGGCTGGCATGGCTCGCCACTTTCTCGCTCGGGCCCGGCGTCGACTCCAGTTTCGGTGCACTGCGCCCGCTTGCGATCGGCCTTCCCGCCAGATCGACGAAACCGGGGACACGGTTACCGGTGCTAGGTTCCATTCAGGTGTTGCCATGGTGGGATCAACGAATGTGACTGATGGGGTAGCTACCAACTTCCTCGGTCTGAGATTATAAGGGTTGGATGGGGGAGATGAGTCATCATTCTCGGAGTCCGCCGTGTGTGTGTTGGGACTGATGTCCTTCCCGGAAGGTGGCAAGGCCCACGGGGGTGGGGGTGTAAAAGCTTTTAGTTGGTCAACATTGTACCGTCCGACAGTCTTCCCCGAACTCGGGTCCACAAGCATGTACACATTGTTCCCGACTTTACTTGCAACTTTCCACGGCCCATCTCGCTTCTTAGCTAACGAGCTGGTGACTCCCTTGCTGGCGTCGCTCAGAACATGGGTATTACGCCACACTAACTGTCCCGGATCATAGTGTACCGGGGTTCGATGGCAATCGTAGACTTTGCGCTGTCTCTCGTGCGCCTCTGCCGCATTCTCATTAGCTAGTTTGACAGCCACTCTTAATCTCTCCGCTAAGAGTTCTGCCGACTGATGGAAATCGTGACCCACAGATGGCTGCGAGTCCCGAGGGATGTCCGTAGGGAACCTAAGTTCCCTACCAAAGGTAAGGAAAGCCGGAGAGTACTTCGTGGAGTCGTGGACCGAAGTTCGTAATGCGAACGCTATTTCAGGAAGAAACTTATCCCACGTCTTGTGCATTTCCGTTAACGCCACTATACATTGCTTGAGAGACTTGTTGGTGCGTTCGGCCGGGTTACCTTGTGGCCTGTAGGGGACTATGTACCTGGCTCTAATGCCTAATTTTGAGCAGACATCAGTCCATAGTTTACTCGCGAACTGGGAGCCATTGTCTGAACGAATGGCCGTAGGAAAACCAAATCTACAACAATAATCTACCATACAGCGCACAGCCGTCTGCGCCGTCGCTCTCCGTAATGGATAAAGTTCCACGAACTTCGTGAAATCATCCACAATCACGAACACGTACTTATGTCTCTCTGTGGATGGTGTGTACGGGCCGATGAAGTCGACTGAAACGTGTGTACCAGCCGTGCGCGCTATCTTGCTGTCCATCAGGCCAGCGGGTCTCGAGTTCGACGGCTTTGTTTGCTGACATACGGAGCAGCCCCTAACGAACTGTGCGACATTATTCCGCATTCCAAGCCAGGTGTAGCGGTCTTGTAAACGCGCGAGGGTTTTTGTTATTCCCAGGTGTCCGCTCAGTGCATTCTCGTGAAACAATTTCAACACATGTTTTCTTACACCAAGTGGGACTATTATTTTAAATGACGTCGATGCTCCAGACGCTTCGTCGTCCCGATCAGAGGGAAGGTATCGCACTAATAGCCCGTCCTTCTCGACTATCAGCGCCTTATCTTTGTGATTACCCTCTTCAACTGCATTTATTATAGGAAGCAAAGCTTCATCTTTACGTTGAGCCTCAATCCACATGTGTCGGTCACTTAAATCTGGGTCTGACAACGTGACAGTAGCGACCTCACGCAATGACAATGGGTCTACTGGACCTGCCGGAAATCTGTTATCGAACACTAATTGTTTAATGTAAGCAGGATCGTCGATTGGCAGCAACTCATCGACTAACCTTGGTGTATACGCTTCAATTGAATCCGCCGGAATTTCTGTCCTTGATAGTGCGTCAGCCACCAGGTTAGTTGTCCCCCTTCGATACGTTATCTCGCAATCTAGCCCCATGATGCGCATGGACCACCTCTTTACGCGGCCTGACTGATCTTCCAAACCAAACAATTGTTTCAGCGCTGAGTGGTCAGTTTCAACGATGAAGTGTGACATCTCGATGTAGGGCATAAAACGTCGTATACAGTCTACAACACTCAGCGCCTCGAGTTCTGTAATACTGTAGTTTTTCTCTGCCGGGGTTAACGTTCTACTCGCGAATGCTATAGGCCGTGTGAAATTATCTTCACCTTGTTGTAACAGAACACCCCCAATAGCAACGGTGGATGCATCACATTGAATGCGGAATTCACGGTTCATGTCTGGTAATGCTAAACAGGTGTCCGATGTGAGATGTTGTCGTAATTCGTCAAACGCCTTCACTTGCTCGTGGGCCCAAGTCCATTCAACATCCTTCCTTAGTAGGGTAGTGAGGGGAAGCGCGATTGTCGAGAACATAGGAATAAAATCTCTATAGTAGCCGACCATCCCTAAGAACCGTTGAATGTCTTTGATCGTCTTTGGTGTTGGATAGTTAGAGATTGCATCTATTTTGGATGGGTCGGGTGAGACTGACCCTGGTGTTATGATATGACCCAAGAAGGCTAGCCGTTGTCTCCCAATTTGAACTTTTGTCGGGTTTATGGTGAGTCCCGCTTTGCTCAGTCGATCAATTATATCGGCTAAATGTATCACGTGGTCCTCCCATGTCTCACTATAGACAATCACATCATCCAGAAACGTCATAGCATATTTGTATGTAGCTCCCTCAAGGACAGAGTCCATGAGCCGTTGAAAAGTGAAACCACTCCCCCTTAATCCGAACGGGACTCTCTTATATCGGAATACACCGCGGTGTGTGAGGAAAGCTGTTTTTGCGCGATGTTCCTTCGCAACGCCAATCTGATGGTAACCCTGAGACAAGTCCAAAGTTGTCATTATTTTAGCTTTACCTAATTGAGCTAATACCCAATCTGTTCTAGGCATAACATGGGGATCAAGCTTTGTCAATTTGTTCACACCGCGATAGTCGATAGCAAGCCGATACCCCCCATTACTCTTGGGTACTAAAACTGGTGCGCTCAACCAACTGCTTGTACATGGTTCAATGACGTCATCTTGTAGTAAGTCTTCAATGCATGAGTCTAGTACATTTCTCTTCTTCTCATTCATCGGACGTGGAGCACACCGGATGGGCTTGGCATCCCCCGTGTCAATCTCATGAGTAATCAAGTCTGAGAACCCAGGCCTCAGGTTAAAAACACTTGCCCTACTCTCGAGGGTTGTCACCAGCTGTTTCTTAATACCCTGAGGGCACGTTACAGTCGCGCACAACAATTCGACCAATTTTTTGCCTGCGATGTTTGTCTCGCTCTCGAGATGGCAACTTGACTCACCGCTCACTTTGTGGAACGCAACAACAGCCTGAGGCGCCGTGCCGATCGTCCACCCTCTTTCAGATATATGAATGGACATATTTGTCTGTTCAAGGAAATCTCTGCCTAAGATAACCGGCTTACACAGCCCGGGGAGAATGTACAACCATTGTTTCTTCTCCCCCCCTTTCCACGAAATGTTGACTAACACTCTTCCAGTGCAACGAGCTGTCCCCGTGGCGAGTTGGATGTCCGACGCATCCTCGTGCACTCTACACCCCGCCCGCTGTATCTGTTCGATGACGTCACTTCCCACCAAGCTGATCGACGACCCGGTATCCAGCAGGGCCAGGAAAGTCTCCCCAAATAACGTCACCGCAATGAACGGGCTGTTCTTTGTGCCACTACCTTGCCCCCGAACAACCACGGACTCGGGCAGAGTAATGTCACCTTTATTTGCATTTGTCGTTCGACCACTAGTGGATGAAGCAATATTATGAGGTATGTTGGAGGGAAAAGTTGTGAAGGAACGGTTAGAGTTCTCCTCGGAGTTCGGCGCATGCCTGGAGGCTGCGCACGCGTCCTTCGAATGAGAACATGTGTGTGTGATTGAGTCCCCGCCAAGGGCCGACGCATACCCGGAGGCTGCGCACGCGTCCCTTGACCGAGAACTCGTGTGAGTGCTTGAGTTCCCGCCAAGGGCCGACGCATACCCGGAGGCTGCGCACGCGTCCCTTGACCGAGAACTCGTGTGAGTGCTTGAGTTCCCGCCAAGGGCCGACGCATACCCGGAGGCTGCGCACGCGTCCCTTGACCGAGAACTCGTGTGAGTGCTTGAGTTCCCGCCAAGGGCCGACGCATACCCGGAGGCTGCGCACGCGTCCCTTGATCGAGAACTCGTGTGAGTGCTTGAGCTCCCGCCAAGGGCCGACGCATACCCGGAGGCTGCGCACGCGTCCCTTGACCGAGAGCTCGTGTGAGTGCTTGAGTTCCCACCAAGGGCCGACGCATACCCGGAGGCTGCGCACGCGTCCCTTGACCGAGAACTCGTGTGAGTGCTTGGGCTCCCGCCAAGGGCCGACGCATACCCGGAGGCTGCGCACGCGTCCCCTGACCGAGAGCTCGTGTGAGTGCTTGAGTCCCCGCCAAGGGCCGACGCATACCCAGGGGCTGCGCACGCGTCCCTTGATCGAGAACTCGTGTGAGTGCTTGAGCTCCCGCCAAGGGCCGACGCATACCCGGAGGCTGCGCACGCGTCCCTTGATCGAGAACTCGTGTGAGTGCTTGAGCTCCCGCCAAGGGCCGACGCATACCCGGAGGCTGCGCACGCGTCCCTTGACTGAGAACTCGTGTGAGTGCTTGAGTTCCCGCCAAGGGCCGACGCATACCCGGAGGCTGCGCACGCGTCCCTTGACTGAGAACTCGTGTGAGTGCTTGAGTTCCCGCCAAGGGCCGACGCATACCCGGAGGCTGCGCACGCGTCCCTTGACTGAGAACTCGTGTGAGTGCTTGAGTTCCCGCCAAGGGCCGACGCATACCCGGAGGCTGCGCACGCGTCCCTTGATCGAGAACTCGTGTGAGTGCTTGAGCTCCCGCCAAGGGCCGACGCATACCCGGAGGCTGCGCACGCGTCCCTTGATCGAGAGCTCGTGTGAGTGCTTGAGTTCCCGCCAAGGGCCGACGCATACCCGGAGGCTGCGCACGCGTCCCTTGATCGAGAACTCGTGTGAGTGCTTGAGCTCCCGCCAAGGGCCGACGCATACCCGGAGGCTGCGCACGCGTCCCTTGATCGAGAGCTCGTGTGAGTGCTTGAGTTCCCGCCAAGGGCCGACGCATACCCGGAGGCTGCGCACGCGTCCCTTGATCGAGAACTCGTGTGAGTGCTTGAGCTCCCGCCAAGGGCCGACGCATACCCGGAGGCTGCGCACGCGTCCCTTGACTGAGAACTCATGTGTGTAATTGAGTTGGAGGGATTTGATCGAGTTGTTGGGTAAGAGAGTGGGAAAGGAATTTGCTCACCGTTTTCGCAACTACCAATCACAAACTGAGTCGCCGGGTGTGTGGTAGCTGCGCCTACGAGTTTTTTGGCTCGGTCTCCCTTGTTGACTGTTTCTGTTTGCGGTCGGGGCAGTTTCTAGAAAAGTGAAATCTGCTCCCGCAATTCCAACAATCCCGTCGGTTATTGTTGTTAGGGGTTGGTGAGTGGTTGTCTGCCGATGGTGCATTTTGATAACACTGCACTTGAGCTGGGGCCCACGCAGGTACATGACTGAACATGAATGGGTCCAGCGCCGCGAAGCCTAATGATCGGAAGTCCCGAGATAAGCCATCAACTGGTTTGTTGCCTGGTTGGTCGGCGCTAACAAGGCACGTCTCAGCCTGTATCGTTCGCTCTCTCCCGCCCCAAGCCAAAGCTGGTTCTACTGAATATTCGACGGGTGGGGGTGGTCTATACAATCTATCTCGAAGTATCTCTGACTGTAATTTGGGGCCAGCTGATGCAAGTTCTTTTAAAGTGTTGAATTTATTTCGGTTTACTAATCTGCGGAATTCCGGGTGCATTTGTTGGTATACGCGATTAAGTTTCTCTTCTTCGCTGTTGTTTTCGCCTAATCGGTCGTAATATCCTGCAATCGCTTGCACAAACGCGGACAACGGTTCGTCGGGGTGCTGGGTTCGACTTTCTAGCTCCCGCCTCAGCAACGTAGTGTAATCGGTCGCCCCGAATTCTTGTTGTAAAGCTTTTTCAAACGCGTCCCACTCCTCGAACCCTCCACTGAAGTTCCACCAACGTAGGGCGTGTTTAGACAAGGCAACCGGAATAACTTGGCGCAAAAGTTGATCGTTTGTCAACCCTTGAGACGCTCCGAAACGCCTGATCTCTCCGATGAACTCGTTCGGTGTTTTGAGATCCGAGTGCCCTTCGAAGCTCGGTAAAGGTAATTTAGCGGTCCATGATTTTTGTTCCCCTATTTTAGATTTAGATTGCGAAAGTCTCTCTGTGATGAGTTCTTCTACTCTCTCCTTGTTTGCTGCGGCCTGTACATCTACGCCCAGCAGCTCACACAATAATTTAGTCGATACGTTAGTTTCTGCCATATCTGTTTTTGAATTGGTATTATGTTTAACGCGTCCCCACCGTAGTTGCATCCGCTACTGTCCCACTAACGGAATCCCGGACGAGCCCCCAAATTGTAACGGGAAACAAGTGCGAGGGGATAAACTGGGATGAAAGTATGACTAACAGATACATATAAATACAGACTATGGTTTATTGTCACGAAAGCTTATTCAAATACACGTGTCACGCTACAACACGTAACCAAGACGGGCCTCACTCGGTACGTCTTCAATCTACCCTGACCGTCTAAGCTCTGACGAGCGGGCAAGCCGCCCCTGCTTATATAGGTAGGGGGTAGGCCGACGGGTAGGCCCCTCCTACCTCCCACCTAACCACATAGCCATGCAATGCAAGTCATTGCAAAACTTTGGTATGTTTTTGAAATATCGTTGGTCAGTATAATAAATAGTACACCATTATTGTACATAAATACGTTAGCCACTTGTGATTGAAATACAAAGTTTGATGATTGAAAAAAAAAAAGACATTCACATATGAATGGTATCTAAATAATGTGCGTGGATGGTTGAAAGAATTGTCTGTAATTTTGACCATAGTGTTAACTACTCTGATTTATGATTTTTTAAATAACACATTTTTTTTATGATGTCCAAACATTTGTTCTCTGAGGCACTCTGGCAATTATATGTGAAACTTCTTCTTGCCCAGTCCAGATTTCTTTGTCAGTTGTCATGTGCGACTGCCAAAGCTAGATATTATACTCAATTAAATGTTTATTTTTTGCAGGGACGTTTGACGGAAGAAAATGGATCCCCAGGCCTCAAGACTCCCGGACAACACGTGATGAAGGAGCCAAGGTAAAGCTTCGGCAATTAAATTCTACGTCTAGTAACGGGATTGCGGAAATATCACTACACGCTCTGAGCACGTGACTGGTAATTAGTCAAACATTTTTATTTTAATTACTTGGTATAATGAGATGTTTCCGAATTTTTTTCAGTTTCATTATTTTTGTTAATTCACTAGTAACATCAATATAGTGGAATCCAAAATATTAGCAGAAAGAAGGTGAAAAGGGGTATGATGATTTAAGCCCAGATGCAGGATTGTCCCTTAGTTGGAGGATCCCAGTCGTTGCTTTATGATTGTTTTATTGAATGCTATTTTCAATGAGTAAAACAAACTCTTTGACAATTAGGGAGTTCCCTAATCTAAGGGACATCTGTGCATTCGGGCCAAAACCTGTGATCAAAAAGGCCCCTAAATTTCAGTACCACGTAAGAATAATTAGGCCACATTAATAAAAAACAACGGACATTGTTCGTAATCATCCGCTCGAACGAAATTGCTTCATCAGATCACCAGGTTCCAATTTAGCTAGATTTACGACCTAATTATACCCATAAAGGGTCGAACCAAGCTACCACAATAGCCTTGTGCGGTTTAACGATGGCGGTTTATGTAAGGTGTGAAACTGTGTCTTGTGTCTACTTAGATTGTTTTTATTATTCGGCTTCTGTAAAACCCAACCTTGCCAATCAGCGAGCGATATTTGTTGTTTATGATCGTGTTAATGATGTTATTGTCATATTATACCGCGTGGACACAACTAAGAGAAAGTTGTGATCATATAATGTGTAAAAAAACAAAGAAGTAAAAGTTGGACATGTATAAAAAAAATTAAAAAATACAAGTACTAAAACAATTATAGCAACAACTTAAAGTTGTCGTTGTAGGAAAGATTTTTAGTTTATGATTTCTTATTTTCAGTATAAACTTTGTTTTATACAAAAATGTTATTATGAATTTTTCTTTAAAATAATGAGACTTTACATAGATAGCTAAATTTGTGGTTTTTAAACCTTTTGTGTTTTGAGTCGTCTTCTGCAAAGATTTCTGACATTTCATTGTCGTTTAGAATGTATAAACAGTTAAGCACACACAGATATACAGACTTAAAGCACAGAGACACATTCTATTCCCAAACAATATACAAAGAAACAAAGAACACATAAAATAACAATCAAGGTCGATTTAATTTTTACGTTTCCGATTCAATGAGTCTGTTGTAATCAAGCAATTAAATCATTATTGTAAAACAGGAAATAAAGATTTTTATCCTTACGTTCAATTGTTAATTCGGGTAATCCGATCTAGTTTTACTTTCTAAATTATAATTTATCAGTTCACTTGATCGAATAATCTGTGGTTTGTTCGTGTTGTCTGTCTGTCTGTCGGTCTAACTGTCTATCTGTTGTGTGACCTTGAGTTTGATTGGACCACCTGTCACGTATATGATGTGACAACAACTCGACAATTCTAGAACAGAAAATATAGAAGTTATACAACAACACCTGGGGACAAAGTTACATCGGCTTTTGTATGAAAAACAATAATAAATGTATCAATTTGACTGTTTGTGAAGATATTGAAACGTTATAGGTTAGTTCCAGTCCCCCCTTTTTTTAGTATTCATAATAATGAACTTGCAACGAGTTTCACGCAGATCTTACGTTTTCTAAAATGTGGCCAAAATCAACCATATTCAACTGATATTGAAACCCGGTGCTGAATCGTAACCAAAAATAATTTTCTTTTAACTTCGGGTGGTATGTTCACTCGGTGTACTCGATTCCTTTTTTGAAACTTATGTTAATCTTGATTATATCCAGACCCGCATTATTCCTACATTTTCATATTAATACCATTTTAAGATATGAACAAAACCCTTTAAATTCTCGACCTTCTTTTTGAGCTGTTTAAGTCGACCACTCATTGATAATAATTAGCTAATATCATTACGTCGATCCGACCAGACGACTTCCTCAGTTACGACTTAATGCACATTAGTTAATACTATCGTAACGGAAGCCTACAGTATTATATCCTCAGCGAAAAAGAAATCGCTGTACTCATAGTAAAGCTTACCTACCTGCGTTTTACTTCACTTTATATTTTTTATCAACGAGATCGCATTACTATATAATTAAAAGAGAAAATATAAAACCTACTAGAATGCTTTCGTAATAATTATAAAAAATCATGTGGATTATTTTATTTCATGTATATATACACCTCAAATCTGTTTAATACGATTTCTAATGGTTAATCGCTGTAGTATTACGAAGTTATAGTCGGCTTATGGTGAGGTTTTAAGTGAGAAAACTTGTTTTAATCGAACAAATCGAGGTTGAAAGACTCACGACGCATTTGTGTATCTGCATGTCCCCCCCCCCCCCCCGCTCTCCCCTCCCCT
Organism: Isoperla grammatica; assembly: GCA_945910005.1. Taxonomy (NCBI): domain Eukaryota; kingdom Metazoa; phylum Arthropoda; class Insecta; order Plecoptera; family Perlodidae; genus Isoperla; species Isoperla grammatica. The sequence continues at coordinate 7,757,510 of OX246748.1, forward strand.
CCCTGGTCGTTGTGATGTTGCAATAATCAGCTAGATAAAAAAAAAGCTTTTAATTAATCGTCCTGTGACAGAGAGAAATGAGTCAGTTCTAGATCATGGGGGATACTCGGAGTCGTATTCTGAAGGTTGTGGATTCGATTACAGTCACTGAAAACTATTACTTTACTTTGTAATTCTGTTATTTTTGTCTTGGTCATTTGGTGACGCCCCTTTTATACGAAATAATCTTGTTCAGACATCGATATCTAATCTTACTAATTAGGTGACTCATTATAGTGTTCAATAATGGATGTATTTATTATAAATTTAAATTTGAGTTTTAATGAAAATCAAAAATTTTGTTAAGAATGTCTTCTCTCTCTCCCACAAAAAATCAATTTTTTTAATCGACACATTTTTAATAATATTACAAAAATATATTTACAGAAAAAATGTGTTTCAATGGGTTGAATACAAAAATCTCTAAAATTTGAATGTCTTCGACTAGTTATGCAGTGCCGATGGGTAACCTCTATGAAACTTGTCTAGATCGAAGCCACAATTCAGTCAACACCTGTGAATCTCGTTTTAGTATATTTTACGAAATCTAAACTATTATTATTTGTTGTTTCAACGCTCAGACTTGAGAGCATTAATGGTTTATTATACCATGACAACAAAACACCACGCGCAACATAAGATGTTGGCTTATCTTGTATTGATGATCTACCTCTAAACTTGAGGCGTCCAGCAATCATGTTGTGCCCAAACTATTTGTTACCAGGCGAGTAGTGATGACGTCACAACAGGTGTTTATGAGCTGCGCAGGCGCACTCGAGTCAAGTGGGGTCACCGTGTTGCTGTTTTCCCCAATAGTTGCCTTAAAAGTCTCCCACAGACAAAAAAAACGAGTCCTAGAGACCAACTTAATATCGGAGTCATACGAATTATTTCCTTCTCTGTTCCTACCATCTATGAAAAAATATATAAATACTAGAGATACGTTATTTAAGCGTTTTCGGTTATAGATGCTAAATGGGTCATTTATTTATTGGTTTTATTTTTGAAAACGCTACAAAATGCTAATTTTACAAAAAATAATGTGTTCCCATTCCTATTGGGATTTAGTAAAGAACTGCATTTTAATCCCTTAAGAAGTTAAAAGTTACAACTGAATTGATTTAACTAATACATGCACATAATTTTTCATTAGAAGTGCAAGAAACCCCCTGATATACGGCGTTTTGACGGAAAGAAAAATATAAATGCTACAAAATGCTAAATTTAAAATAATTAATGCTAAACTTACAGAAAATTTTTGCTAAAAAGACGTATCTATAATAAATACTAATAAATAAATAAATTCATTGCATGCAGTGTACCAGCCTCGTTTTGAATATGCCTAAGACAATGCCTGCCAACAGGTGCGCTGATACTATCACTGCAATACCGGAAGCACGCAAACGAGGCACAGTTCCGGTAAATCTCGAGAGCTCGGCGAGATCCATCAGTAAATTTAGTGAACCTTTTAAATAAAGTGGTTTCACAAAAAATTCTGACGTCATAGATAAGTGTCTGAGCCAATCATTGAGTGGCGTTTTCAAATAATGACATTTGGTTGGCCAATACTCTTTTAAAAGTAGAACATTGGCTAATGAAATGTCAGTATTTGAAAAAGCCACCCGCTGGTTGGCTCCTACTCACTCATCTATGACGTCAGCATCCACAAGATATCTGTGGAACGACTTTACGTCGTTTGAGTAGCATTTACCGGATCATATTTCAGCTACAACAAACCTTTATAGCCAACCCCAGCTAATCCTATAATAACGACTGTTAACCTCTAACCTACCTTCTTTGACGTACGTGAAACCAGAACAATAAAGAACATAGTCCTTTAGCGGCGTTAGGTTGGCAGTATTTATCGATACATTGGCCACTTCCTCGTACACGGCCGTAGCTTTCAATAAAAGATGTTGACTCTGCGCTTGACCAAGCCGTAAATATGATATGTTGACCATGGTATATAAATTAATTACTCGCTCGGTCATAAATAGTATTTTTGGAATTTATTAGATTCCGCAACGCTTAAATGTTTTAATGTTATTCTATAAAACTTAATCATTGGTATAATAAAATAGAGATGAAATTGTTGTATAGTTAGTTTTATAGGTGTGTGCGGGGAATCGTTGAGTGGTGTGTAATGTAATGTGGACACTTAGAGTAATGAAGTGATGGTAACTTCTGTGAGGTTCATTTCAAAATGCATTTGTTATTCAATTTTTTTAAAATTATTTTAATGAGGTGATAGTAACCTTGTGTGAGGTCCATTTCAAAATGCATTTCTTATTAATTTTTGTAATGTGTGTTTCTTTTGCGATGAGTGCTTTGCGTAGTAGTCGGTAAACACATGTTACTTTAATAATTGGATAGTCTTTGCATTGACAGTAGGAATATTGGCGAGAGTTGATAAACTAGATCATAATTTAAATCATCATAATTTACATAATTTAATGTTTTATTTAAAAAAATTACTGGAAATAAAATTTATTTTGCGGTTTAAACAATCTAGCTCCGTAATAACTCAAAAGTCAACGTTACAACAGGATAATATTGTATGGTCTCATCTTTTTGAATATTCATCAATGTAACCCTAAAGTTTGTATTACTAAACCATAAAATGACATTTAAAGTCGATCGATGATAACTGCACATGTAATATAAATCATTCAAATTGTATGTACTGCAAGTTGAGATTAAGCTTGTGAATATTGTAGAAAAAAATATGCACCTACCGCTATTAGTTTTTTATTTATTGAGTGTTGAAATGCGTTGGAATTCCCTATGTTATAGATTGTAACTGAACAAAAACCTACACTTTCAATCGTATAACTTTGCGTAGCACCTTCAAAAAGTAATATATTGTATTAAATTTTCGTCCTAAATGTAGATAACTTCATGACTAACATGAATACGTTTGAAAACGATGATCGAACGCAATCCGTTTTCGAGATATTTGCGCTGGTGTGTCAATTTTACCTCAAATCTACTCAAATTAGAAACTAATAATATACTTTATTAATAAAAAAAAATATATAATTTCAAGACGTTCAGTATTAAATGCTACTCACATGTAATAATTCTTGAAATTCATAATTTAATATAAAAAAAGGTGTTTTTTCATGTCCATTTAATTTGAATAGTTTAGTTGTTGTATTGAATGGGTAGTTCACTTCATTGATCGACTTTAACTATGCATATACTTATTTATTTAAAGAGATACACGTCAGGTAAAGCTGGTGTATCCCTGTTCAGCAAAACTGAATTGCCGTAGACAGGAATCGAACTGAAGACGTTTCAAATAAGAGCCTCATGTGCTACAACTGATAACAACTGTAACAGGTTTTTAGACTATGACATTAAAATTGACGTCTTAATAAAAACTAGAAGTATTCTGCACCTACATTGAAGGTTTATAGTTACAATTAGCAAGTGTTGTAAAGTAATTAGGTAAAAGTATTTAATTAGATTCCAAGAAACGATTTGCTAGGTTTCTTTAATTTAGTTTGATGTGCATGTAGCTTATAGTAAATTTATTTCAAGAAATATAACATCACAGTATTTATAAAAGTGATGTTCATAAAATGAAGAATTTAGTATCCCACTTTATATGAACAACCCGACTTCATATGACCTAGTTGACGAGTACGTCCTTAAACACAAAATAATCAAAAAATTAAATAATGAAGGAAAAATCACATTTACGCTCCGATATTCGCGCAAAGCTAGAAAATCTTGTGTCACGCAAAAGTACTCTTCTTGTTAACAGAAGCACTCCGACTTTGGGATCACTAGAATTTTGAGGGAGGGGAGGAACACATTTTGAATACATCATGTCATTGTCAGTCCATCCGAGTAAATCTAAATGAACCAGTGCTTGAACCACCTTAATGGAGATTTGATACGTCAATAAATACAAGAGTTAATGTAATATGTGCATGACAAATTGTAAAAACGTTTCTTGTTTCTTTACGTTTCTTAACGGTGTAATAGGTAACATATAGTAGTAGTAACACATAATTCCTAGCATACCCAATAAATGAACTTTTGTCGATTGAGTAATAGAAATATATACGGTAAAGTTAGAGATTAAGTTAGGTATTAAAATAAAATCTATCTATGAATACAGTTATTATTGATAAACATGTTGGCCGACTGTGTGTTTTGGGTTTACAACCTAAAACTTTGAATATCCAGCAGCTGTTTTTGTTTTATGTTTTTTAAATATCCTTATATACATGAATTTGTTCAGAGTGGGGTCTTATGAAATGTTCGTCAATACAAAAATAATCATTTTGGTCCACGAATGTCGTCAATATTACGATTAACATTAATCCTTTTACGGACATTTGTAATTAGAGTGCAAGAAGATTCATTTTTGTATTGCCTTATCACACCTTTGTTTGACATAATACTACGTAAGGAATGTACTTCCGGAGTGTATTCAAGTATCATAGAACGGACAGAAGCTTTAAATACATATATTATCTTATCTGCACATTATGTTACAAGTGGCGGTATATAGTTATCACCTTGATAAAATCTGTTTTTGCAATGTACAGTTTTTCGCAAACGCTCTAATAAAACTAAAAACACAACTCGTTAGTTACCACTTGTTCCCCAATTACCCGAAACACGTTTAGTAAAATTAACAACCATCGCAATATTGGCGTGAAAGTGACCATTACTGTAATTATTATTCGTCATACCAAAAACCCTAATTAAAATAAAATGTTAAGCCTTGATCAGTGGTGGTAACCTATAACAGTAAATATATATATATATATACATGTATCATGACACAAAAAAAGTAGACCTGATCTCGGTTTGAAATGTTTCAAAAAAATGTGCACGGTTACAAACGGAAGCCAACGATTACTGAATCGTGACCGCTACTAAGACTAAGAGATGTGTTTTATTTGGATGGCCGACGTCGAATATATTATTACGTCCGTTGTACGTGACTTTGGAAGCTATTTCAAACATGTCTGGATGTCTTATCGTGATTGACGTACCAATACCTAAAAATGAAAGTTGAATATATTATTATCATTTATTTCCTTTTATGTAATTCCGTATACATACAATATAATTATTCGGCAGGTCTTGTATTTAAGTAAAGTGAAACGACCAGGTTTGTCGTTATATTTCGTATAATTATAGATTTGGTATTTTAAAATTTAACAGACTTTTAAACATAGTTTGTGTTACTATGAGACGTAATCTATTATTACAACGACTGACACGCATCAATTTAATTGGTGATGTCGGTGAGACGCTTTGTTCAAAACCGGGTACCCGGTTTAGAAATCTGCTCGAGTCGGGTACCCGAATTTTATTATTTTATTATTTGGATTGTTTTACGAGGTACTTGGCATCTGGGTCTTATGACGTTGACCGAATCACCGGGGTCGTCATAAGGGAGGGGTAACAGTAGTAGGCCCTCCACGAAGATCATATTTCATTCTATACATTATTTTTTTTTTGATCGGATCACAAACTCGATTTTTCTGAGATTGTTGCGAACCTTTAGAGTAATCTGGCTCTAATCAGACTCAGTATCCGTAAACGGTTCAATTTTTTAAATTTATTTATGTATTTCATTTTTTATTTTTTAACATTTAAAATATGCACATTATTATCTCTTTAGTTCCTTCTTCTTATAACTTACATAAGTGATACAGGTGTTTGCATTGAAATGCACGTCGTGTATCCACCCCGCCTACACTGCACACGTATAGTTGACGCCCTCTTACAATACAATACAATGCATTACGTCCAACTGTAACACGGACGATATGAGTGTCTAATTAACAATACAACAGTCGTAAAATGATATCACGAGTGGATATTTTATGAGTTTTGTGGTCGTAGGTTGACCAGGATGTCCGCATGTCTACGTCATAGGCTCTCAACGTCCGTTGGTACAGTGACTGATTGATTCTATTGAAGACTATAGCTAAAGAATAAATAACTCTACTACACCGGAACTGTATTCTACACATTGTAACATTTCGTGATCTAAAAAAATTTAAACACGTAAGACAATTTTTACAGAGTTTATGGAGAGTATAAAAAGTAAATGTTTGCTGATATATAAGGGAATATATCGACTGTTAATCTTTCTAATTTTTTCACTTGTGGCATTATTAGTATTTGGAAGAGTAACATATATTTTCGTTCTTCAATGATTAGCTCTGTTGGTAGTCTTATGTGGAATGTGTAGGAATCGAACTGATTACCTGGCATATCACAAGACAATGTCACTAACCACAAGCCAAGCCGGAACACATATATAATACTGACTGTATGAAGATGATACGTTGAGAAGTATATCGTACAGTCTATCTTGCTGTCGGTCTGTCTGTCTGTCATATCTTTTTAGGGTTAACTCGTGAGTTCCTCGTTGAGTGAACCTAGCAACAATATGATGTGTCGCACGCAGAAAGATTCTATGTCTGCAGTGCTTGTTTTGTTATCGTATTTCACGTCGAATCTTCTAAATATTTCCTACTAGTTGGAGAGGATATTAAAATAAGCTTTACATGTATTATTTGCTTCGCTAAACTCGCTCTAACGTTTGTGAAGCGTTGCTTGAAGTCTAGAACTTAGATGTTTTCACTATAATTTGAAATACGCAAGGCCGTTCGGCCTCCACATCCCAATTTCTGTCGGTTAAATCTGCTTTAAAATACGAATGTCAATAAATTATCAATGAATTGTAAATTATCCCTGATGGACTTGTTTAAATTCGATGGTAGGAAGTTGGAAATTACGCTGGTACCATTGGAATCGGCTATTTCAAAGGCATGAGTATTCATAGTTCCCACGTGACGTCACAGCGGCCATGATTGAGACACAATTGAGGAGGGCCAATCCTAGATCATTGGCAAACATTATTCTAATTAATAAGCCTAATATAGAATTTAAAAGTAAAAATAAGTAATACACAAATTATAAAATACTAGTTTTACAAATTTTATTTAAAAAACAGACTGAATTTTAAATAACTAAGCATTTCTGTGTTCTACCACAACAGCCTTTAATTGTTTCTCCATAGCAACGTCAAAGTTTGATCGCAAATGTGGCCGCCACGCGCAAAGATGTGACGTACGTGCAACTTATGAATACTTAGGTTGGGGTGAAGGCTACTTATACAACTGATTTATATGTCGACCAGTGTCCAGATGCTCAGTACACACAGGAAGTGAGCGTACACCTACACCATCCAAGTAAAACTAACTACATTTCCTTGTATTTGTGAGTGTGGACAGTAAACGCAGGAAGACCAGCTAACGACATGTCACGTCAAACAACTCCGCGGTTTGTTCGTGTTTCTTGTGGATTGCGCATGCGCGCGCACTCGTTGCGGTTGCATTGTATTATGTTACTGCGGTTGTTTTGTGAGGCTTGTTCTTAATTCTGAATGCAGCTACATCGTTCTCAGGACAAGGTTGAAAGACAATAATTATGTCAATAACTTGTTGTGCGTGAGATTTCCGTGTTAATTTTGTCTTTAGTTTTTGTTTTCCTTACTTTTGTGTAAGTACACACACATATCATACATAAATATAAATGTTAATGAATTTACAATTTCAATTAAATGGAAAGAAATCAATATAAAATTTAAATGTACTAATGTACCTTTTCAATAATTAACTTTTGAAACTGATTTCAATACAATTTCGTAAATGTGTCTGCCCTAGGTATAAACCTGATTTTCAAAGGAGGATATGCTTTTATTGTCATGGTTTGTTAAAGAACTGATTTTGTGTTTGTGTGTGATTGTGAGTGTGGAATAACTTGCACCATTTATTATGTGCTTCGTATAGGGCACTAGCAACACCAAAAGACAACAATGAAACAAATGAATTGAATCGATGGACAAACAACAAGCTGTCAAAAAATAATTTCGTCTGATTTTGGAAAACAAAACAAAAACAAACAAATACACATACAAAACGTTCACTTAGTCGTTGTCTATCATTAAAAGTTTTAAATAGTGAGCAGTTACTATTGCTTCACTTGTTTTTATTTCTATAGTTGCAATTTTATGATTTTGACAGCTGATTGTTTGTCCATCAGTTCAATTCATTTGTTCCATTGTTGTCTTTCGGTGTTGCTAGTGCCCTATAGCTACGACAGCTGCAAAGTCATAGTTTTCATGTTGGCCAGCATATCACATTTAACATGGAGAGTTCAATGCACGAGTAATACAGAGCAAAGTGTTTGATTTATTGATATTTGGGTTTAACGTCTTATATTTTGCAACTTGGCTAATCAAGACGATGAGTGGGTGATAATGAAGATGCAATTGGGGGCTCTTTGGAGGAAAAGGGGCAAGTAGGAGGGCGCGTGAGGAAAGGGGAAAGAGGATTCTAGGTTTTAATTTTAATTGTTGTGCCTTGATGTCATTGAAAATTTAGGGTACCGTGATTAACTCAGTCTAAGGCTTCTAATCATTTTTAAAATGGTATTTTTTAGAAGTCCGAACCGGGAATCGAACCCTGGGCCTCTGCATCGGAATTCCTCATCAGATTGGGACCCAATCAAACCGAGGCAAGTCGTGCGTGCGTCAAATCGTGTCACCATACACGGCCAATCATCTTTGCTATGGTTTTTATCACCTCGGCTCCTGATTGGCTACTGACTGGGCATCATTGTCGCGGTGTCGCTCTTTCAAACGACATAAAAACGTCAACTTCATTAAAATGTCCGCGTTTCTTTAGAAATTTCAACGACCCATAAAAAAACCCAAACCCATTACTAATCGAAATCTGTGTTGTGTACCAACCCCAACGTAACTTAACTACAGTGTGTTTCACGTAGAGATTGCAGTAAAGGTAGCTGCATGTCTCTGCCACTGTCTACCCCCCCCCCCCCCTCCCCCTTTGGCCTAGTATGTGAACGTGACCTAATATGAGAAGTACACCTGTCAAGATGGCTGTTATAGCCTTTTTCACTCGCCACAGGGGGTGGGTGGGGGTAGACAGTATCAGACAACTGAAACTACCTACTGCAATCTCTTCATGGAATACACTATATTCTCATACCGACCTCAAATCCTTATATACAGTCCATTTCATCGCCGGGGTCGTTCAGGGAATCCAAAATAAGGGGCCGTGGACGGTGGTTGGGCATTTTTGTCGCAAAGAGGACTGGCGAAGAAGTGACGAGAAAGTAGGAGAGGAAAACCGATGAAAGACACGTAAGACGAACAATGTAATGACAAAAGAGATGCATGAGAACCCTCTACGGGCACCACGAGGAGGGACCCACCTCGACCGGTACTCTACGATTAAAAATATATTATCTAATAAATATTCCACACATTATAAAATAGTGTCTGTCAAAAGTCCGCGGTATTCTTCTACCGATAAGGGTTGTACTCAAAGGAGCGTCAAATTGAAGTGTTTAAAATTAATTGATGCTTTCATAAAAGGGCACCGGTACCTTAACTAAACCGGTACCGGGTAACCGGGGTACCGGTAACTAAATCATGTGTAGCGGTCACCCATCCAGTTTTCATCCCCGCCCAAGATCACACAGAAATAAAATAGTAATGTCTTGTTAAACGTCCGCGATATTCATAGGATTGTACTGTCAAATTCAAAATGTACCGGCACGAAGATGCGTCCATAAAAGGGCACCGGTATCTAAAACGCGTTGACCGGTCACCCATCCAGTTAACATCTCCGTCCAGTACCACTTAACGACACATATTCCGGCTGCAACCGGCGCTAACCTCGAAACCACCTGTTAGAGACCACCGTCACAACAATCCAAGACTCGAACCGCAGGATAGTAAGTCTGCACCCAAGAACGGTACCTGGTAGGAGGGGGAGGGGCGGTGAGCCATGACGTAGAGAGTAGGGAGCCGGGTAGGGGAGGGGGGGGGGGGAGATTCTAACGTTAACCACGTCACAGTCTCCAACTACTACTACAGCTAGCTAGCTTCTCAAATGTAGGTCTCTATGTCTTTGCCCTCCGATTGGACGTCTCAGGTGTATGCGCTATTGGAGGGGGAGGGTGGGGAGGGGGGGATATTTGGGGGGATTGACTCTTGTAATGTAAAATAGCGGAGAGTTTCAGTATTCAGTAAGGTAGTGAGGCGGTTGAGGTTACTGGACCAATGCACCATAGGCTGGCCACAGCTGACGGTCAAGAAAAGCACAACACAGTGACTTGGTGACTCCATTTTTTTTTTACGGTTGTGAATACATGTGATTTGAATATATTTATATACCGTGAAATTATTTATTTTATATTATATTAATCGTCGATTTTTAATTAAATATTAAGGTATAAAACTTGAAGTGACGTCGATAAATATACATTGTTGACCATCGTGTTTGTGAATATTATTATTTGTGCTACTGGTGCTTTTCTGTGGAGATTCTTTCGTCGTTTACTCGTATGACTTCAATCAAAGAATCTGTGGATTACTAACAAACAAGTGGATATTATTGTTGCAACAATAATTGTTTTTGAAGTGTTCGGATTTTCGGTTGTGAAATTTTGGTGATTTTTTTTTTTTGGTTGTGAAACTTTTTTTTTTGCATTTTATGGTGAACTGATATTTATGTTTATATTATATTTTACACAACTGTGCGAGTTTGGTGATTTAACGTGAAGTGGAGCAACAATCGCGTTGATTCAGATCAACGCCAAACATGGATTAAAAACTTCGTCGATTATCGTTTATGGTGCACGGATCATTCAAAACCAATTTCCTGGATTTAAACACACAAAAAAGTTTACCCCCAAAATCAACGTTTTTAAATTAGTGCGCCGTTTTTAGTTACTTTTTCTCTCTTCAAAACGTGAACATATCTTCACGTTAAAGTGATACATTTCCACGCCAAAACGCCCACCCAACAAACCGTGTGAATTGTAACAATTAAATAATATTATAAAACACATTCCGGAAGGTTTAAGTATATTTAACATTGTACGTGATTGTGTTCAACAATGAAAAAGCCACTTAACTAAAACATACGCTGAGTGAATATTAAATTGTGGTTTTTCCTTTATTTGCTCTACAATAGTTCACAACCTGTTTCAACTTATACGGGAAACTCCCGTGTGCGAAAAACCATTCGGTGTGTGCGTCTATTTTTAAATCAACATTCCTCGATATTCGGACAGTGCGTGTGGGTATTTCCGCCAGTGATAACAAGTGATAAGCGGGGAACAATCTACTCTTCATAGTTAATGGGTCATCAGACAACACCGGGAAGGAATACTTACTTCGATTTTAAACAGGTGAGTGAAATATTGACGTTCATACGTCACACGGGAACTGGGTTTGGGGGGGGGGCTTCTTATCCGGGCATGGAGATTTGGCTCTGCATGTCGTTAGAGGAAGGAACGGGGGGGGGGAGATGATCCATTTTTTTTTTAGGTTTTCTGATTATTGCGTTACACAAACGTTAGTATTTTAGTATAACATTCAGTCCGTTTTTTTTTCTGAAACGCTCAGAAAGCAGTAAAAAAAACTGATTTTTTTAATTTTCGTATGCGGCGCTGTAGTTGGGGGGCACGCCTCCCAACCCCCCCACTGCTATTTTCGCCTGAAGTCACTTGTCCCACCGTCTTCATTTTTAAATATGGCAAGACTAGGTGACGCCCCCCACTACAAAAATATTTCCTACGCCCCTGCATGTCGTACGAGGCGACAAACAAGCCGACGATCTTTAACCTCGATGTTCGTTAGATATGATGATTCTTGATGCTTTATGTCTTTATTATTGCAGTCTTGCTAGTCAGAAGCGTAAAGTGGTGATAGATGATGAAGGACAGCTATAAAAACCCATGTCTTATGCGGGATTCGAACCCACGTACTTAGGTGTCGTATTCTTAGGGTTAGGACCTGCACCCCAACCGTATCAGACATCGTGCAGGGTGGGAACGATGATCATAACAATCCTGTAGAGTTTGTTTGGCGCGTTGGTCTAGTGGGTGTATTCCTGCTTCCACTGTAGAAAGTTCATAGTTCGATTCCCGGTTTGGGCTGGGGTTCTCAACTCTCTACAATAACTGGTGATATAAACGGCGACTTTGAGCTGTCGTCAAATCAGTGAAGCACTTTATAAGTTGTATAAAATAAATAAAGTAGTTCTTTTAACTAAATGGGTTTTCATAAATACAAGTTTATTTTATTTAAAATAAATTTTCATTTATTCAACAATATACATTCAACAATATACATTGTGTATTTTAAAATTTCTATACATTTTCTGTCATCGCATTGTCGCAGTCAAGACATACGAGTTTTAACGTAAGGCACTTTTCATTTCCATAACCACTTAATTAAGACGGCAGAGCTGCCCACCTATACTGGCAAAGCGCGAACCGGTATAGTCTGTTACAATAAAACTCGACTAACCCATAAACACAGCTTATGGTCAGAGCTTCCTGAATCAGGTTCACATGCAGCTTTTGGTGAACGTGAGTCGTGAGTCATAACCGGACCTCGCTGTAGTTCTGTGCATTCACAGGTAGCCCGTCGTTTCTTCCGGTCCGGGTGTACACCAACCACACTTAATTTATTTTCATGAAACACATAACTTGAATATTGTTGTATATGTTTTCACCGTTTTCATTTCTGCATTAAAAATTTCGTAAATTTTGAATATTTTCTAAAATTGATCACGTTGTTTTGATTTTTGTATACATTTACATTAAAACACGGCAAATTACAATTCTACTGTAAATATTGAAAATCACATTACAAATTTTTTTAGAATTTAAGCCTCGGGAACTTTTTCTGAAGTTTTACCATTTTCTGTATATATATATACTACACCGAGCATTATTTAAAACAAATATTTTTGTCGTTGTGTGGCTCATTTTTGGTCTAATGAGGAAATTGACTTACATCTATCTAACCTTTTAACGGTGTCTTTGTTTAGAACCGTCATATAGAAACAATGCACATAACAAATGATTATCCACTGGAAATTAGTTCTTGTAACTGAGTGAATACACAATAAATACATTTTAAAAAATTCATTCATTCATCATTTGGTTTATCTAAAATCTCAAGTTTAACACCATCATATTGTCTGCAATAGTAAACTGAATCTAATCACAAACCCCTTAGGGCCTATTCACACGTGAGGTTGCATTCGGCGTACGTGTGTGTAATATAACTATTGGAGCGTAACGAGAAAGCCATGGTGAATAAGCTGGAGGAATTCTTCATTAGGTTCCGTTTCACATTACGACGGTAGCTTGAATTACCGACGTGGATTCTTGTTTGACCCCTAGAAAATAGAGAAACCTATTTCGTACATTTTAGTTCTACATTATTTTTCTTCCTCCTATCCAATAGAAATATATGGAAGGGTACTCTATGCCTTATATTGCACTCTTCAGCAACTAATTAAAACTAAAACTAATTCTAGTGTGACTGAGGAAAGACATTGTCAGAATTGTCGATGTTGTGAATCGAACTCATAATATCCTGAATACGATCTGGGGTGATACCGTTTAGCTACCTTTATGGGTAATTTATTGATAGTAAGTTATCCACAATGCACACCATGTATATGTGAAAGAATGTATATGTTTCTTTGAGCTACGCCCTTTATAATCTTATCAATATAAAAAAGGAGGTATTGCTAAGTACTCAAAAAGCAAAATTACGATTTTTAAGCCGTCTCTAAACATTAAAGCAAATCTAATCGAGATGCATTATAACTCATTAATTCATTTTTAATTTATAATTCATTACAATTCATTTTTTTTATGTCTGAACATAAAAATTCAAAGTAGAACAAAGACAAAAAGTCACTTACGAATGTCTTACGTCACCAGAATGACAAACATCAAGACCAGAAGCCAAGGTTATAAATTTAACAATATATATTTTCAACAATTACTCATACGTACGCCATAAAAATTGACCTAGTTAAGCAAACGTAAAAAAAAAACGAAACAAAACGAACTAGTAGATCAGTCAGTCAGTGAGTGAGTCGGTGCATTTCCCATGAATAATGTAATGTAGGCATAGCTCGTTGTGTTGTGCCAGGCAGGCTAGGCAGGCTAGGCGGGCAGCTGTGTAGGTGAGCTTACGTAATGTGTGAGTCGTGTGGTGTGGTGACTTGAATGCCGGTATAGACAGGTTACCTCACAGCTGCAACTGGCGCTCACTGTCTTATATATAAGCAAGCAGTGGCCACGAGAGGCAGCGGTGCTTTCTCATAACGTGCATTGTCACTATCGATTCCGAAGAATATCGGAACAGTCAAAATTGATCTAGGACTCTTAGATAGAGGTGATCACAGTCCTCTAGATCTTCAATTACAACAATGCACAACAATAAAAACTAGTTTTCAAATGTTCTGTCAAGATGCATTTTTAATTATTATCATTGAAAATTTATAAGACCATGATTAATTCCTAGATCATCACGGTCCTCTAGATCTTCAATTACAACAATGCACAACAATAGAAACTGGTTTTCAAGTGTTATGACATGGTGGATTTTTAATTGTTATAAATGAAAATTTATACGACCGTGATTAATATTAAGGGTCCTAGATCAATTTTGAAAATAGTCTATTGCTTCTTGAGACTATCTCTGTACAAATGGATGCTTATTCGAGAAACACTCTCGTTTGTGGATTTGTTGTGAAATCAAGGAATTTAAAAAACAATGATTTGGAAAGTGGGATACCTGAAGTCGATTCTCGGTCAGGATTGGTTGTTTTATTTCTGGATTTTACACCATCTCTGTAGTTGTCTAGAACCTGTTTGCAAGTAAGGTACATTTTGTGTGGTTAAAAGTATTCTAGGTGTAGTAGAACCGTTCTAGAAATAGAAGAATGATTGCGAGAAACAATCACTATATAGTAAATTGGCAGAGGTAAAACGGGAAATTTGGAAAAAACACTACTAGGACAACGAAACAATCTTGAGTACACACATCATGAAAAACTTGCAAGTGTAGCATTTTTTCATGCTTGTGTCCAATAAAAGCTTTTCTCTAGTCAGAATTGCCGGTGTTCGGAATCAAACTAGAAACCTCACTCCCGAATTAAAGCCTTTTGTGTTACTGCTGAGCCACCCCTATCGGTATCTTTTCTATCCTTTCAATCGTGTCCATAAATCACTACTGGAGTGGCCTGATGAAGATAGAGTACTCTATAATACTGAAGGTTATAACTTCCACAGAGTTATCAAGTAGATAGGCATGGCACGGGCATATTTGCACGTTTGTGTAGAGTCAAGGATATATCATTTCCTGGGAAAACTAAAATGTCCTCATTTATCCAGCAAACTAGTAATATATTTTGTTAAGAATGTGTCATTGTTACTTTGATAAATGTCATGAGTAGCTTATTTCATTCTGATGAGTAGTCGAGGAAAACTACAAAATATGTATCTTGACGAATCACTCGTTCACAATTTCAAACTTTATTGAACTTTATTGGGGGTTTCCCGGCGAGTTTAAAGAAATTTGAGAGAAATAAAAAATGTTACGAGAAACTAATTATTTGGAGATATCAATACACATAAAAACTTCAAAGATACTAACGTATTATTTATTTAGTCTTCTGTGATAACATTGATCAAAGCAAAGTGTATATTGATAAATATAAGGTACAATAATTGTACTTCAAAATATTGTCGGTGTTTGTAAAATCGTGTGGTTACATTTTCAACATTTTGTTCCTCTCTTCATCTTACATAATTAACAAATCTGGGCATAGATTTACAAAGGTGCTTAACTCCTGTGTTGCCTAAAACATCGCTGGGTCTTACGACACGTACACAAATCAAATATTATAAGTTTTATTGTTGACATTTTACTATATATTATTATCTTCAAGAGTTTACCGGTATGATTTATACCAATAAGCAAATTTTGCCAAGTTAGGAGTTAGGTATCTTTGTGAATCCAGGGCCAGCTCTGGTGTCTGTATTGAAGATATCTCCGGGCTATATTAGGTACCCGGAACCGACTGCTATATGGATAATGCTGTAGTAATATGCTTTATTGTTATGACGATTGGCAAGAACCCAACTATAGTGGGAGTTCACGCGCACAGATGTGACTGTACAGTGTACATGACAAGTGGACATCACTCTTTAGGCTATGGTTTTCCCACCACACTTTACCACATCCCGTGTCACATTTTATATGTTTACAGATCGTTTTATAAGATAACTTTAAATTATATATTACGTTATTTCGTTTTCATGACAATTATAATCATTTAGTTTGTTCTCGTGTGTGCGTGGCGGTTGGTTCAATCGCAGTCACGCCAATCGTAATCAAGATCATTTTTTTTTCCAAAACCGCATGGCAATTTTGTGTTAAATGCATTTTTGTTTTATGTAGAGTCGCATACAAATATTTTCGGCTCGGATCTATTCAGATATGTGTGTGACTGGCTCAGTGGTAGTGCACGATACTCCCATTCCAGGTCACAGGTTAGATTCCCACCACCGGTAATTCCTGACTCTGCTGTAAGATAAACACTAGGATGAGTCTGTGGAATAGTAATTATACGTTCCTTCTCAATCTCGGCGATCCCATCTGATGGAAGTAGCTGAGAGATACAGGATATACTATTCTAGTGTCGCGTTCGTTTGCCACCGTCGGCAATCCTGACTGAAGGTAAAGGTCTCTCACACCAAGATGTAAGATCGTCAGGGAAATCAGGACCGCCCACATATTGTTTTTCCCGATTATCTAGTACAATTTGGTTGTGTTAAGTTTTTTGACGGAAACCTGCTTGTACGTTATTTTTTACGTTACCGTCAAAAAACTTACCGCAACCAAATTGTACTAGATAATGGGGAAAAACGTTAGTGATTCGCGCTTGTTAAGTTGGAAACTACATGTGGGCGGTCCTGATACTATCTTACTTCTTGCTGTGAGAGACTTATATTTTCCAAGATTTCCTCAGTCATAAGGCTACAGACAGCCCTTGGATATTCCCTTCCCTTCTAACTATCCCCCATTCTGATAGACTCAAGAGTTGCATTTCTGCTCTTTCATCGACCTACACATTCTAAATAGCACGTGACCTCTGTATACGAACACCCGAATTACGCTGCAAGGGGCGCCCGTGGTTGCAAGGTAACAGTGTCATGCTTGTTATTTCCCGTATATAAAACAATCTTTAGCAATCACGGGCGCCTTTAGAGATAAGATACGACTATCAATTCCAGTCTAATTGCAATTGAAATGTTAAAAATGAATATAATTAATATAACTACTAGTTTAGATATGAGATTTTACAAGCATTTCTTTTAAAATCAATTTAAAAATAATCTTCTAATATAAATTCGGGTCTCACTGCCACTCTGGCTGTCTAGTATTTTAGTTCTTTGTCGTTTACGTTTTCCCAGTCACAAGAATATCTATCTCCGAATTGCCAATAACTTAATGTCTCGTAGTCACAATCCACGACTACGATAATCTCGCCATGCAACTAACTCATGACCAAACATCGTGAACACTAATGGAGATATAAGTAGCGAGTAGCCGGGTCGGCCGTTGCGTTACGAAACAAATTGTTACCTCGTGAATGAATTATTTAGCAATACACTCATTATGGTATTAGGTAGCTACGTAGATTATCTATCTAGTCGAAATAGTCGAAGAGAATTGCACATCTATTATGTTATAGACAGACAGAGAGCTACGCATCAAGGCAGTTTTTATTGACCACCCACGTTTTGTTGTGATTGTGCTTAATTGACGCGT
Organism: Isoperla grammatica; assembly: GCA_945910005.1. Taxonomy (NCBI): domain Eukaryota; kingdom Metazoa; phylum Arthropoda; class Insecta; order Plecoptera; family Perlodidae; genus Isoperla; species Isoperla grammatica. The sequence continues at coordinate 7,775,274 of OX246748.1, forward strand.
TGAGTCTTCAACTTGTGGTGGTAGCTATTATACATGCTTGACGTAATCGTATTTTTAATGGATGTTATGGACGAAGAAAGAATTGAATAACAAATGTTTACTTCATTAGAGTACTTAAACTTTCTAAAATGATTTCAAAGTATTTTTAAATTTTACGTGAATTTTAATATTTTAATATGAGGATCATTTTTCCCGTCAATTACAATATTGTGTTATTTTTTGTTTTTAAAATATGTATAAGTTATGAGTAGTATTTTTTATACTACGCACTCAAACAAATATTTAAATAGTTAATCAAGAAAACAACATTATAATATCCCATTGTTTTATTCGAACATGTAGTTTGGGTTGTGGGTTTTATCTTTACAATATATTTATTACTCGCATGTTTGTTTCAGCCAAGTTCCCACTGTTTCAATGTCTCAGCGTTCTTGAGAATACTTTAACAGTTTTATACAGGATTAGGGTTCTCCCCATGAAACTCGAATGTTAATTTATAGAATCAACAACCATTAAATAATGTTTTTGAATACTAGATAAATGCCTTGATTTACATACAGATGCGGTTTAAGAAACGTATTTGAACGAGGGTATATTGCTTCATACTTCGATATTTTCTTTGACACGTGACATTAAAAACAACTTGCGTTTCTTCTTCTTCTTTTTCTTCTTCTTAACAAGCGCCATGTTTGATATTAAGTAATCATAAGAGCAACATATAATCATGATAAAATTGATATGGTGAAACCGGACATAAAAGCAGCTTAATGTGTCTGTGTTAAGCAACTAGGTTCTTGTGACGGTGGGGAAACATTAGTGACTATACTACTAGTGCTAAACAAAATAATTGTAACACATTATTATTTCGACCATAAAGCTATATACTGAAGGTATTAATAATGAGAAAGGTTCATATTTTCGAGTATAATCGATATTTGTGATTAATATCTGTATTTATAAAAGACATTAACAAACCGTTTTAATCCAAGGTTGCTCACCAGTGTTTTATTACATATTATTTTCATGTAAAACACAAAAACTCTGGCAGCATGAGTGCTGTATACAAATGGGTTCACTATCATGATAGATCTATGTTCTTTCTTCATTTAAACATTAACCAAAGATCTGCAAATCCTCAGCTGGTTGAATCCTAATCGTGTCATTATTATAATATTCTTCTTTCGTTCTGTTAAAATAAACTCCAAGAAACAATTAAATACAAAACAAAAAATGTAATTGCTCGTTGAGGTGTACTTCATTTAAAAACGACAATTAGTAGCATACCTACTTTGCTTTTTGTCTTTTTAAATTACTATCATTATTTCCACTAACCGTAAACACGAATATACACATTGTTATAAATACAAACTTTCCCGTCATTTGTCTGAGTTTTGACAAGACTTCTCGTTTAGTTCGCCTCGTCAGGTAATTATTGTCTAAATGAATGAATTATACTTCACTTTATAAAATATGTGGAGTAACCTGTCTCGGGAGTAAAAGAACGTTTAGTTTGGTAGCGCAAACAATGTCGAATCGACCTATTTCTTCGCGTAAAAAAATCACTTAAATTTATCGTGAAATCTCTACTCAGAATTGTTTCCCAGTGAAATAATTGGTATAACTATGTATACGAGATTTCAGATACGAGCCTTGAAAAGATGAGATCTATTAGTGTTGAGGGTTCGTGCGATGTGGAGCGGTACTAACTACAAACAACGCGGCAATGACATCATATCGTAAAGTTTTACGCTTTATAACCACATGTAGCAAAATAATTATTTGTATTGGTACATTTTAAGAAATATTGTTTCCGTCCATTAATTTATTACGGTGATTAAATTAATAACATCGTGTATGCTAAATGTTAAGCATGCATAAAATTATTCAAAACGATAAACAAGTGTTTATGTGGCGTTGTTTTGTAAGCTTGACTCGGTAACAGATTAAAACTTTTTGTCCATCCTGTGGAACCCCCGATATCTCTCTGTTAAAATTGCTTTAAGCCCGGTTTTTTAATTGGTTAACGGGTCGTTAACGGGGCCGTTAACTGACGGTCCGTAATCTGTAACCTAACCCAACAAACCCTATGCAAATAACGGACCGTCAGCGCTAGCGGCCCCGTAAATGACCGATTGAAAAATCGGGCCAAGGAGGAGATATCTATTGTCAAACAATTTTCGTATGAAATTCTTCAAGACCGCAGATTGAGCTCTTTCAACGATTACACTAACGAACGAGGTTTTTGGAGTCCAATCGGGTATGATCGTATCAAAAAGTGGAAATGATTCAATGTTTGACTCATATTGCAATGGGTTTCTCCAGTGATCTGTATAGTGTTGATACTGGATATCAACCGCAAGGAAACTCTTAACAGTGAGTTTCCTTTGTAATAGCGGTTGTAATGTGGATTCAATTCCATTACTTCTTGGCTTAGGAATAAGTAAACGGTGACTTTGGAGCCGCCCTAGCAACGAAGCACTGAATACATTCAAAGTTGTTCTGAATCGGCCTTGTTGATTCTGGCATTTGTCCGCAGGTGTTCGCAATGTCCAATCACTGATTCATATGTTTCGTATTTGAAATATCGATCTTTGATTGGTTATCGCTCACTCGTCGATGGTGTTCAAAGCCTACAGGGTTGGTTTAGTCACTTTAAATTAAAGTCCCCCACTGCAAATCAGTTTAATTACTGAGTGGGTGGACTCTAAATGTGAATTTATTTATTTATTTTTATTTATGCTGTGTTAACACTTTCAAAAGGTCTCTTAAGAAGCCCACTGCAATATGGGCTAATCATTTCCACCTTTTGACACGGTTATACCCGGAAAATCTCGTTAGTGTGTTGACGAAATAGATTATTAGAATCACGAATTCATCCTAGGCCCACAGAATATAATGCAGCTCAGTCAGTGCACTCGAACACGCTGGCCTAGAAACTATATGCACATAGTTTTCTCTGGACAAACAACTTAGTAAACACAACCGCATACACAAAATCTATTTGCATAAGTATTTCGCATGATGGTATAAATCGGATGACCTAGAATCGTGGCCCGGGCGTATATGCATCCATTCATTCATTCATCCATCCATCATGTCGGCGGAGATAAGATTGTGGAGTGAAATATGAGCTAGAAACTTGTTTTCGGTTTTCGTTGGGCGGATTCTTCTGGTCTTGTCGGTGTTTCGGAATCTCAAGGCGCTTCGTCGAGCAACTGATGGTTGGGAAGATTTCAAACTTGTTTTTTTGTTTGTGATGTACTTCCTCGCCGACTAGTATATTTTATTTTTACGGTTCTAGTTTAATTTCTCTCCAAGAACCAGAGATCACTTTGGTTAGCGAAGACATATTTTTGGAACATTCTTTAAATAGCAGAGATTTTTAAGTATGTTGTTAAAATTTGAAGATATTATTATGTCCTTGTAGAAAATATTTAGTGGAACGATAAATGTTTTATGAGTTAATTAAAAATAGAAATAATAAACAAGAAGAAACAAGTTTTGAGGAGAATTTGGGTGTTTAGGTAGGGCAGGTTTGTCTGCTTTGTTGATCCCGAGAGCTATGCCGGCGGAAGCATATGCCACAGTCGAGGTGGAGAAGCCAGACGAAAGGCAGTCCACGTCCTGCCCTTTACATCCCACTTCTCTAAAAATTCCCCGACGTCATATGATCATGGTTGTCGATTACCTCGCTAAACAACAACAGTAATCAATCGAAATCCTAGCTCACAAATGGAAAACTCCTGACCACAACTGCTGGCGGCGCAATTGAAACCGAAATGATTGTTAGCGTGTGAGTGTGTGAGGCAATGTTCGTCTCCCCCATGGCTGTAGCACGTGTGTTGTGGATACTGCGCTGCCCGGGGCGGCGTAGCACGTGTGTTGTGGATACTGCGCTGCCCGGGGCGGCGTAGCACGTGTGTTGTGTATACTGCGCTGCCCCGGGGCGGCGAGGTTCGTCTAGGATGGCGATGACGTAACACGGCCCAAGGATGCGGGATTGCAGCTCTCGTATAACGGCGTCGGTTGTATTGGAGGCTGCTTGGGCCCGGGTAGAGGACTGAAGGCTGAAGGCGAGTCTCGTTGTTGAGGGACTACCTGAGATAGGGACCCGAACTATTATAGATGTTGATCTACAAGCACAATATTTAATTTTAAATTTAATTTTTTTTATTATTCGTTCTTATTTTTTTTTTCGTAGAAAGCTGAAAAATGTACTGTTTTTTTGTATATGTATATTATTTCGTTAGAATACAGTCCAGCCCACTTGTAACGAACTTGAAGGGAGCTGACTTTTACTTTGTTAAAAATGAACTTTGTTAAAACAGAACCAATTTATATGTATTTTTGTTTAAGATGAATCTTAATTACTTTGCTAAATCCAGAATTTTGTTAAAAGAGAGTTCTTTAAAAGTGGGCCCCCGACTGTATATAAATGAAGTTAAACTCTTGTCGGGTTATCTCTCCACGTTAGTCACACTCATTTAAAACCGTTTTGAAGCGTTGCGGTAGTTCTGACGAAGGGACCCAGAGCGGTCTTGAAACGCGTCAACATAGTTTTGAGTGAGTGGCGCGGAATACAAGTGTTTAATTTTATTAACATTTACCCGGGCCACGAAAGGCTACGCATTTTAATAAACAAATGTATTAGAATATGGTTCCATTTCGTTGTTTGATTGTATTTTCTAAAATCATTCTGACAAATGAACACAAAAGTTTTCACTTTCTTTAATCTAATCCTTAATGCACTCACACAAAAAACCCTCGGTGAATCGTAGATATATACAGTCATAAAACTTTCACGATTTCCTTGAAACAATCGTTAAATATACCTTTAGTAAAAAAACATTTTTTTTTCGTAATATCCATATCACCATAACGGATATAGTTGAGAGAAAAAACTGTGCGGTATTTAATAATTGGTTTCGGTTATTTGAACCTCAGCTATTTAAGTGAGCTTAAGTGATTTAACGCACCGACTTGGCTTTATTTCTGGAATTTACTTTAATCTAGATTACACGGAAATTGTAAATTTATAGCAGGTAAAGCAATAATACTCATAAATTATACTTGCATACTGATAGAAATCAACTTGCAAGCGTTTTAGTATAAACAATTAATTATTTGGATAAAGATGTACCTTGCCAAATTATAAATAATACTAAATCAACATTATGTTAGGAGTATGTTCTTTAAACTAAGTACATAAATAATTAAGACTAACTATTATACACAATATATTTGAGTTTAGAAGCTCTTTGACCCGAGCAAAACCACCTTTGGGTTTAACCTAAGTAAGTAACTCAAGTAAGTAGTTAAGTAGCTTAAAGGCATATTGTCATCTAGCGTTGAAGTTAAACTATGTCAGACCTTGAATTATTTAAAGAATTTAGGAACAAAAATGAAAGAAATCGGTCCGTATTTAAACAAGTTATGAGCAATTTTAATCAAGAATGTTCATTGGGTGACGTCACACGCGTGACGTAGTTGGATGCGAGCTGTGCCGCGCTCACTCATCTTCGCTGCTGGCCATCCATGGCGCGCCCCACCGCCCCCGACCTCTATCGGACAGTTGATGGGTGTATGTTCGAGATGCCGTATGTTTGGCTTGAAGGAACTTGTATTGTCATCGTATTGAATTGATTGTCATCGGTGTGATCACTCTCACTATCATTGACAGATTCACATTCGTCAAAATCTTCTGTTTCAAACGATTCGTCGTGGTCGTTTATTTAATCGGTTTCACTTTCCGAGCTTGCACAAAACGTCATCCCCTCTCGCAAACTGGTTGGCTCTTATTTAGTGTTTCAATATCAAGCTCAAACTTTATTTCTATGTCTTTAGGTTTATTCTGAAATGTTTCGTGATTTACTGAGTCGTCATTACATAAACATTAATCGTAGCGTAGTACAGCGTGATGTGGAGATGTACTTTGGGCATTTTGGGTTTGAATGTTTTCAAAGACGATGCTTGTTTCGAGCGGCAAGGTAACATGAATTTCGCTGTTTTTAAAGGGGTATCAATGCTGCCTCTCAATTTGACAGACGGTACTGCTCATTTTTTTAACACACGTTTCGATTTTTTTTTCATTAGATTCATTTTCCATTTTCAAACTGTTGGTAATTTCATAGTCGTCTTTAATGAAATGTTCGGAACATACACGAGTGTATTTGCTTGGTAGGCCTACAGAGTTCTTACTATTAATTTTCGATAGCCAGTTTTTATGTTACACTGGCTAAAAACCCAAAGGCACTGGAGATTTGTCCCTGTTTGGAAAACGGTGAAACGACATGTCGATCGGGCTTACAAGACTGTTATTGCATCCGTACGCACAACAATTTAATACCATGATTACTGATTAATATAGCTGGTGCGATACGTACACTATAGTCTAAATGGCCATTTACAATAATAACATAAAAGCTTTGACACTTATAATGTCCGTTATGCTTAATGCCTCCACGGCAAGCATAATGAAACTACAACTACAAATAAATCAACTAGAACCTTAAGACGTACTCTACACAATCCACTTGTCCGTGCACTCTCTTAATAAACTGCTGGATATTAGCACTCACATTAGTTATTAATAAAACTATTCTTTGTACATCTATTGAAGCAAATCTGAGAAACAACCATCCATACAGACTGTCAAGTGTCAACCCCTTACTGCACCACGCAACGGGTGTTCCTACCCGAGTCGCGCCTCGCCCAGCCGCTCGGTCCGCATCCAACAATGTCACATGCCCCGAGGCGCGCGTCAAAACAAATCATTGTAGGGGGAGTAGGCTTCGTCCAAAGTTGCCATAAGCTGCGGTTTTCTTATTTTTTTAATGTCTATTTGAAAACAAAAAATACTTACTTGTATGTGAAAATAGGCCTTTAAGGTGACAAAATAGAGGTTCATGTCAATGTGCTTGAGGGATACGTTAATCATTCAAACACTATCACCATCTTCAGTAAATTATTTAAAATAATGAAATCATTCAAAGAAATCTGAAATTACGAATTAGTGATGTTTATATTCATTTATTACCAAAAAAAAGCGAGAGTGACAGAGACAGAGAGAAAGAGAAAGAGATAAGATACGAGCAACTCATCCCTTACATTTCAAGGTTACTCCCGTTTTTGACGCGTTAACAAAATGATCAAGCGATAATATCCCTCTAAATTTCCCATAACGCATAGAATTATTCCCAACTGAGGATAACAACACCATTAATAACAACTAAACCGCAGCGTCCATGCATAGCAAGTATAGGCAAGTACAAATGGCGGGTTAAACTTATGGATATTCTCCCCGGGCATTATATCACTTGTTGTATTTAGCTATGCAATGCAGAAAGCGCCTCGTCCATGCGATATAGCTGGCATTCCATTCGCGTAGACGTTAACGTTACGACAAGCTGCGATCTCGTGATGTCACTTTATTGTAATTTAATCAAGTTATGCTGGAAACCAGTTTCACGTATGAGTAGTTAGAGCTGGCAGAGAGTTGTATCCGCTATATAGCTAGCTGACGCATACGCCCTAAACACAGCAGACTTGTATAAGCTTGGCATCACTGTATCCGCTATAGCTGGCAGAGAGCTGTATCCGCTATATAGCTAGCTGACGCATACGCCCTAAACACAGCAGACTTGTATAAGCTTGGCATCACTGTATCCGCTATAGCTGGCAGAGAGCTGTATCCGCTATATAGCTAGCTGACGCATACGCCCTAAACACAGCAGACTTGTATAAGCTTGGCATCACTGTATCCGCTATAGCTGGCAGAGAGCTGTATCCGCTATATAGCTAGCTGACGCATACGCCCTAAACACAGCAGACTTGTATAAGCTTGGCATCACTGTATCCGCTATAGCTAGCTGACGCATACGCCCTGAACGCAGCAGACTTGTATAAGCTTGGCATCACTGTATCCGCTATAACTGGCAGAGAGCTGTATCCGCTATATAGCTAGCTGACGCATACGCCCTAAACACAGCAGACTTGTATAAGCTTGGCATCACTGTATCCGCTATAGCTGGCAGAGAGCTGTATCCGCTTTAAAGCAAGCTGACGCATACGCCCTAAACGCAGCAGACTTGTATAAGCTTGGCATCACTGTATCCGCTATAGCTGGCAGAGAGCTGTATCCGCTATATAGCTAGCTGACGCATACGCCCTGAACGCCAGACTTGTATAAGCTTAAACCACCAGATAACTCCACGGATAGCTCAGTATGCCAATATTCTAGGTCTAGGATCTATTTGATGTATGTAGAGTGAAACTGAGTGTACTGTCGTCTTCCATATCTGCATTTGTATCAACATATGTATCACGCTTGGTTTATTTCTGCTAGTGGCTTAATCGCTTGAAACTGCTCGCATCCGTATAAGCATTGTTTTTTAACTCATACTATAACAATAATACATATAGTTGTTATCTTTATTATATAGCCAACGTTTGATATTTTACATATGTATACATGTACGGTACAACATAAATTATACTCACTCGTTTACGGTATGATTTAGTTTACACTCACATGTATGCGAGAAAAATAGCAGTAAAATAAGAAATATAAAATATCACATTAACTTAAAAATGTTATACATTCGCATTAGAGGCTTTCAAATCAATTAGTAATAATTAATATAAAATTGTTTAAAAATAGCAAAATGAAAATTGTAATACAAATAAGTATCTAATAATAATAATAAATAATTAATAACATTACAAAATTAAAGTTATTATTATCACCACCACCATCATCATAACTCACGGACATCTCCAATACGTCGCTCGAGCGAAACACCTGTAGGACTTGACGAAAATACTTATTTCTTCGCTAAAACATTTGAATCTACGGAAACAAGACAACATTCCTGCGGCCGGACTAGCAAAGCTGTTTAGCAACTCGGTTTGTCAGGTCCCGAATTAGCTGCGGTATTAGCGTGAAGGTCTTATGTTATTCACGTCCCGTTCGATTAGTTTAGTTCTTAATCCGCACAACTTGTGTCTTGGCTTTTAAATGAAATCCCAAACGATGGACCTATAAGCTTTGCTTGTATAGTTTCGTCGCGTTAACTTGAAAGGTTGTGTCGTCATAGATTATGTAAAAGTGCGAAGTGACATATGTGACAACTACCAACCTAAATCTAGTTGCATCTCGTTTTTATGCCTCCGGTATTGTAGTCATACTATCAGCACGTTAGTTGGCTGGCGTTGTCTAAGTGCACCAGTTTCAAGTAGATGCTAGGAACTTGAGAAGTAGATAAATAAGTTGGTATTATTGGAGTAGCTATTTGTCCAGCATGAGACTAACTTATATTGGAACAACTTTGCCTGATGAGACTCTAGTATATTGATAGGACTATAAGAGTATTTGCTTTGCATCATTGATAAGGAATATACAAGCACACGTTTTCCATCTCTCTATGACTGCAAGAGAAACTTCAATAAATGCATGCGTGCAATACAACGACCTATAACACAGTATACGATAGATGTGGGCAAACCGGTAGCCATATTTGATATTAATTGAAATTCGGAGCCACGAAAAAAATACTTGTTTGCTAATTCTGTTTTTTCATAAAAATAAATCACATGATCCGTATAATTACTGTTATACAGTTGCAGCAGGCTTGAGTCCAGTTTCAATTCCCTTTATTGTAGCCCAGTTTGGATCATTGTGATGTAGAATCTGGATTACCCTAGGACGGTTTCAGTTAGCTCGCTTTATCGCTGTGATATACATCCTGCCCAGGGACTGCTACCTTATCGTGGTGGGCAGGTTTGCGTGCTTTGTTGATCCCGTGAGCTATGCCGACGGAAGCGTATGCTTCTGGTAGGGCCACCCTAGCCGGACTGGTCGAGGAGGAGAAGTCAGACGAAGTGCAGTCCACACCCCAATCCCCTTTCCTCCCCTTTCCTCACGCGCCCTCCTACTTGCCCCTTTCCTCCAAAGAGCCCCCAATCTCATCTTCATTATCACCCACTCATCGTCTTGATTAGCCAAGTTGCAAAAATATAAGGCGTTCAGCCCAAATATCAATCAATCCTGTGATATACATGTTTATGGATTAATTGTTAGTGCAACTACCTGTGACGGGAATCGAACCCCCAACGTTGCGTGTATAGCGTATCGAGTGCTACCTCTCAGCTACCGCTACTGTAGCAGTGTCACGTGACATGGTTCTATAGTATAACTTATAGTGAGTGTTGCATTAGTGTCACATTGTCTTTATAAATTATTACCAGTTCATCCATCTGATTAGAAGCGGAATCTAGGAAGCTGAAGGTTTTGAATATATTAACTGGAATCCTGTTTGTGTTTTGTAGTCTTAAGGCGTTTGTTCGTTAAGACTAGTCTAGTCGCCACTCATAAGCGATGCGGTGATGGTTTGGAAGAGTAGAAGAGTTTGTACATGTTGTTGTCATGTCTATGGTTGTCGTTACTGATTCACTCGATAGTTTGTCGTGGTTCTAGGGCAGTGCTTCTCAAACTTATGTCTACACGCGGGCCTCACTTCCATTATCTTACTAATGGTAACGTTTGACCATCGATTGAAATCATAGTTTGTATAATCATATAGCACAACATGACCATGCACCTATACATATCCTGCGGAAACCCAGATTTCTGTATCTTAAAATTGCTTAAGTCACTAAGTAAGCGAAAATATTTCATCCCCTAGATAATTAAATGATCTTTCTTGTAAATGTGGCTCTGTTCCAAGAAATATTTCCATTTTTTTCAAATTAACTCATTTAATTGTGAAAGGTGTGTACGTAAACAACACACTTCAAAAGTTAAGAACGAATATGGGTAAAATTGACATAATTATTAGAACAGAGCAACAATCACAAGAAATAGGACTAATGTTATAAAGGATGAGATATTAGGGATTACTGTTTAACAATTTTGAAGCGTTTAATACAATTTTAGCCAGCAGTTATCGCGTGTTCCGTAGGGTATATAGTCATAAAGAACACACACACACAACTCCCGTGCCGTGGCCGTGTCCTTATAACCTGTAAGTAGACCTCAGCTGATAATCTTTGAACATGTCGTTGAGAATGCAACTGCAGTTGTGTAAACCTAATGGTGACACTATTCTCTTAATCTTAGTACACGATAATTAGTGCTCGTACTTGTAGCAAGCATAGCATGCAAAACTAGGTTGTCTGTTTAACAGTCTGCCGACCTTTTGTTCAGCGAGGCTCTTCCGTAATTACAATTATTATTATAAGACCGCTGTGTGGAAATACAGTTCCCCCTCTCTTCCCTTCTGCAACAATAGATGGGTATAGGGGTAATTATACGTTTTACAATTTACTCACCTATAATCAACACAATCGTAAATTGTGTACAATGATAAGCAAGAGCTCTAAATTCTCTGAGGAATGACACTTTTTTACAATTTACAATTTTAACTGACAAATGGGGGGAGGGAGGTTGGTCGACATACATCCTTTAGCCTTAAGGTTGTGTGTCGTCCTTTTTCAGATTTCTTATCTAAATATGCTTAACCAATAGAGAAACTATGTTTAAAATTAAAACGTTAATTTTGGAGAGTAATGGCATAATGTTTTCCTTAAATTTTCAGCTACCAGTAATTGCTACTATTTCATACTAACACACAGTTTTTATTGCGGTTAATGAACGTCCTTTTATCTAGCACATTTCACGACGATAGTTCCTTGAATATTTGTCAGTGTTTATTTAAGTGAAACAATCATGAACTGCATTTTTAAACCAACAATTTACTCAGCGCTTTGCGCAAAACGTTATCATAAAAACAATGACAGTTACACGTATACATGTAAAGAAGGCTAAAAGAGACAATGACTTGTGAGATAGTGGATGGTTCTTGTATAAAACTAACAAGTCTGAAGTCTCAGTTTATCGTAAATCTAACATCTCATCTAAATTCTAGACTAGTGTGTGTTTGAGTTTTACTTGCATCTATTTAGTCTAGAACTGGTTTAACAAACAACGATCCACAGATAAAAGTGTTCGGTCTTCAGATTATAACACGTTAACCCAGTTATTAACTTTTAATTGTGATGTAAGAACCTTAATTGTGGAATCTGTTTTAGTATTAAATGTTTTGGTTTAATTGGGTTTTTTAAATCATTGACCTGTAAAAATCTGTCTTTGAGCTCAAAATGTTATAATTTGATTTCTTTATTTTAATACGTTGTAACAGTATATAAGTTTTTCAAACATTTTCATATAAACATTAATGTTTGCACGGGTTCTACCATACAGTAGCACTGACACAGTTTTGACAACGACTTCTGAAACTTTCAACTACTAAGTACAACTTCTTCACAAAACCGGCATCGACATACGAACAGGAATTACACCAATTACGATATTCAATTTCACATAAATGTTGTCTACAATTTACAACCTTCGGGGTTATTGAATCCAATTCTACGTATATTCACCTCTGACTTCTTTGCAAATCTGACTTCTTTGCAATGCCGCACCGACCTAGAAGGAGGTCAAAACAAGTACTCACTGCAGAACTCATTCAGAACACTCTATAGGATAATTATTATTGTACAACTACTTTTTAAAGCTTCACTCATAGTGATGTGTATGCATTATAAGTGATAACCAGACTCATCAAATGAAGAATGTGAAATTACTTTATTATTTTGCGCACGTACTCTGTAAAAGTGCAATTACACGGTATAAGCGCACTTCGCGTAATTGTGGTAATTATTACCCCTTAGATTCGCAGCCGACATCCTATAAAAATTAATGATGCCACTTGCAACAGCTTTATCTATTTAGTGAGAATCATTGTGCTTATGTGACATCGGAGGATTGCCTCATTGGGTAAGTAAAGATGTGCACGATTGTTAACATTTTTGTAAAGTTTGTTTCCATTTCAAAAAAATGTTTCGTTATTTTTTTAAATATTTTTTACTACTCTTTTGTTTTCATAATTTATAATTTTTGCAATGTTTATTCTTATACCACCTTTTTTTTTAATTGTAGCTATAGTTATAGCTATGGTTATCCATCTGGTTATTAATAGAATCTGAAGAACATAGTATTCATTATTACTGAGAGCAGTTTGACCAGTATAACTTGTACAGGATAAATGTAAAATTAGTATTTATCTACAGTTTCTCTCATAAAAATTGCAGCGTATGTGCGGTGTTATGTTGTTCAAGGATTTATTACCAAGTATTATTGGATTGCTATCTATAGAAATATACATACAACATGAGAATTACGAACTTCATTTCAATAATATGAAATTAAAAAAAACTATGAAGTCAATAATAAGAATGATTACCGCACGTTTTGCACAGAACAACTTGAATCAACATGAAATAGTGAAAATTAAATAACCGATGATAACGTTATCAATTTATTTTCATCTCAAGACAAGTGTTTAATAAATTATTGATAATATAACGGTATACTCCTGTATTATTCTGTATCAAAACATCATCCAAAACAACCACTAGCTCCATCACTCAATAACGTCTACCTCAATAATGTTTGATCCAGCCCTCTAGGTCATTTTCTTTACAAAGTACCACCCTATGAAAAAAATACAAATTTTTTGTTTAGTGTGATAGTTGTTCAATCATCTTCAACATACAATTCAAGAACATGATTTTATACCTTAAAAGGCAGAAATCAATAAACCTTGATTCTACATTTTTCAACCTGTTGATGATTGTCATGCCCGTAGGTCGAATTGTGATGTCATACTTGATGGAGTATGAATTGAACATTATTAAAATGGTGCTACTATAATACAAGCTCAAAGTCTTTGCCCTAAATGGTCTAGCTGCTCCAACCCACGCCCTTACAGATTCGGACAGAAATTAACACTAACCACTAAACCGCGCAAACCAATCTTATACGTCAGACGGCAAAAGTAATTTACAAACGGGAAAGAAAAAAAACACAACACAAAAATCGATATCTTTCTGTGTGTAAGTCTGTTATTAAAGCGTTTTTAACCAATTATCCGTGGTCTAAGAAACCAATAAGTGACCTTGGCTGATCGACAGCGGCTACGTAGTCACGCTATCTGTAATTGTTGCGTTCCAGATGTTGAAATAGGCGTCTGTATTCGAATAGGATCGTGACTTTACGTTGTGTTAGTATTATTGGGTCAAGAGTGCTCGCATGGCGCAGTCATGTCCGTTTCTAAGGCTCCTTGATTGAAGTGTTACCCTTAACGGTTATGGGTAGTCGTTGATTGGTTTTCGCTCACTCGTCGATGGTGTTCGGAGCCTACAGGGTTGGTTTAGTCGCTTTAAATTAAGTCCCCCACTTAAAATCAGACGTTACTGAGTGGGTACACTCTAAATGTGAATTTATTTTTTATTTATTAATTTATTTATTAAACAATGTTATATTATTTATTTGATGATATCTTGAGAACGCTTCCCAAAGTAAATATGATGTGCAATTGTTAAAAATTTTAATTTTTTTTTTCCTTTGCAGAGTTATCTTTTGGAAAGCTTCTGGCTTATTTTTCCTTTAAAAAAACTACTATTATTGTAATATTTTTTAATATTTAATTGCGAAAGTCATGATTTTAACTCTTTTATTTTTTTAGAATACAGATGCCGACATTTATAAATTTGGCGAGTTACCCAACGGAAAAAACTAATCTCATTTTAACGTTAAAGACCGGAGTTAAAACTCAATACAATTTGTAAGGAAAACCATAGCTTCAGCTTTCTCTTCACTCTAAGTTTAAAACTTTTTTTAAAAATTCCTCGTAAATACAGTAATAGAGCTTGAACCGTTATCATGCGAGTATTCGTGTCTCAAGAACCACCTATTTAGTTTCCGTGGTCAAAATATCTCTCCACGATATTCGTAAAGGTCATAAGGCAAAGGCCAATGCCAGTCTCCTCCAATCTCAAGGACGGTTGTGTCACTGCGAATATTCGTCCTTGCCTCTTTGTGCCGCACGGTAGCCACTAAAGGTCATTCTTGTATGTGAGTAATGTAACGGTGCCTTTTTATTGTTTCCGCTAAACGTTTATGGTTTATGCTAAAATGTAAATTGATATTTTAGGTTCTTGGAAAAATGTGCGGTGTGGTGTGGTTTTGCTCGTGGCGGATTTCACTGCCTTCTGAATGTGAAGTCTTGAATCATAGCGACCTTGTCAGTAGGGGGAATGCAGTCGTTTTATACGAATTATATTACACTTTTTTTTATTTATAAAATTTAAAATTAATGTTATATTAATAGTAGTTTGTCATCACTACATATAGAAAAGTGGCAACATCATGGCAATCATTTTTGGCGCTTTGTTGGTTTAATTTTCCATTTACAATTTCATGTTTCAAGTTGTAATTTTATGGAAAGGGCAAACTTGGAATTCTTACATCTTGTCCAGTCGGAAAATACACGATAAAACAGATTTTTGCACTTCTCTTAAAAAATAAACTGAAATCATCTTTAAACGTATTTCATTTTTGATGAGTGGATTTGAAAAGGCTGTGATGTTTAGTGTGAAGTTTTTTCTAAGGGAGAAGAATTTGTAACCCCGTATCATACACGGAGTAGATATTGCCTTGAGGATGGTATGAGACAAGTTACGTTCGGATTAATATACACAAACACAAAATGCTACTGAGTATTCACAAAAGAATTCGGCTCATTGGTCAGTCGAAATACATGTCCGTCTAATATATCTGCTTTTCTCTTACTAGCTTTTTTTTCTTTAAAAAATAACGGTCAGTTGCCAGATTATAATATTATCCTAACCTACATCCAGAGTTACTTGTTTCCCCTTAAGCCGAATTACTTTGAATCAAACTGGTAGAAGAGAAGAAGTTAATAGAAGGAGGTACCTTATTTGTCGGATAGTGTGATAAAAGGTTAATGGAGGTGAACGAGAAATGATGTGTTTATACATCTCATCTCATCTAACCGAATCGTGGCCAACTGCCAAAGAACTTAATACGAAGAACTAACTGTCTTGTCTCTGTTCGAAATGGATTACATTCCACTTTTCTGAAGGCAACTCAAAACATGAGTTTTTTTCTTTCAGGTTAAAGATTATGGGATAATTTTAATTAGTAATGTGTACGTGCTTGTCCAATTAGTTGAGATGTAGTTTAAAATGTTATGTGCTGCGCTTGCGAAACGAATGAGGTATCGTATATCGCCTTCGGTGTATAAATTCTGTCAAGTTTATATAAGTGTACGTCCTGGATTTGCATAAGTTAAAACAACTCTGTTTAGTAATTATTCAGACTTAACGTTGAAACTAGTGGGAATAAGAAAGTTCAATGTAGAACTCGCAAGAGGAACTAATGGAACTGAATCTGAAATGAAGATAAGTCTAATGGAGAAATGAAGAGGCCTCAATATTTTTTAAATGTTGTTGCAATTGACATATGTTTTCACAGAAAAATGTTGACATTTGCCGAAAAATTAGAAAACTCTTTTTGAATCTCGATTAAAAAAACGTTTCCCAATAAATAAAGTACAGTATTTGTTGAAATTTGTAAACATCACAGCATTTCCAAATCAACTCATTATAAAAAATGAACGATTTTTAAATGTGATATCAATTTATAAGGCAAGTGCAAAAATCTGTTTTGTCGTGTTTTTCTCAATGCGTAAGTTGCAGTAATTTTGACAGGATAAAAGTATGTGGTAGAAAATCGTGGTCTACAAATTTTTATGCCGATACTCAAGAGTCTATAATTGTCCTTGACGATATAATTGGTACTGTGCCGTAGCATTGGTATACCTGGTAGGTTGGGCTACACACACGCATGGTGTCTTGGGCAACACATGTCTTTCAATAGCAGGTATGTAAGTTCGGTACCATTTACCAAATAGTGATAGGCCATGTTATTTACAATAACAGTGAATTCCACTTTAATTCAATCTCATTGATACAATATATTAATTGCACATGAGCTGCATTGTTGAAAGGGAAATATATATTTCTCCCAAAAATAAGATTTATATTAGAAACACAAACAAAAAAATACCAATAGTAAAATAACTGAATTCAATGAAAGACTATTTTTTAATTTGTACTACAAATTTAATTTTTACATTTTCTAGAATATAAATAAATAATTATAAGATCTCGATAAAATAAAACAAAAGTTATGTTTACAATAAAATGTAACGCTATATCAATACATAACCAAATAACATAAAATAATATATTTTACATAACATCTACAAAATATCGGTTTATGTATTCCTTCTAGTCCGTGAAGAAAGACATGAATGCCGAAACTGTGTCATGTTTTCGTTCTTCGGCACTTTGTGATTGGCTTGGCTCCGTCTCCGCCGCGTTATTGTTCATCCATTGCGTCACGATCAAGATAGATCTCAAGATCTATAGATCTCAAGGAAACTCTCAGCCATGCAGTCGAGTCGACGTAGAGTCTGTAATTTGTGTCCCAAACGAAACAACAGTTATTCAGCGCGATGCGGAGTGGACGTCCTTGGGATATCTATAGGATAACTATACAACGAACAAGACTAGTGAATAAATGAATGCCGGTATATACTTTGGTTGGTTGGTTTATAATACCATAGTCACTGCATTCCGCGGAGCGCAATAAGCTTCGCAATACCAGTTGGGAGGAACCCATGATCCAACAGTATCTTTAGATCATGGGAGGAACCATGTTACATCACGTGACATAGAGTTGACGTTGCAAAATTTTCAACATATCTTCCACAAATCAACATATCTTTATATTATAAGTTTACGGTTGAAGCCACATATATAAAAATGAGATTCGTTGCTGAACATTTCGGAAACATTTCCCATTATTAAGAGCCAATAATATTTAATAATAAAACAAATATCTCGAAGTATACTAATATATAGTTATTTCCTCCAACAATAACGTCGTAATTTTTACAATTTACCTTTGTTTATATGAACCAGATAACGAGAAACGGTATCTTCTAAAAAAAGTCCCATTGAGATTCGAATTAGTTTCCGGACGCGTCCATTCCGGTCTGTTTCTTCACACCTGAAGTCCGATGACGTCAACTCATCTCTATACAGATACAGAACACCTTATGTAAGCAAAGCAATTATGTTTTTTTATCTTTTGTCCAACTTCTTTTTATAATTCGTCTCGAGACCTGTTATCTACCTTCAAAGAAACATGTTTGGACATGTTCTGGGCGTCCTTTGACTGTCTTAGATCATTTCAATTAACAAGTTGCCTATTCAGACCTAAGCAATGATTTAGTTTAAAAAAAAGTAATTTATCGTTTAAGAAACTGACAGAGAAAAATGGAAATGACTCGTCACTTCGGGATGCTAAGTGTGTATAGTACGTTGGATGTTTAATGTTGCACTTAGGCAGGCTCAACATACTGGGTAATTAAGTTATTTAGTATAATATAACCTTCGCACTTGACAAGCTTGTGTAGATAATCGCACTATATTTGATTTGAACACCAAATACACACATTAATTAATTATCTAAATTATACCTTAAATTTAATTAAATAACAATTTGGGTCAAGTCATTTGGATAGATAAAAAGGCATTGAATTACCAATGAGCTTTTGTCATAATAGAAATGTAAAGTAGTGATTATCGCTGTTAAAACTGCCAGTATACACAATTTATTGGCATTCGTTGTACTGTCAATTTCTATTTAAAGACATTACCAGCAAGTAATGTAGTGTGAGGCGTTTTAGTCGCCTCGTACGACATGCAGAGTGATTTTGTGCATGTTGTACCCCGGACCTTGTTTTTATAGGAGCTGTGTTTGTGTTTTCACAAGTGTTTAGTATTGAACGATATCATATTGTCCTTGAAATACAAATACCATGTTATCGATGCTACATTTTCTATTTGATTAACCTGAGTTAATGAGATATGGTAAATAATGCAGAGGAATGAGTTGATAATATATTTAGTCAATAAACACTTGCTAAAATACAAAGTATGTGCCACAAAATCACTGACCATAAACCAACAATGATAATAGTGAGGCTACTATTTTGAAAAGTTCCGGATTTCATTAATCTTAACTAAAGCATAGTTGGAAGCGAAGAGTGATGCTAACAATTGAAATGGAGCAATGAAGATTCTTCTATTAAGATCGAATCATAGAATTTGCTAAATGACACACAACTTTCACAAGATAAGCGATAGAAAATTTGACGAAATTTGCTGAATAATGCTCTATTCTATTATATGGATGGCTTTACAGTACTGGCATAAAATGTATAATACATACTTTCAAGTACAGTTACGGTCATAAATGATCACTTGGCTGTCAGCTTCTACTATAGGCACTGTGTGATAGTTGTCACGGTAGCCAACAGTGAATAGTGTTTTCCTGTATAATTTGTAATTAAATATTGCAAAAAATATGGATGACATATTTTTTAAAGTAAACATATATTTCGGAGGGAAACTACCTGACTGGACCCGGTGAAGATTTCGGCCTAGAATGACTCTGCCGGTCGTGAGAGATGACTAAATTATATCTTCCCCGTTCCCTCCTTCCATGTTTCTGTCATTAACCCTTAAAATCCATTTGTTTATCCACTGTTCCTTTCCACGACGGGGTTCGATCTAACGGCTGAATACGAGGTTAAAAAACAATGAAATAATCGGAATGCATCAATAAAAACACCTTACCGTATTGATGCATTGATCAACACCCATTAAAAGTGATATCCTTGCTCCTGCGCTATGGACCACTCAAAATAGACTAGACGCATTCTGGTGGCAAGAAAATAAACTACTATAAGGAGGAGTTTATCTATCAATTGATTATTGTTAAATCATCAATGGCGTAGATAAGCAGGTTGCTTAGCAGCGTTATCTATTTGTTTGATTTAACCTCCAATAAAGAGACGTTCTTGTTTGGTATGTTTTATTTCAACCAGCATGCAACCACTTTACATAAACACTTTTTAAATTAACCTCATTATTTTGTCCATTTCATCCATTCATCCATATTGCTTGCAACAATTTTCTACGCAAAATATCTGGTGTGTGAACGAATTTTGTGCGAAACTGTACCTAACCGCAGATTGGTCACCGGCCATATGTCGGCTGACGCGCAAACTTTCGCTGACTGAACGAGTCGTGCGGACTGAATCAGTCGGCAATAACACTCAACTGAATCAGTCGGCAACAACAATCAACTGATAGATTGTGTCATCTGCTGTGATATTTCTAATGCCACACTTGTGTTTTATTACCGTGAGAGTTGAAGACGAAGACGAGACTAATTGGTAATTTGTCACTTTTCGACGACTTAGACACTTTCTTTTCTAATTGAATATAGTCTTGTTGTAATCGCTTTAGTTGAGCGTAGCTTGTTATGGTAGTGGCGGCGTAGGAGCCTCAAACGATGCTGGATGTGTTAGAACATTTTCAATGGTAATGATTCAATAATGTCGTTTATCAATCATTATTGATGATCATTATTTTTGTTATTATATATAATTCATTCTCAATCATGTCGGTACCTTTTACGACCTAAACTCTCATTAACTCAGCACACTATATCCACCATACTGCCCTGTGTGTATTCTGTTTCCCCTTATGACGACCCCGGCGATGTCTGATTCGGTCGACGTCATAATATGACTTACCACTGCCGAGTACGTCGTAAAAAAAAAATTAAAAACAACAATCCGTTTTTGTAATTTTTTATGCTTTAATTACTGTTAAAAAATACTATGGCCAATATATTGTTTATTTTATGTAAGCCAGTTAGGTATTGAAACGAATTTGTATATCACAATGAAAAGATAGGATTCAAACATTAGATTATGATATGCATTTTTAGTGTTTATGATACAACAATTCCATGCCGTGAAAGTTATAAAATAATGAAAAGATTATAGAATATGAACATGATAGTAACGATAGTTATATCAAAATTGAACAATTCATTATCATAGCAGTAATTTATACAAAAATCGCAAAAACAATACAAATTAATGTATATTATTATTGTTATCACCATCATCTTCAAAGGTCAATAAATACGTGACTTTAAAACAATACTAATTAACACCCTCATTCGTAAGTCGCGATTAGCCTCATTCCTAATCACTCTTCATCGCTTCCCGCTCGTGACCGAAGGTACGAAAAGGAATGCGTCTCCTGTTTTGATGAGCTTGTTGTTGAATCGCACGCACTGCACGCACGCACTTTTATCGTGTATCATGCGTGAGCAAGATTCCAACGCTCTGGCTGGACATCCTATGTTTATGTTTATCCTTCATCGAAACGTGTTTGATATTTTTAGAAATTCAAGGAAGTTTGAGTTGTTGATGTTCTGTCTTCAGGAAGTGTCGCTAATGCTATTAGTCTACTCCCGGAAATAACTTCTGAATTTGAATTGAACACAAATTGAAAGGGGTATATGATAAATTTGGTGAATTTATTTATAGAGCTGATTAACGTATCTATTATACAATACACAAATTCAGATAAGAATTTAAATTATAGATGTTAGGATTCAAGAGCGATTTTGTGCAAGATCTTGCAGTTTGATGACGTCATATCGGCTAGTTGGCAGCTCTGATGACGTCATAGGGCTGACAGTAAATAACTTTAAACAATTGTAGCACTAATTTGCAGATATTTCTGTAAGTTTGTGGACAGAGTATAGGTGTTAAATTGTGTACTAATATTTAAGTTACAATACAAGAACAAAAACAGTCTCTTTACTACAACAAGGACCACTTACCAACGTGTAATTAAATATCCAACCATGACCTGTAATATTGTTCCTCGTTGTTAAGTTACCTTTTAATTAATAACGAAATATTGAGGTTATAATTTACAGTTATTCTTATTACTGTATTCCTAAATGAGGCTCATAAAATGTTTAATCCCACTTCATCGCGTTATTTGCTGGTTTATAATGAAAAGCAGAAACAAATCTCAGCTGTATCTGGCTGTGTTGAGAAGTGAATTATTAACCTTAAATCAGAGATGGCTATAAAATGTGTTAAAAGCAAATTATACGATCATTTTTAGATGCATTAAAGAGTAACTTCATCGTTGTAAAGTAATATAACATGCAATTTATTATATGTAAATTAATGCATTTGTACGTCAATCACGTGACGTCACTTTATAGGCAGGTGCTTTGCTTTAATCGTAAAGATTGAAACCTGTAGATAAAGTTACCTATAAATATGTATTTAAGTTTACGTGCCTGCGGCAAACACAGATTTATTAAGTTGCACCTGATGGGAATTCAAACAAACTTCAGTACAGTAGAGTATAAATTGTGTGCTTTAAATAACAATTATCAACATTTTCTTAATTTACCAATAGGTTGATGATATTCCTGCTGCCTGTAAAAAAAACGTTGCGTTTTTGTAGTTTTTTTACAATGTGTGGTCAAAACTTATTATTTTCAGTCATAACATAGTTTATATTTATTGTTATACAGACTTTAATAAACAGTATCATCTAACCTAATGACCATAATATCGTGAATGGTTGTAAGGATAACTAAGAATTAACTAAACAATAATAATAGTATTGATAATAATATTACAATTATATTCTAAACTTCATAGATTGAAATATTTCAAACAGGTTCGTACAGCGCGTAGCTTTTCTAACACCACCAAATGACTCATTTTTCAACTACCACTGATAATAATACGAATAAAAGTAAGTGAACACGAAATTTACAAAATAAACACTCATAGTAGGTAGTAATAATAATGTGATACGAACTATGTGGCACAAAACAAATTGTTGTTTTATTCAGTCAGATACAATACAGGTGCAAAAAATGTTCACACAATCCGCGTGGCAGACAGTATAATTACATACACTACATGCACACACGACAGGGTTGATAACAATAACACAATGTCTGGTATTAAAGTCATCAGACCGCCAGATCTGAACTGCGGGAGCCACGCGATCTAATGTGGTGATTTCAATGCACGGACATCAGGCTACGGAGCCGCACTTGTGATCCTAGCTTACGTTACGCGGACAAGTAAATTTATTCCTCTATCTTCCAAGAATAATATGTAAATTTACGTTTTCAATTACGACACTAGATAATTTTTAATGTCGGACATAAATATTCAACAACGACGACCATGAACTTAATCAGTTGTGACAGTTGTGTGAATTTGTATTCTGATTTGAATTTTGATTTCTACCAAGTACCGTGTTTTAAAGATAATTTGGATATTTTACAATATACATATCAAACCTGGATATAGCTAATCTAGACTGCAGGATATTCCAGAAAAATATCTTTCTTATACAGAGTACTCCTGTCCACGGACTGTTACCTTATCGTGGTGGGCAGGTTAAATGATCCTGAGAGCTATTCCGGTGGAAGTGTATGCTTCTTGTAAGTCCACTCTAGCTGGACAGTTCGAGGTGGAGAAGCCAGACGAAAGACAGTCCACGTCCTCCTCTTTACATCCTACTTGTTCCTTTCCTCCAAACAGTCCCCAACGTCATATGACCTAGTTATCGAATACGTCGTTAAACAACAAATCGCTTACTCTATCGCTCTAAACTAAACACAACCAACGTGGCGCTATGCCCAAAGTAAAGCCACACAAAACAATCGTAACAATTATTGCAAAGGTCCGTTATCTCAACATCAGTGTACCAATTATTCGTATGTCATGTTCTGTGCCGATCGTGTGACCCGGGTAGCTGGGGTAATTAATAGTCTCCACAGGAACACTGGTTGGTGACAACGCCCTTAGTTGCACAACCTGTGCCGGTAGCTCTCGGATAAAGTCACGCGGGCCGGCTTCTGTAGAGCTACCACAGGCCTGTATCGATGGATCGATTGAGTCATAGTCGATCATTGGACGTGAGACAAGTGCCAACAAGCTTAAATATCAGTGGTAAATTTGAAGTTACAAATGAGGGGAAGGGAGTGGGTAAATTTGTAAAGTGATACAAGTATACGAATAATAACTACGGTCATAAACTAAGACCGTACCAAAGTGTAATGACAGACGCGAATGTATTGAGGAAGGAGCTCTCGAAAATTGAAAAGGTTGTTATTGATACATCTAGTATTTTTTTTTGCCATGACAAAATCCGGAAATTGAACGGGTGACAACAGATGACAAACTATTTCAAAATTGTCTTTCCAAACGTGATTATTTGAAGACACAACAGGTGTGCTGAGTGTAACTGATGCAACAGGGGAGTGACTGGCGAAGAACTGAACATTCTTGAAGATTTTGTAAAAGAGTTAAAATTGGCATTGAACTCTGTTTGATCTTAATCTAATCTCCTTTTGACCAAGTCTCATATACTGACATTGCACTTAGTAGTATGTCGGATTACTTCTACATTTATCCTCAAACTCTGTCATGCCTGCATGTGTCTTCATCTACTTGAAAAAATTAAGTAATGTTTCAATAATCTATTTGTATTTAATTTTTTTTTTTTATATTGTGTAAGTATATTTTGTTTGGTAAGTTAATAATTTTGTTTTGGACCTTGTAATGAAACCTCTTTGAAAAGCATTATTTTGCGTCTTGCAACAACTTTAAAACATGTCAGTAGGACGTACAGGTTAATGTGGCCTACTGTCCTAAGGTTCTATCATAAAGAGCCACAAACGATTTCATAAGAAATATAATATAAATTTTACACAAACAACATTACGCCAACAGAATTCCTACGGCACTTGACTAACATATACATAAATCCATTACCTAACACATTTCAACGCCACGTTATCTCTCCGTATGTTGACAAGCCAGCTGGTCGCTTGTCAAGGTTGCCAGAGACAATGCAAATCAACTTGGTACAGTGAAACTTGTCATTTCGCCCATAAATCTAATTATTTATCTGGCTGGTATTTGGGTCACAGCAAATTGCTACAACATGCGGAAAGATTGAAATTGTAAATTACCCTAGGTAGGTAATGTTCTATAATGTGCGGATTGTTTCTTAACACACGAACTGTGTTAGCGGTCGTTGAATTTGAAAAGCGTCGTTGATGTTGGGTGTAAAATCAATTTGTAAACAAGTACTCACCAAAGACGTTTAATAAATGTTGCTGCAATAAAACAAATTGTTTTATTTTTTAAATTTCAAACGTTCACGTTTCAGTTTTGGGCTATTATTATTGAGAACTTTCCAAGAACTGCGTATACAACAATGTATGAGTATAAAATAGAATATAATCAATTTGGTTTCTTAACTGGATTTAGATAATTTCAATGGTGTAGTGGTTAGCATGTTCCTTTGGTTGATATTTCAATATTTATTCCTTAAATAGTAAGGAACTAATTGGTATCAAAATCATGTACTGACGATGAGTATTACTATTAGCATTTAGTTAGTAACTAAGTTTAATATGTGTATACAGATCATGTTTTTCTAATTTATTTTTATCGCTTTTTTATTCAAATGTGTCTTTTATCTAAACACTTGTGAAACTTCAAGCGATCAAATTTCCGCTTGAGACTAAACCAGAACTTGTCTTCTTCTTCTTCTTCTTCTCTGACGTCAGTTGATATGCTCTAGTGTTAATCGTGAGGGCGTTTTGGTTGATGCCCACTAACCTGATTTATAAATTATGTTATTAATGATCTTCTGAACTGTACCGGTGCATACAACGGCTTCACTCAAAGAACAATTATCCTTACCCCACTTAGCTATGAAACAACGTTCAAGTGCATATTTACCGTTTAATTATGTTTATCGAATGCACATCGAAATTATATATTATATATTATACAATTCTCAATGTTTTTAAACACTGATGGTTTAAATAAATTATGTTGAGTTATACGCTATGGTCATGAAATATACTGCAATGTTATATCTATTAATTATTCCATTTTACTACGGTTGCGATGTGCAAATGATGCGAGAGATGATATAAATATATATTAGCATAACTTAACAGCTAATTAATTGTAGCCCTAGTATTGTGTAACTCGTAGTCTTGTGTGTGTCTCAAAAGCAGAAAGTACAGTATTAAATTCCCGGATCAGACAGTTTTTCTTTTCATTTCTACAAGTCTATCGACAGATCCTGCACAACTATTTCAGGGTGAGTGACTCTGCCAGTCGTAAGAGGTGATATATATATATATATATATATATATATAAACGGAGACCCGTTCCCTTTTCCCCCACTTGAACCCGTGAAGATTTCTCCTCACACTTGGCCTTGCCCTGCCTTGCTGGACTGCCCTTATGACGACCCCCGCGATGTATAATGAATCTCATTCGGAAAACGATATATGACCTAAGCTCTCGAGTACGTCGTTCAACAACAATAATCAAATCAATCCTCTTTTCTTATTCTTCTTCTTCTTCATCATTTTTTTTTTTGCATTTTAAATTGTATTTGTTATATAGATTTATTGGTAAATTCCCTTTCAATACCACCAATTACCAAGAAGATTAGACAGAAGCCGTTCCCAACGATAAATTCCTGCCCTATCTGACTATACATTACGGAGATCCCGTCAGATAAATGTACAGAAATACCTCTACCAACTTCGTCAAGAATGCGTCCTTTATCAGTACACTATATCTACTCCTGGTTTTAAATAGTCTCAATCTTCGCGCTGAATCACTTGGCAAAACCTGAAGGACACTCAAGGACCAACGACCTCTGATAGGGGAGGGGAAGGGAGAGGGGGGAGGGGGGGGGGGGTAATTGGCTTAGCTCGTAATGAATGACAGTCTAAACTACTGATTATAAATAGGTTGAGATGCAATGCTACGTTGCTGATGTCAACGGCGAACAAGTCTGCTTTCTTTTGTTTTGTTGTTGTAGGCCTATATAGTAATGATGATGAGCTAAGGATGATGACGAAGATCAATGGTGGATTGTTAGTAGAATGGTGAAGAGTGAAGACGAAGACTAATGATGGTCATTAGGTTTAATGTAAAAATAGCGTATTACGATATGGAGACGGTAATTCAATGTTTGTTTACTTTGAAAGTGTTAAAAAGTGTTGTTTCCGGAAGAATGTGGTCATTGTGCTAATCTCAGCGATAAATAAATGTTTGATGGCACCAAATTATATTCCAATACATTCTTGAACAATGTATAAATAAATTAACAATCATTATCATAGTTACAAAACCTACAATTTACAGTTTTTGGCAGTTTGAAAGTTTGAGTGGTTCGAAACTACTCAAAACAAGGTTTGGGTATCTTAAGGAGAATCATGTAAACCATAAGACGTATCAATAGGTAGATGTATGTTTTAAATGCTTGAAGACAAACATGGTTTTAGAGGGCAATATGCGTTAATATACTTATAATTTTTTTGTAACGTGAACATCAGAATTTGTTACAAAAAAAGAGTCGGTTTTCATTAAACGATAAACACTTCGGCGATACATATCACCCGTCTTAAACTATTTTATAAATTACAATTTTCTATACAATTCGGAAAACGATGAAACACTAAAAGTAAACAATAATGACATGAAAATAACTGAAATAAATGCTAAACCTAAGCATGAAATGAACAAGTCAAACACCTCATGTGGTTAAGAGAACTCCTGTGGATACCACATAGTCTGTAGGTTTGTAGCACAACGCAAAGCCACAGGTTGACGATACGTGAAATAAATACCCCCTTCAGAAACTGGAATCTCGAAGCTCAACTACACTAAGTTCCCATGAAGATGCATAACTTAGCAAGACAACATGCCTCGGTGTGTCCAACGATGTATTCCTTACCCAGCTCCACTATAACTCGTTGTGCACCATCTACGTCACACTGGTCCCAATTCACCAACAGCTTTAGAAGCTCGATTTGGTAACCATGGTATCAACAAACTTACATTTAAAATACATGGCAGTCGCCGTGGTTGTTCTTAGAGAATCTCCATGCAGTAACCGTTTAATCGGAGTTTAAAAAGTTGGTGAAACCGGCCCCTAGTCCATCGCTTAGAAGCATAATCATATTGTACTAAAGATGAATATCTTCATTCATTCATTAAAATACTTAATGTCTATCGTATTCAGTTATAATACTCATATAAAGAAAGACAGTAGATACTGCTATACAATATATAAAGAAACAATAATAAAACCACAAAAACAGAAATACGATTGATTGATTGATTAATGGGGCTTAACGTCTCATATTTTTGCAACAATGACTAATCGATACGATGAGCGGGTGATCATGAAGATGAGAAAGATGACGATGAAGAATAAAGTCACATCCGAATCAGATCCATTGTAGGTCGCGTGGGTCGAGAACATTGAACAATATAAATTCAAAAATGTATATACAGTGAATATATGTTTTAAAACCTACAAACATATATAAGAAAATGTAACTGCATACTATATCATAGACCATAACACAGATTTCAACACTCGAAGTCTTATGGAGTCAAAGTATGTGGGTTGGAATCCTACATAAAATATATCTTTTAATTACCATTCATCCTCAGTAAGCACTTTGATGTAGACGTAAAGCAAAAGCATAACAATAATTATGTGAACGAAGGTCTATTAGTGGTAAAAAATCCCTGCACAACATTGGTAAATGATTTACCGTGACCATCCATGTCTTTCACGCGCTGCTGATCTGCAATTGTTATTATCACGCGTAGTTCACTCGCTTTGAGCTGCATGCGACGTGTATACTAACTGAGCCACGTGTCCATACTAATCAAACCACGTGTTTATACTGACTGAGCCACGTGTCTATACTAATCAAACCACGTGTTTATACTAACTGAGCCACGTGTCTATACTAACCAAGTCACGTGTCCATAACTAACCAAACCACGTGGATATACAATCAAGCCACGTGGATATACTAAGACACGTGTCTATACTAACCAAGCC
The DNA here is from genome assembly GCA_945910005.1 of Isoperla grammatica. Lineage (NCBI taxonomy): Eukaryota > Metazoa > Arthropoda > Insecta > Plecoptera > Perlodidae > Isoperla > Isoperla grammatica. Next base: position 7,804,086 of record OX246748.1, read on the forward strand.
ACGTGTCCATTATAACCAAGCCACGTTGATATACTAACTAATCCACGTGTCTATACTAACTAAGCCACGTGTACATACTAATCACACCCGAAGACTCAAACTATAAAAAATAGATAGCGCTGCTAAGCAACCTCCTTACCTGCGCCATTGATGACTTAACAATGAACAAACAGCTAAACTCCTCCTCATAGCAGTTTATTTTCTTGCCACCAGAATGCATCTAGTCTATTTTGAGCGGTCGTCAACGATAAAGTGTCCCAGAATAATGTACTCTCGGCTACCTATATAAATCAAGAATATAGTTCTAGTCCCAACGTAACTATAGTCTCATGCAGTCCTCAGATCCTTATCTACCGCCTCTTTTATGCACACTGTTTCAAAGAAAATCAACAGGTTCCTGGCATTCTTTCACACATTCTCAGTCTTCAGTTGAGTAGTGTGCACAAGTCTAATAAGTCACGCCCACCGTTCCAGGTAACCAAAGGAAGTTCTAAATGAACCCGTTATATGGTAGAAACTAGAGAAGTAGATAAACTGAGTTGCTACCATTGGACGATTGGACTCGGCTGTGTCGTAAGCACAAGGAACTTAGTTGGGCAAACTTTACCAAGCCTACAAGTACAATAAAAACAACAGGTTGTATCATGAACAGTTTATGTTCGTTAGCGTCCTTCGCTTATATCGAGGAAATAAATAATCCTCAAAGTTGCAATGTCATTCATTCTAACTATATCACATGCTGGGTTTTATTATCAGATTCGAGCGTAAAATTTAAAATTTCTTAACCACTCAGTATGAAATACTGTCATCATGATATTTCAGTACCCTACCACGCAATAAGAGTGAATTCAATTTAATAAACTCTCACAAAAAAAAAAACTAGATACACCTCTAATTTTTCTACGTTGCCCTATATACATTATCAAGGAACGTAAAAGTTGCATATCTTTCTTTTCGATGAGGGGGGTGGAGGGGGCAACTGTTTATTTGTAGACTTTAGAGCCCCATAAAATTGTTATAATTATTCAAATAAATTATCATGTACATTAAATTTTTCGATACATTTTTTGTCATTATTAAAATGTTTCATTTCCGATAGAGGCAACTATTTGTAGGATTGATAACACCCATTACAATTTTTGTGATGATTTCCCGACAAACTAAAAAAAGAGTTCTAACGTTTCACTTGATTGAAATTTTCTAAAGGTATCGCGAAATAACATCATCGTTTATTTCCACACACTCACAAAAAAACAACAACAAATGCAAATCTCACAAGTGTTATTTACACGTTGACACGATGTGGTTGGTGGAAAAAGAAAAAAATCCATTTAGCTCCGACTTAACAATGTATAAGAAAGAGTTTAGTGTTCGAGTCGTGTCGGAGATGTTAAGTGCATCGAGGAAACGTGAAACGGGTACAAACATGCACGATAAATTATCCAATTACTGTTAACTCTAAAGGCTTTGACCTCAGTTTAACCAAAGCACTTAGTGTGAAATATATCTCGGTCGCTCATTCATTCATTCATTCATAAGCGGCGGTGATGATAATGATAATGATAATGAAACCGCGCGGACTGATTTGGAGCATCGGACTTTTCTTTCGATAGTGAATTATTTGACGATGGATGAGGCTGTATTTTGTGAATAGTTTGAACTTTGGGTTAGTTGAACTTGTTCAATGATGCGCGGAATGGGTTTCTTGAATCGTTTGTTGTGTTCGGGTAATGTTATAGCTACTCAAATTGATAGATTATCAAGAGTAAGCTCTCGATCTGTCTTAAACTTGGTTCCTATGTCTGCATTTTACCAACATTGACACTGCCTTGACGTAGGTTAATTCAATTTTCTGTAACTTTCAACGCATCGTGTGTTAGAATTAGATGATGCAGATGCGGATATCCTGATGTGTTTAAAGTTACAGATAACTGAAGTAATCATGAGTCAACGGAGTGGATTGCGTTGGAAAAACGCAGGCATGGGAACTATAAGCTTTAGACGTAAATTTGTTGTGATAAATAAATAAATAAAAATAAATTCACATTTAGAGTCTACCCACTCAGTAACTAAACTGATTTGCAGTGGGGGACTTTAATTTAAAGCGTCTAAACCAACCCTGTAGGCTCCAAACATCATCGACGAGTGAGCGATAACCAATCAAAGATCGATATTTCAAATACGAAACATATGAATCAGTGATTGGACAGTGCGAACACCTGTGGACAAATGTCAGAATCAACAAGGCCAATTCAGAACAACTTTGAATTTATTGAGTGCTTCGTTGCTAGGACACACACACTCCTCTTTTTAAAGTAAAACGTTGAATGTTTTGCCTGCAGATACCGGGAACGAAATTCGTTTTTCAAAAGTGAATATTTAAATTATCAGAAGAAATGTTACCTTTATACACGAATACAATAAATTAAATATTCGCAACCAATTTACGAGCCAAATTGCCATGGACATTTCGGCTTCTAATCACGCAATATGTTTTAACACTGCAATACTTTTCATGTATATTCATTCGCTAAGGATTAGAATATGAATATTGTTAAATACATGTGACCGCCCTATTATTATACGCCTGTTGAATATGTTTGAAATAGAGCAAATGAAGTTTAATATATTCTTCATATGTTGATTATTTTGCGTAATTATAGCGTGGCTTAGTTTAAGCTGTGGTTGATATCCATTGAATCCCGCCTCAGGCTACTTTGACTGAAGGTTATATAGGTTACTCAGCCATGAAATAATGGAAATGACAATAGTTAACCGATCTAGTCAGATCATTTAAACAACAGAACAGACGAATGTCCATATTGAAATAAACATTGACAAGGAAAAATAAAAGCAGATCATATAATGTTATCACAGTTTATGATAAACGTTTTGTATATTTTTCAGTTTAAATTTTTAATTATATATAGTTATTATTTATAAAATACGACGATATTATTAAGAATTACTGTTCTGCTGCATGTTTACCAGATTATTTAAAGTGTGTGTCATTTAAAAATATAAAACAGTGTCTTAGTCACTATAAAATCAACACACTTCTTATTTTAAACACAATTCTAGTGTTTTCCAGTTAATTCAATTTATTTTCCATTTGGTTTTTATGGTCGGCAATTTTAATATTCACCACCAAATTATCAAAACGTGGTACGTACTGTTTTTCCTCGATTCACGGTCAATTTATTTCACTATATTCTTCCAAAACATACGTTAATTAAATGTCAGTAATTACCTCCAACAAGTCCATAAAATTTAAGTGTGCATAACAACATAGGAAACCTACGGACACAAAAAAAATTGCATAACGCCAACTTTTAAGACTAACATTTTTAAACGTTCTTTCGTTTTATTAACATTTCGAAACAACATTCTATGGACTTAATTTCCGTTAAACACTGGTTTACCAAACACTGCATGCAAATGATAACAGCGCGAAATTCACGGCAGGTGTATAATTAGCAAGTAGACCGCGTTTCACATAGTGGTTCCGAAACGTCGATGCTCGCTCGCAACACAATCTACAGACAAAAAAAATTGTTTGTGAGAAAAGAAATATATAATTGAAGTCATCAGGATGGAAAAGTATGAATATTTCTCAGGCTAGGCTGCATTTTTGGCCCATTACCCTCTGTGTGGTGGCTTTAATCTTGAAAGTGCATAATTATAAGGCAGACTGAATTATTCTGTGCTAGGATTTGCATTTTATAATATTCTCTTCCGCGAAATGTACGCCTACAAACAAGCTATGTGATGTGGTTTTACCGGCAGTGAACATGCTCGCAAAATAAGACAAGATTAATAAAGAAGGACTACTAGTGTTTACACTTTTTGTTCCAAATATTATTTAGAATAACTTTTCATCACAGCCGATCCGCGAGTTGTATATTTATGTTCTGAGCTCGACTTATTTCACAAAGAATATGTCTAATACGATATCAACATTTTTGTTCTGAGCCCATTTTCAAGAAAACACTTGGAGAGGAACTTGGTGAGAAAGATTTTGGTAGAAACTTCCTCTAAGAAGAAATAGAAGATCTGAACGAGTATTTAAATTACTCATTGTGAATCAAGTATGTTATTTATTTTACTTTTCGGGACAAGTTAACAGCTCAATTTCGTTGTTTAAATCCATCTCAACACTTGTTTTCAGTGATACTTATGATTATGAATCATAAATCACAATATTTAGGAAGGTGGTGGTAGTGGCCATATGAATGTACCACCAATAGGTACCAATAAAATACGGAACTGTATATAAGAAAGTTCGTTGAAAAATTAATTTATATAATAATTCACATAATTATTTAATGTTAAAGAAAATATTTACATAATATTTACACTTTCAATTCAATTATTGTTTCAAGTTCTAGTCCTTTTTCAATTGTTCAAAATTACACTTATTGTTATTAATTATATAGGGACTGATATTCCATGTTTATAGACATACTTTGATGAGAAAGAAAATCTCTTTTAGAAAGTATTTTTATTATTATTATTATTTTAATTACTTTTTATATTATATTAATAATAACATATTATTAAACCGCTAACTTCAGAACCTTCGGCTTAGAAATAAATAGAATTTATGGGGAAGTGAGAGAAATCGAAAAACCAGATCTCAAATTCGGTCAGTCCGTCTTTAAGATTATGGCATTACAACACGCTAAGTCGTGCTGACACGTCTCCATTCTACGTTCCGGTACATTTTACAACTTTAGAATTATCATTATCACCATTAACCGAAACACCTGTGAATCTGTCTTGTCATCGTAATGGATGATCCATCGTGTAAGAGGAGGGAAAGTCTTCGAACAAGACAAACCGTCACCGCTTCATAATATGACACTGATTTATTCATAAATCGACAATATTTCTTTTGACAAACGAACGAGTAAAACAACAACGGTTATAAATTGTCCAATTACGCGAAACATGTCGGCGAGTGACGTAATGCGATGAAAAGTCGTGGTAATAGGATGTTGTCACGACGGGATGGGGTGTCACGTTCACTATACACACGCGTGACACGGCGCGTGGATAGGGTGTCAGTTCAGTTGTCACTATATACACGCGTGACACGTGGCGCGTGGCAATAGGGTGTCACGTTCACGTTCACTATATACACACACGTGGCCCGGCGCGTGGCGATGTTTAGATTCATGTGCGGTGTAGTCAACATAACACTTGCCACTGACTTGATGAACCATTTCCGATCGATAATACCGAGATTGCTTCTTGATTTTCATATTCGGTGTCTAACGACGTACTCGAAAACAAAATCATATGATGTCGGGAGGGGGGGGGGGGGGGATTTTAGGAAAGGGACAAGTAGAACGTAAAGGGAAGAAAGGGGAAAGGAAGGACGATGTACTGAATTTCGTCTGACTTCTCCTCCTCGACTTGTCCGGCTAGGGTGGTCCTACCAGAAGCATACGCTTCCGCCGTCATAGCTCTCGGGATCAACAAAGCTCACAAACCTCCCCAATACGCAGGCCCTCTATCCTTTGTTTTATTTCGTTTTTTGTCACCAGAATGCATATAGTCTGTTTTAAGTGCCGTATTTGGTCTTCCATTCGGATAGGCTATACTGTAACCCACAATCTTCAAAACTGCAAGTCTCGTGCGAAGTAGCCATTCCATCCCATGAGTGCACTTCTTGTGTATGTGTGTGTATGTCTGTGTGCCCGTTTCCGCTAATTAGAATATAAGTCTAGCTGGCTGTGACTTTCTTCCTACCGAGCCGGGCTACTGAGTGTACTAGATAAGCTTACTACCGAAATGCACCGAGTTACCAGTGCGTATTATACCAGCTGATGGATGCACTCGGCTTACTGTGCATGCGTGGGAACACATTATGTTGTGTGTTCGGACAAGTGCAAGACATTCTGTGAACTATATCTTTAGGACAGGTTGGGTCTGGTGTCTTGGCCAGTTTTACTACGGTTTGGTTACTTTTCTCACAAACCAAATAAAATAATGATGATAGGGGTTAAGGAGCCAACCCGGCAAATGAGAGACCTGGGTTCGATTCCCAGTCGAGGTTGGTTTTTTAATTTCTGGATTTCACATCAATTTCACAAACGAGAATGTTTCATCAATACGTATCCATTTGAATAGAGTAATATAAATTCATATTCAATTTAACAATAATATTCATATTATTTGTAATTCTTATTATTGTAATTGGTGCCAAATTGATTGATTTTTTACAATCCCAATTATTGTTATATACTTTTTTCAACTTAATTTATAAAAACATTTTTGTTTATTAATAACAACCCCTTTCAACGAATTTATTAGGGTGTATAATTCGTCGATCATATTTTCATATATTTTCATATTTCATTTGTTTATTGCAAATAGATCACATACATGTTTGACATAGAATGCACAAACGTGGTATTTTATTTTATTTTTTGTATTATTGTATTGTATTATATTGCACTTGTGGGGCAGTAGCCCCGTTGCTAATAAATAATACTACTTCTACTACTACTACTACTACTGTACTACTACTAATAATTAATGGTTGCAGGTTAATCTAATATACTACTGTTCAAGACAAATATTTTCACAATTAATCAACAAGCTGGGTTAAAATTTAAATGACTTCGAAGAAACCGCTCTACGAAATTGTTCGCAAATAGGTTGCCCGTTTATGTGCCAAACTTGTGGAGCAGCAGAGAATCAATTTACAGTGAGGCGCTTCTGTGTATGTAAGACATGGGTGTGTTTGAACTCAATGGTGGTGAGCTTGCTAAGTGCTGATTCAACAGTGTAAATGTCCCTCCAACAAACGCCGCTGCTCCCGCATAAACAGAGTGTGTTATCTAAGTGAGGATTCCACACATTATGGGGACCATGCTAACAGATGTTATTGACGTTTGGCATTTGTTTTGTTTAAAGTGTACACATTTTTGTCGGGGCCGCGATCAAAGGACGTACACATTGAAATATGATGAGTGTTCATTGTTATATTGAGTAGTATTTACTTAAAAATTGTAAACAATGAGGCTAGTCAAGATAGTTGCTAGGAAATATTTGGATGGACCATATTTTTAAATTGGATCAGGCAAATCATTTGAAGATATTAATGAGTGATAAATTTAGTCTTTTTGTCATTTGTTTTCTGTATCTAAACAAATGTTAAGTCCACTCCAAGTTCAAATAAATATTAAATTACTGTTTTTTTTCCCACTACATTTCTAAGCTATAGTGGCATACTATAACTTTATGAAAAGATTGCTTATTTGTATTGTTATTTTTAGTTCCTTTATATTAAATATTATGTCATTACACCTATAAGGTTACCAGAAGAAAATATCTAATATTTAAGCAATACCCATGAATATTGAACTTTACCGATTGAAGCATGTGAAATGTTGTTACAAATGCCGAGATGTGGCAATAATGTCTACTTATATCAGTTATTTATTTACGAAAGAAATAACTGAATATGATTGCTCGTTTCATAATTAACATATTTATCGTTACCATTATTTCACGCGTTATAATTTCATTAATTAATGTATACATAAATGATGTAAAATCAAGTTACTTATAATTTTGAAATAATTTAGATTAAGCAATTAAAATGCAATCAATGTGAATTTAGAACACATTTTAAAAAAATTATGAAACGGAAAATATTAACGCCCACGACAATTTATAAAATTCTTGTATAACTGTTGCAAGCAGCAGTAATTCTTGTCTTGCTTCAGTAAGTTACTGACTCCTGATAAGGTGCGAAATGGAAACGTTAGAAACTTGAAATCGTTAGCAATTGCATATTAAAAATTATATCAATTACAAATAGTAGTAAGAAGGAATGTTTGTTAAAATAGTAGTTTTTCGAATTGCATTCGACATGAATATCATTATTGTTTCCTTTTCGTGTTGTAACATATTATAAAATGTGACGACAAATGTGGTCATCGTTTCAAATTATACTTTATATAATATAATTCCAACTTAATTAAATCATATTATGTTATAAAATAGGAATAATTATTCGATCGTTTGTATACACTGTACACACACTATAATATAACATTACTATTTAGGCCTAGTATTATATTAAAGCAATAAAAGAAGCTGTTAAACCATCAACTAAATACAATTAAGTATACTATACAATATAGATATAATTTAAATAATAACAATTGAATAATGTCATAGCAGAAAACAGTCAGTCAAAAAACTGTACTCTAATTGTCATAGGTTTTCACAGACAATTAACTAAATAAATTTACCCCGATCGCAATTACAAATTTGAATTGTGTGAAATAAATTCCTTTCACTGCACAAAAATGCATCCTGTTGGAAATTATGCAAATTGCTGTGTACGTGTTACTAACACACTTAGAGTGTGCAATTGGAAAGAACAACAATTTATTTATACGTTGAATTTTTATGTCAGTTATGTGTTTTCCCTACGAGAGCGCATGATAATGGGTACAGAGTGTTTTTAATTAAAAAAGCTATTACGAACAGTTGTTTGACTACACGTAGAATTCGGTAGGGTGTGTGAAAGAACTATGTACTTGGAACATATATTTTCGTGTAAAACCAATATAGATTCAATCGAGAAAAGGAATTTGAATAAATAATTTGCTAATGAATGTATTTTCTCGTTTGTTACAGGTATGTGTGAGAAACTCCATGTAATGTAGCTGCATTGAAACTGAATGATGTCTTCCCGTGTGAAAAGTAAGTACCCCGATTGGGATATTTTAAACAGTTTAGCTGGACACGAAATTTTGAAATTAGTTTTGAAATACAGAAATTAAAAAAGAACCCCGACTGGGAATCGAACACAGATCTCCCACTGACAGGGTGGGTACCTTGAACTCGAAGCCACCAATTCTGGATTTTTTAATTTCGGGATTTCAACGCAAATCCATTTATGAAAGGGTTTTTAGAATAAAAATGTACTTGGACATAAATAAGTATTACATTTTAAATTAAGGGCAACACAATTAACTTTTCGTTTCTCCATTATTACATTCAAATATCTGATTTGTGTACATGTTGTTTGTGGAAAAACGGATTGGTTACGGGAGCTTCACAATAATTTGCAAAATTCACGCTATGCATATTTAAACAAAAATAACACACATCTGACACCAAAACAGTCCTCTCTCTACACCATCTGCAAATATAAAATAGAAGGAATCGAGGAAGTTATTTAAAATGCACAACCTGGCTCTCGGCTCTTGACAACTCTGTGGACACGAAGGTATGTTCACATTAACCCACTCGGCGCCTCTGTTATAAATTTATTCACCAAAGCAAACATGACCTCACCAACGAAATTAAATACAAATTAAGAACCATGATTAATTTTTGACACCTGAAATGAGGATAGGTTCAAAAAAATCCTCCGAGAAGCAACTGACTGATCGGTTCTGTATGCAACTAAGGTCAGGCTGCGAACGAGAACTCAAAACGTGACAATACTTACATGGGCATAGAAGTTGACCCCATCCTCCCTACGATATGAAATAAAATCACGATCCCATAATTTAGTTTTTGAAAGTTGGCAACCCTAACGTACTAAGTTCAATTAAGGTCGGGTCAATTGGAAATGTGCATCTAATCAAAATTGAAAACACCGAAACTATTCGCTCAGATGCAAAATTGTGGCCGGTTTTCTTTGCGGAGATGCCTTAAAAGAAGATTCTACTTTGTGCACCTCTATTCTCGTAAGTGGTTGTCTCTTTCTCTCTCTCTCTCTCTCTCGCTCTTTTTCGCTGGTTGAAGATTAGGGATCATCCTAGAAGTTATTATGTACTAAAATTGTGTGAACGCAATGACCAGATCTTGTTTAACCACTTAAAGAAGTGACCCCTGGTTTGAGTATGGGCATCAGATAATAAAATTCAGACAGGGTTTAGAAATTTTATAAGATACGGTGAGTGGCTCAAAATGGAGGTTGATGTACTCGAGATGGCTTTCTTCATTCTTTAGTTAAGGGGATTCTTTTAAAACTTGTTTTTGATTTACAATTTGAAACTGAGTGGTGATTAAATGAAGGATTGGCGATAGTCAGAATTGATTGATATTTGGGCTTAACGTCTCATATTTTTGCAACGAGGCTAATCGAGACAATGAGTGGGTGATATATGAAGATGAAATAGGAGGCTGTTTGGTGGAAAGGGGCAAATAGGAGGGCGGGGTGGAAAGGGGAAGGGGGAGGAAATGGGATTGGGGTGTGGACTGCACTTCGTCTGACTTCTCCTCCTCGACCTGTCCGGCTAGGGTGGCCCTACCAGAAGCATACGCTTCCGCCGACATAGCTCTCGGGATCAACAAAGCACGCAAACCTGCCCACCACGATAAGGTAGCAGTCCCTGGGCAGGGATAATCAGCACTCAATACTTCTCAAAACGTAATGTTATCTAAAATGTATACAAAACTAACTCCATAACGGTTTCCTTTGCTTAGTAATAATTTTTCGTATAGGAAACCTCGCTATAAGGTACACACCATGAGTGTATCTATGTGCCCCTCTTCAGGTGGCAAACTAGGTATAATATTGAGATGTTGGGAGGGAATGTCCAGGGCTCTCATTAAGACACGGGAAATCCTTGTCAGGATTGTCAGGATTGCCAGTGGCCAAACCAGAAAGTTAACGAATTCTATAGTCCCGCGCTTTACCGCTAAGCCGTACCTTTATCAGTTTCCTCTGCATTGTATTGTAAGATAGAAGTTAATTTAATATTCATTTTTCTTCGTTAATGAGAGCAAGAGCGGTTTGAACAGCGTTTTGGTCAAAGCAAAGTGGACAAAATGTTGACAGTGACATCCTTCATTTCCATGATATTAAAACTAAACTGGTTCTGTTCACAAAGGACCTTAAATGTTCTATTCTTTGCGTTCTCTTTATTGTTGATTATAATTTATAACTGTTAAAAAATGATGTCCTTTATAATTGTGTAGAACGAACTAACATATGATTAAGTAAATTGTGAGTGTATTCAGGATTTTAAACTTCACCATGATTGAAGCGCGACCACAGAAATGTATTTCTTGTTTCTAATGAGATACATTCCCGTAAAAGGTGTAAATTGACTTTGAGAGATGCGAATCTTTTCCGCAATGGAATCTCCCACAATCAACAGTTCAGTAATGAAATTAATGGCAGGTAAGTGTATACACTCGCGAGCATATGTAATCCAAGATAGTAATTAACCACCTTCATCAACACCTATTTGCGTTTAGTTCATGAGTACCTGGTTTTTTGGTTGTTTTGCAATGGCATTGCTTGAAGAAGATTTGAGACATTACTTCCGTGATGGAGAGGACATGCAAATAAACTTGGTGTATATTATTCATTTTGCTTTACGCGCTCGTACTTATCTCAAGTCTTTGTAGTTTAAATATTCAAGACAAGACAAGGGTGCTATAGTTTCAAACAACCAAGAACTCTGTAACCAACTATAGTTGTTAATAAATGATATATTTTTGAAACCCCTGATTTATTTAAGTGGGCCACTGTATCTTTACAGCCCTACTTGCGAATTAACTCGCATGGAGAATTACAGTTTTAGTTTGTTGTTTTCGATACTTTTTGACAATTTGGTATTAAAGTTTGGTATCATTTGGTATGTACGTTATCAATTTGTTACATTTATGTATTTATGATATCAAAAACAAGTAACTAAAACCTTACCATTCAGAATGCGAGTTGACTCGCATACGCTAAAGAATTGGTCTCCTGGTTGTTCTTCATCTAGTTGTATTTATCATTGTAAATAATATATTCTTCGCATTCAAAACGAGTTATCTATTCTTACCGCTAGTCATTCATTAGTCGTTGAAAGAGAAATTGTAAATTTAAATGCTGTACTGCGAAGTATGTTGTGTTGTGTCCCGCCCTTCTATGAGAACCAAGTATATATAAATATATATTATAACGATCGTTCTCAATGTCCCATTGACGCATAAACGAACCAGGTTTCACCGACTCAACTCACGAATATGTGGGTGGAAATTAGTGTCAAAATAACTGTAGTCTTGCAAATATGGTGATTCGATTTGTTTTCATGAAAAATCGCCACACAGTCCCACCCATGCAAGTTTTTGATAGACGACATAACTTGCATTGTTGGGGCAATTAGGGCAAACTAACAAACGAACAAGGAGAGAAATTAGTGTGTGTCAAAATCACCATTGGGAGTGGTCGCTTGTAAGAGAGCCCCCCTTCCCCCCCCCCCCTCCCCCCCGTGAAAATACCTGTGTTTTAAAGGTAACAAGATCAAAGGCTATCGATTGCATTTTGCTAACGTGTAAAGGTGAGTCACACATTGGCTTGTTATGTTAATAGGTTGCGCGGCTTGATACGGGTATTAGGTAATAGGCCGGTGGTTTAGTATGTTGCCCACGAGACGTGACGAGTAAAATGTGTTAATAAGATCGTAAAACATATTTTATAGAAACATGTAAAAATTTGATTTTTTTATGAATTATGGACATTTAAAAATACGTGTATATGGACAGTGGAAATGTCGTTAATGTGTGTGATTCACTAATTAGATGACGAGGCCTTTGGCTATACAGTCATAGTTGTTGAAAATCATACGGATTTTAAGTTACCATTTCGCTCCTTACTATTACCATCTTCAAATCATTAAAAAAACTCATTATGTTTTTATAATTTTATTTATTAACTGCAGTCACCTATTTTTCCAAAAAGGTCAACGAAAATAAGTGTGAAGATATTTTAGAAATTAGCCATTATATTTAAATGACATTTTCCAGTAAAACGAAACCCGTTTTGACTTTTAAGTACTTTGAACGTACTCGTGATTAGAGCTATATAACGATAATTCATTTTTATGATATGATGCGATTGTAATATTCCTACAATTAAAGTATGTCCTACTTGCATTCGCACCCAGATTATATCTGTCTAAGTACCAGTCACCGTACCACTTACAAATTGGTATTTGCGATAAATTTATTTTAATTAGCTTTGCAACCAATTGTCTTCTGCGTAGGAAACGATAAAAAAATATTCATTCTCATTTATTTAAACCAGAAAATACAAAACCACATTTGCCTGGATTCCAGAACTCTAAACATGCCATCACATAGCTCGCGAAGCCCATAAACCCAGGGTATAAATTCCAGCGCGAGATATTTGAGAACACGTTTATGGCCCGGTTATATATTAATAATTAACCCACGGACAGACCAATATGTGTTCATGTTAAAAATCTGGGCCATTTCCATCATTGCTAACCTTTGTGCATTTTCCTAAAAATTCGCGTCCTATATATATAAATAAATATAATGATCATTTATTCCGCACACGTGCGAAACAAAACGAAATAAATTTATTATTCCCGGGGTCACTTGTATAATAATGTGAGTGAGCTTTAAGCCGGCCGGCCCAGCTCGCTTTGGCTTGAAACGTGCTGAGAATGAACGGCCGGGCTGACTAACTCGTTGATCCACTAAGTTAGGCGAACCAGGATGTTCCACTGAGACACCCACACTGAATATTATGCCGAGCATCGAGAGCAGAGACAGTCTTGACCTGTCTCACGGGGACAGTAGGTGTCATGAGGAATGAGAGGAGGGGTAGTCTTGACCTGTCCTACGGGACAGTATAGGTGTCATGAGGAATGAGAGGAGGGGTAGTCTTGACCTGTCTCACGGGACAGTATAGGTGTCATGAGGAATGAGAGCAGAGACAGTCTTGACCTGTCTCACGGGAGAGTATAGATGTCATGAGGAATGAGAGGAGGGACAGTCTTGACCTGTCCCACAGAGACAGTCTAGGGAGGAACCAACTTCGATCGGAGTAGGCTACCTACCAAACCAGGTGTTTGCTTCTCAATTCTCACTTCTCATAATCCCTGAGCTCCAAACTCCTTAAAAAACAAGTCCCACTTCGTCTTTGTGAAACTGTCAAACGCCTTCTTTCTTTCCTTTCAAACTCTGTTATTTCTAAACTCTTTGAGAACAGGATTATCTTTTTATCTACGAAGTGTTCATTCGTCATGGAAGCAATGTTGTTTATGCCTTGTGTTGTTGATCTATATATTTTCTAAACACTCCTATGAAATGTAGGTCAGACAGGATATAAATAACTTGATGTTATTTCAATCACACTCACACAGTCACAACACAACACAGTGAAAGTCTAAATACATTATTTACATCTTCAACTGGAAAAGATTAATAATATATAAGATAGAATGATAGATGTAAAGATTATGATAGTCTGTAATGAGAAACTTTGCTGTGTTAAACGTTTTACTCTTTTTAATGGCCTTTCAATGCATTCTTAGGCGGTAGTAGTTAGTTCTAGTACTAAAATAGGATGAAATCAACGTTTATAATTACAACTGAAAAAAATGTATACATCAGATTTAAAAAGTAAGAACTCAGACCAACTTATAGTATTGTATTTTAATAAGTAGGGTTTATTGAATCCATATTTAGTAATAAAAATAACATCCTTAGTTATTATATTAGTATAAATGTTAGTATGTAGTGTGTAGTGCTTTAAAACCACATCAAACAGAATTCTCATTTGTTTATATAGTATGTAGCTTTCTAACGATAAGATTTGACTAACAAACTGTAATTTCGCTTTTTTTAATACCGGGAATATCAAGAAACTTCAGCTTTGTCGTAAAATAGAGAAAATGAACGAATCTCTTCTCAAGCCAGGCATACACAATCAGGTCAAGAAACGCTCTAAAGTCTAAAGTGCAAACACACGATTTAAATGTCAAAAATAATAATATATTATTCAAGGTGTTAAAACAAATTAATGGCAACGGAAAAAAATACAACTCCTAAACAAACTGTTGTTGAAAGTAGTTTTGAACTATGCCTTGAACTGTCCTGCAATGGACTAGAGCTTCCCGAATACACTTGCAGTGCATTGAATGGCATTGTAAACCATGCAGGGTGTGGTCTCGTTGAGAGGTTGCATGTGACACGACTAAATGGGAGTAATTGTTGCAGGACAATTAGACAGATCTTGTTTAAATGTGACGTAAGCTATGTGTCGCGTGCAGAGGTTGTTTTGTGTGGTGTGTGGCGACAGACAGACAAAGAGGAAATAATAATAATATGTACAACTAGCTGAGGTTCTACACTGTGTTTATAAGGATTCCCTGAATAATGTAATTGGTGGAATGCGGAATTTCATAGAACCTTTCGACGACTAGAACAATTATTATTTTTTAATTACTGATGTTTTTTCTAAAAAAATAACTAAGTTCATAGTTAAAAATACAAATCAGTGAAATCCAATTGAACATGTATTGAATTGAGTATTTGCGTGTGACTCGAGACCGGCGAAGAAATTCTGCAAATTCCAATACCTGTAGTTAAAAATACACCTTGTATCTATATGTCTCACTTTCTTTTCTTCCAACACTGTTATTAAACAGATCATTATGAACATTTTTACGAAGTTTGAGAATATCGTGTCGAAAGTGAGGTTACAGGCTACGCCCTCAAGGAATCTAAATATGAAAACTCAACATTTTCAGCCTTAGAGGATAATTCCTTCATTTTAATTCTTATTATCTTCGTTTTCAATATATGAACATTATCTTAACTACATACGTACAAGATGTACCTAAAACGTTCTCTTTTAGTATAAGTTCTCATTATTAATATATTATTATAATGTTGTTAAGGAAATAATTTGAATTTTTCCTCTCTTTAGGCTCCTAACCAGAAGTTACTTGACTGGAGATAAACTCTGATAAATCCCGCAATTCTACCACAACTTTTCTTATTAAATTTACGTTTCGTGTTGTATTTATTACTGTAAATAAATACTCCTCATATTTTCAGGTACTTGCTGTTGTATTAACGTAAACATGACTGACCAGTTTTCCCGGCCAACCAATAGGGCAGAGCTAGGCTTGATCTATTCTAGGCCCGCTGACAGCCTAGGCCCTCTGACAGTTGTACTATAGAAAGCGTCGACTGTTTGATATTATCATAACTACTCGTCACATTGTAAGTTATTTGTTGTTGTTGTCTTAAAGTAAACAGAGCTAACAGTTGCCCCGGCCTTGTGGTGGCCAGAGCGGAACCTGCGAGGGCCCGACCCAGCCTAGGCCGCTGACAGCCCAGAACGCATCGACCCGTAGAGAACCAGTTTTTGTGAAACAAGAGTCGAGAGTTTGAAAAAAAAGTGATCATTCATTTTATCCTGGCTGTCTTGTTCGTCCATTAGCCTGAATTGTATGAGGAACGCAAACAGAATTACAACACATGACGTACGGACGTTGGAGAGTAGGCTAGGGCGTAAAGTGATGCCGGAACTGGGATTTCTTTTATGTTGGCTGCAATGCGATGCAGTTGCAACATTTTTTTTGCTCTTGAGCAACTTTGGTGATAAGAGTCTTTAAACCTCTTTAGAAACGACATTTTAATTGATGAAGCAATTTAGAGCGTTGTGTTATTAATAATGATTGTGTACTGATTGGAAGTCGGTGAGGTTTCAGTGTTTTTTTTTTTTTTTTTTAGTTTGAAATGTTACTTTCCGTATAGCTGCAGTCATATTAAATATCGTAATTTC
This sequence comes from Isoperla grammatica, assembly GCA_945910005.1. NCBI lineage: Eukaryota > Metazoa > Arthropoda > Insecta > Plecoptera > Perlodidae > Isoperla > Isoperla grammatica. The sequence goes on from OX246748.1 coordinate 7,820,665, forward strand.
TAAGTTCACTCAACCAGGAACTTGCGAGCTAACCCGAAAAAGTGTTTATTGATACGAAATGTACTACACTTAATAAGTAAGTTGTGAATTTTAAGATCTATTTGTAGGACTCTTAAACAGCAATCGTACTCATACTATAATGGATGTGGTTAATAGAATTAAACTAGCTAGCTACCGCTTAGGACCTCCTGTATCATTTAAAAATTAAGGCAACGTAAATATACACGAGAATCCTTTTCAAAACGCCTACTTGGTCTTCCGTCCTACCTAATATTTCATCTACTCTTCTCGCCTACAAAATGACCCCCCTTCTCACACTATCACTTCTAAGTTAATGACCTTCATATTTTCTTCCTCATCATTCAAGTTAATCTCATGTTAGTGTTCGGCAATCCACAAACGCCTTTTTTCTTAATTGATTATCTAGCTATTTGTCACAGTAACTAGGATAATGATTATTATTATTACCGCCTTTTAAACACGAGCTTCTTCACCACACGTTGGTTTTTTGTAACTTCTTTGTTGCATACATGTACAGGTTGATGTGATGGGTAATTCGTCTGCATCGCTCTACGGCCCAGATCGGCAGAATCTAGGACATAACTATACACCGACCAAATAGTTATTTATTTATAATTGCACTCACTTGAGATGTGTTATGGTTGTAAGGAGGACATTAATAGTGCGCTGCGACATGAGTGGTACTTACCTACTCAATGTGTGTGAATGCAATTGGGTTGTGCGTTTTTTGCTGGTCATTGCAACGTTTTAAATTTCTACTTGTTTGAGGTTGTGTTGTGGTAGTGACGTCATTTTTTCGATGTTGCATTGAGGTATTTATATCTCTGACCATAAGTGACGACCACTTGTGTCAAGCGATGCGTAAAGTGATTATGTTTGAGAGGATATATTATTTTTTTTCTTATTTATTGACCTTTGAAATGTTACCATTCTACTTTCTTTTCTCTTCATAATTGTTTCTTTATATTTGTCATTATTATACTTACTCAAAATGCTCAAAATGTTACAATGTAGGCCTAGTGTAAATGTTCTGATTATGTTCCAAACTAATACGATTTGAAGATAAAAACATTATCAAGAACGAAAAGAACGTAAACGTGAACGTAAAGGGGTACTCGATCGTCAGTACAAACAATATTTTAGAGACGTACACAACTAAAAAAAAAAGCAATACTGACAATGACTTTTATATATTTATATGAACATTATTTAGTTTAAATTACAATCTTGACATTTTTTCAGGACAAGCTGTCCAACTTATGGAACATCCAAATCCCTAATAATTTAAAAAATAAAAAGTTTGTAATAATTCGTGTTCCTCTCCTTTCATAATGTAATAAGGTTAATAGTAAGTATGGCAACATTGCTGTTATATGAAAATATTCGGCTAACTCATGTTGTACTGTACGGGTCTAACCCACCTAGGCCGCCCGCCCAGCAGTCGAGGACCGGGGAAAACCCAAGTCCGCTTGACGCGCATGGCAGCATTCTCTCTCCGCACTTCAACACTTGAGCGCTTCTTGTCTCCCTCTGGTATTTAGGAACTCCCTGCCCACTATACGTGTTCCAGCACGTGATGGATCTTATGACGACTACTGTACCGCAAGATAAAGTTTTTTTTAACTTAACTCGCATTCTTGGGCGTACGAGAAAAACCAACACCTTTTAGGCGACTATTGGGGCAAACAATGTATTTATTTAATTTTGCTATCGCTGTCGTGTACATCAAAAATGAGTTCTTCAATGTTAAAAATTCAATATCATAATATCAATATTCTTTCTCATTTCACTGAGTGTATACTAAAAGTTATTTGACATAAATCCAAAGCCAAGTTAAACGGATTCTTACAATTTTAAACGTTTGGTGCATTTTATATTGTAAACGGTGACTTTCAACCGTCACAGCAACAAGGCACATAATAGACGGTAGAATGTCCTCATTGAAATCAGCACGTGTAACCGAGAGGATAGACAAAACAAAAATACAAAATATGTAAATGTATTTGTATTTTACAATTATTTCTCCATGATCACTGTAAATAACTTGTTCACGTTCGGAAATAATCAGGAAACACATAAAATAAAACCATATATTAAATTGGAATGCGCTTTTTATTGGTGATAAACACGGGACCTTTGTTAAGGTTAGGCCTATAATATCCTGAGATTAACCAATCACGACAAGCGCGACTAATAAGATAATATACGATAAACTTCTAATAAACTCGGCTCAGTCTTGGAGTAATTATGAATAAGGTAAGTCTGCATTCTGATGAGAAGCAATAACATTAATTGTGTGTTAATTATAATAACCGTGCAAGGCGCGGTGCAATTGCATTCATTTAGATCTCTTCTAATTATGCGCGCAGATGGTTTTATCTACTTTATTGTCGTTATTATGTCTTTATCGTCGTGTTTATTATCGTAATCGTCTGGGATTATGTCTTTCTTCGCAATGATTCATAGCCGCTTGAATGCTACGAGCGAGTGTATTGTGATCCAGGGCTAAAACGGGGACAATTTTCAACACTTTTGCCTTTAAAAAGTTGGTTTCAGCATAAATCAACTGATATTTTTGTTTTACCTGATGTGTTTTGGATTGATCTTACCAAATCAACAGAAGTTATCTCAAAAAAATTATTCATTTGTGTAAAATATGATGTTTATCGTTTCCTATTTTAGCCCCCATCTGTAACTTATCCGTTCTGTGAATGAATTTGTTTCTACAGGTAAATTTAATTGTTTTACTGAATTAGTCTTCGATAACGTTCTACCTTTAATATTATGAAAATTTATGCGTTGACCGTAATTAAGAGTCAAAGGAGCCCCCACCAGGAGATTCACATACCTCAAACCAACCCAGTCTAGAGACTCAACAACAATGATAACTATTCACACTCCAATCGAATCCAACCACCTTTCATCAACAATACCAATTCCTTTGTATTACTGACCTCACAACCGACAATACACTAATAAATGTCTCCACCCATTGTCATTGAAGCGATGCGAACTTAGTTCTTTCACATAACTCATTATTCCTCGACCTAACCCAAGATCCACCCGTTGATTGGTTATAAATTTTTATCGAAATCGATGTGAGAATCAAAACCTCTGGACAGAAACAGTGAGAGCTACATCCATTCATCTCTGAAACTCACTAAGTATTTTAATTGTTTAATAATACTACTCTACATAAAACTAATATCCTGCTTCACATAACTTAACAATACGATAATCTTGAAGAATCGTTTTGTGTATAATGTCGTGGGAGGGAAAACCTATTTAACTAAACTGGGAACTTAACTGCACTTTATTTCGATAGTAGCGTTTACGGCTTGTAATTATTTCATCTGCTATTCACAACCGTGTACGGAGGCGTTACCCTTTAACCCCTGTTGGTCGGTACATAAGGATCGTGAGAGTTAAAGACAATGAACACTAGAGAGACTAAACTGACGTTCATCTTCCGTATCTGTCTGTGTAAACTTGGAAGTTCAAGGATAGTCTAGATACAGATGTACGTGTTGAAATGTTTTTACATTGTTGTGGATTTAGAGGCAATACGGATAAATACATCTACTTATGGACTATTCTATTGTGTGTTTGGATTATTTGTTTGATGTTGTCTGCATTACAGGATCTTCTGTTCTATTTCTTGTTGTTTTATGATTGTTTTCAACGTATTTGCATGTCTAAGTGTTTAGAAATGTTTTTAAGAATGGTTTAGTTAAAGTGGTGCGATCAGAATTTAAGCCCTCAATTAAATGCAATACAGGAAATGTTCTAATTTTGTGGGATATGTAGGATATTTTTACATGCTAGAGAAGATAGTAAACTACGATTTCTGCGTTCCAGGTTCGAATCCTAGTTTGGGAATGGCTGTCATGTAACGTTTTATCATCTTCATAATCAACCACTCACTGTTTCGATTAGCAAAATTGCGAACGTAAATCCCAAACATCAGCAACATGTGTTAGAGAAGTCATTCTACGTATTTTCACCCAAACAGATACACAATAACAAGGTTGGTGACAGATTAAATATGAGAAGACAGTTTCAGTTTCTACCCCGAAATCTGAAAATCGAGCCCTAATTGTGACGAACTAGTTTAGCAAGCAACTATTCTTTTAACTATGCTACCTCACGGAAAGCATAAGTATCTGTTCAATTCGAATTTAGTGATGTGTGAACTTTTCATTTGTATTCTTTTGTTAAATTTCTAGTATAGTTTAAGCTATTGTAGTTAACACCGTTTTAAGTTTGCATGAATAGAGATGTAAGTTTCTAAAGGTTTTTTTTTCGAATGTACATACAATTATTAATTAAATTTGTTTTCTTAATAGCATTCTTATTAGGTTAACAAGCTATAGTGATACTCGAAAGTTCAATACATTATACTCAGACCCAACTTTTTATATGTAATCAGTGTTTTTTCTATAGTTAACATTACAACATTGTTCTATGAAATATGTTTGCTGTACATGAATGAAAACCAATGTAAGAACGTAACTTGCGGTTTATTTCGGTAATGCTTTTAGGCCTTGCATTTCGTGAATGCACTACCATGCAATAAAACCGTTTCTTTAGCATATTGTTGCATGGCAACGGAGTGCTCGTGCATGAAGTACGTAATGCGAACAACTTTAGTTTGACAGGCCACTAATGAAGACAAAAAATACTACAAGAAGTTTAAGTTAGCAAATTTGTCAAAATGGCCGTTTACCACAGTGCGAATTCAAATGTTTTTAAGGAGAAAATTTACAAAGTCTGGTTTAATGCTTACAACTATGACGTTTGTTAATATTTTGAACGCAAACTTTGGGTCTCAAATCAACAATCAAGTGTATACCACATTCTTACTAAAATCGCTGTTTTTTATTTTTTATTTTCAATGTATTTTTTTTATAGATATTTTCAATTTTATGGCTGTAAACAAAGGAATAGGAGGAAAAGTTGAAAATCTTTAGATACAAACACGATATAACTCTTAATCCATGATGACGCGTTTCACCTTTCAATTAATTCTTTAAACAGTCAAATGCTAACACAATGCAAGTTGATATTTTATTACAAATAACGAATAATACAATTTGTCAAGATATGAACATCAAAACAACACTGTTGGTTCATTAGTAAATGAATAAATGTCATAAAGCAATTGAAATAACGCTGCGCACATTTGTTATTGGCTGTAAAATGTAAAATGTTCATACATCAAACAGAAGACTTAGTGACTAAGAGGTGCTTAGGTAATATACTTTAAAAATAAAAATATGTTCGAACAAGGACACATGGTAGGGCATACGTCAATAAAAACGCGTAGTACTGGAAACACATAGTAACACTTCTCATTCAAGTTCAGTAAGCATTTCCTTTGGTGGTCTTTATGATTTCTTGTACCTGCACGCATTTATTTAAAACTCGTGGTAGTTATAGCTGTGACCTCTCTCAGACAACTACAATCATGGATCGTCAATAGTTATTGTATGTGTGTTTAATGACTTAACTTAACTTAAACTTTCGTATCAAGTTCTAACCTAAATGGCTAATTGATAACCATGGTAAAGTGAAGTGAATGCAAGTGTACTAGTAGGTATAGAAAAACTAATCACCACATTGAAGTGTGCACTTAACACATAAACAAGGTCTTATGGCCATTAAAAGTCATAAGTAAGCTACCGTTATGTACATTATTAGCTTGGTTTACATAAATGGCCCATTATTAGAGATTTATTTACGACAAACTATAATATTGACATTGCACGGTTGGAACGGGCGGGATAATGCATGCCTATCATATATGCTGGAGATTTCGATGCGCGGAACTGCACGAACTCAAGGGAGTTCGATGCGTGAGCAGATGGAAACATATCCGTGCACAATTTGGTATTACTAAGTTTCAATAATTGAGGGGGCTGTGACATCACACTTATTTAAGTGGGACACGATCGTTTATTGTATGTGACATTTTCAGACCACTCGAAAAACATCGATACTCACTAAATTACTCAACCATCATATCTTATGTTGTATGGGGAGGCGTACAACAAACGACTACACTGCAGCACTTCGAGCGTTCCGGCCACTGAGCAATGCCTGCTAGAATTAACCAAAAACCTCTCTAGAAACCAGTGCACTAAATATCAATCGATTTCAAAGAAGTCAAGTATTCTTTCCAAAGACTTTGAAATTCGCATTGTGGAAAGTTGAGTGTATCCAACATTCAGTGACTGTTGGCCAGATCGCTCGCAACGCTCTCTGTACACTTGCTACACCTCCCCATATGATTAATTACGATTATATAAATAGCTAAGCCTAAGTGGTTGTGTTTTTCAATCAAGCAAAGCTAAGAATAAAGTTGCCTATCAACCGATAGTTTGTGCTGTCATAGTCCCGTCGACCAAAACTAATGACATAACATTTTATATCAGACGCTAACGTCGGTCGTAGGCCAATCGTAGCCATTTACGTCAGGGCCAGCGTTAGAATAAATGGCTACGATTGGCCAACGTCTGACGTTAGTGTCCGACATACATAAGGGCATGATAACCCACCATTAGTTTTACAATTTTTAATGATGGTTATTCTTGATGATCTAAGAACCGTATTGAGAAAGAACAAGAACAAACCATGTTTTTAATGTTTAAATGCTATCTTAATATATGTGTCATTGATACCTTTGAAATGTTAAAAGAAATTCGCGACTGATGTATGTCTTTGATGACAAATCCCTTAAGGTCTTTGGTGTCGTGACTTTTTTGTAGAAACCATGACCTTTGTAACGACAGGTCATCTGTCAGCCTCGGTAAAATCAATTGCCGATACTTCACGATTGATTGAGCGAAATGAACTGTGGTCTTTACAGTCATACGTGTTCATGCATGTTCACGGTGGTTAACAGATTCTAAGAACATCGGACACAAGCACTTGTAACCAGAGGGGAAAGGTTAGGCAGAGTCAATAAGTATACAATAATCATAAATCATTGACATATGATAAAAACTTTGTATTTAATGTTTCTTGTATCTCTTCTCTTACACGTATTGTTAGTAACTGAATTCGAAGATGAATCCGTCTCAAAAATACACAACAAGATTTAGATTGCATTCACTGTTCACACATTATGTCAGTGTTGTAAAATGTTGAAAATATTGTTCTTTCAAACTCTGTTATATATACTACATTTTACATCAAGTCTAGTATTGCAAGTCTAGTCTAGTATCGTCTAGTAGTACTAATGATGTTCTTTATTGACATTTGTGTAGTTTTATGTAGTGACTTTTATATAAAAAAAAAATTCAAATCGGTTACAAAGTATTGGGTGTAAATGCACTCATACTTTCATTCTGAAGAATCTCAAATTTTCTTTTCTTCTTATATACAAAATAAGTGTTCCTTTTTTTTTTAGATAATAGTTTATCTAGTGCCATCCATAACAACCATAAATCTATCATCTTCGGCGTGGATTCGCGACGCAAGGCCGCCACAATGACACCGACCACACACAAGGTTCGTTTGCACAGTAAAGTACGCGTAAATAATCGTGTTTATCGTAGCGCAAAGTCTGTGTACAATGGCGATCGTGATGATTGAAGGTTGTCCACGACAATACATCTAATCAGCCGCGATGCGACACACGTCTTGGAAAAACACAAGAAACACGCTTTGAAAACTGTTATTTACAGCGTTGTTTGTTTTACGGATACTTGTACACAACAATAACGTATTATTTTACGGATTTTTTTTGTGATTGAATCGGTTGTCAAGAAAGGGCATCCGTCAACATACACAAAACAACGTTTTGACGTAAACGTTTCAACGTTGCCGTGTAAACGTTTTAACGTTTACTTTGTGTGTGAAATAAAACAAACTGCAGCATTATACAATATTATTCTATTTTTTATACACCTGTTATCAATAAATCGGCTCAGAAGCTGGTTAGCTACCAATGTTCTTTGGCTACCTTCCTGCTAACTTCGGCTTGCCAGACCTTCATGTCTCATCTTCTACTTCTTTTCCGTCTTCGTGTTTCCTACTTCTCCCAACTAATCATTCCATTTCTGTCAACCTTTCCATAGTCGCAGTAAAATATAATAATACAATTTTAGTTTATTTTTATAATCTAAAAAATCCCTGGGACCGTAACAAAGTGCGTAATAGCATAAAGAATGCATCGTGCTTCATAAAGTTAACCGTTTCTTTATTGGATCGTTTCACGATCAATCAACGATGACGTCACGATCACAGATGATCGTTTCCGTCACTTTGAGGTTATCAATAAGAAGAAGAAGAAGAAAAAGAAGAAGAAGAAAACAAAGCGGTTCTTTATGTTACTTCGTGAAATCTTTCCAGCTGACATTGACATTGGGTCCTCTACTATGATTTCGTATTTCAACAAATTATTATCTTGAGAGGTTTAAAATTGAGCAATTATCTGAATCGATTCTCGTTTTAATAAAGATTATTTATTGGAGTTCAGTCGTGGGAGTACAACGTTAATACATCAATATTTCAGACTTCAAAAGAATAAATAGATCAAACGTTATGGTACATTTCTTTACTAACGTGATACTTATTATCAATTTTTGTGTCGATAATAGATCCGATATTTGTAACCAACAAATACTAATACAATGATCATACATAAAACCATCATCTACACTAGACACCTCACACTTCAATAATACACGTCATTATATTTATCAAACAATATTGTTTTCTATCTCACCATGCAGAAGGTATTTATTCTTATTTATTATTCATTTATTATTTAAGTCTTTTACCATTAAGGATTGTTTTTTCTTCTTCTTGAATTGTCCTAAATCTATCTAGCCGACATCATATGACCCAGCTGTCAAGTAAATCTAACAAAATATACCATAACGTGATACTTGCTTACAAGGACCTAAATGATGACTAGGCAACAAGGCACATAATTGGTAAAAACATCCCCACTATAATTTGTTTTAAGTGGGTAGCCAACACTATTACTTGTTGAATGATGAAACACAAGTGTAGATAAACAAGTTATATAAATACATAGCCAAAAATCTAATAATCGGTAGTGACCAGCAGAATGCAGCCCATGCATTAGAAAGGCACATTTCTCCGCTTCTACGGTATTTAACTTTACGATTTATATGTGAGGGGTCATTTACGGTTCAAAATGCTGTAGTATATGATAATTCCTTAGCTTTTACAGTTTCCTTACTCTATACTTATGCGGACTTACATCCTTATATAACCATCCGTGTCATGCAGGATGTTTCAACAAAAATCTTGATATTCCTTGCTTCCTTTCATACGGTCTTCCGCTCAGTAGATTGCAGTAGTGTCATTAATCACGCCTATTGTGTTTCAGATTTTACAAATTTTGAAAATTATCACTACTGGATCAATTTCACAAAGATATTAGGAACTAGAGATGCTGTTTATGAAATTTTGTGTTTAATGTTACATATTTTAGCAGCCATGCAAATGGAGACAATTAGTGGTGTTATGATATCCATACCCAAGCCAGGGTTCGAACCTGGAGCGCATGTCTCATGTTTTAGTGTAGTCATAAAACGAAGTAAATAAAAACAAGTAATATAGTACTAACACTGTAGAAACCGCTGTCCGCATGAGAAAAGTTGCCAAGGGACTAGTATATCCCCTCAGTTTCAAACAAGTCGTTCTATTTTATATCTTCGATAACTCGCAATCGAAGTCGAACCGCACACTTGGGATACGAGGGTACAAGTATATCTCCTCAGTTTCAAACAAGTCGTTCTATTTTATATCTTCGATAACTCGCAATCGAAGTCGAACCGAACAGCATCACACTTGGGATACTAGGGTACAAGTATATCTCCTCAGTTTCAAACAAGTCGTTCTATTTTATATGTTCGATAACTCGCAATCGAAGTCGAACCGAACAGCATCACACTTGAGATACCTACGAGGGTGTTACAGAGCGATGTGGTGGGTAGAACATAACCTGATGCCAAGTCGGCTAACCCAATTCTGTCAAGATAGCCGCTACAAGAGCACATATACACTTACACGGACATGTAAGAACCTACTCGCAACAGCGTGTCGATGTAGAGGTACATACAGGAGATATATGTTCTGCCAAACATGAAACCTTATGTACATACTGTGTTGTACTGATACCATTAGGTATTAATCTAGGTTTGCTTCAGTACTTGTATACCTCACGGTCAGTCATACTCATAGGGTTCAGCAACTTACATCATCATGCTAAACTTGTACAAACGTAAGAAGTATTTAGTAGAAGTTTTTAAAATAAGTAAACAAAAAAATTGTGTTTACTTACTATATACTCATTTAGTTACAAAAACTGATTTCTGGTGGTGGGGGACATTTATACCATCAAGTATGTGCCTCGTTGCTATGACGGCTCCAAAGTCACCGTTGACTTCGATTTATAAATAATTTTTTAATGTCAAAAGCATTGAGTTTTAAAATTGTGGAAAATATTTGTATCTAAACTTTTTAGTATACTGTCATGGGTAGGTGTAGGGAATGGTTCCCTACAACAAAACACCTGTCAAACGATTATCATGGAATAACTTCAATGTATCATTTAGCTACTTAAAACAACTAAATGCAAGACATTTACAAAATTAATTGATTTACTTTTAATTTTGAGTAATATTATTGTAATGTAATTATTTTTTAAAGTAATTTTTATATCATTGATTCGTAGCGTGTGGGAGATATGGATTAAATTCCCACTCTTTCATTTCCATAGATTTCACTGAACTGTTACAAAATTATCTTTATCATAAATGTTTCACTTGTAAATGCATCAGGGTATTACACGCCACAATATTGATACATGTCAGAAATGTATTCAACTTACATCAATTAATGTAACTGACATCTCTACTAGGTAAAGTAATAATATGTATTTGATATCAACGCGAAGTGACTGAGTTGTAGTTTCCTCATTATAAGCTTGTCAAACATCAGCATTGACTGAGTGTGTGTAGACAGCAGGTATCAGTGAGAGTACTCAACAGCGTCATCAGCTCACCAGTAAGCTGGGTAATCTCATGTAGACATCTGTTAGATGAGTGATGATTGTCCGAGACTGAAACACTGACTGACTGAATTGTGTGAAAGTTGTGAATTGAACGTATCTCTTACTGACTCGGAATCTTACCGGGGTCTTTCATTGCCGTGTCCAACAGATCTTTCTTGGGTGGGCAAAATCACTAATAATTTATTGTTATTATTATATTTTTTTTACCAAGATTATATAATATTTTCAAACAAGTGTTTACTTGTTATTTTGACTTTATTTGTACTTTTTTTTTACAACGTTTTGTAAACAAATCTTAGTGTAACCTATAATCTCTTACTCTGAGCCCAATTATTGAACTAGCGTGCGGAATGACGGTTTTAATTACTTGTTTCCGATACTTTTTGACAATTTGGTAAAATTTTTAAAAATAATTAGGTGTATAATATATATGGTATATGAAAACAACTCATTGAAACCATCATTCCGCATGTGAGTTGCCTCGTACTCGTCTGAGATTGGGCCCCTGATCTTCATTATACTGTTAAATTTTCAAAATGTGACATATACCGACTATTCATTGACAAACAAAAATGGGAACGAAGCTTCTTACAACTTTACAACAAACTATGTCTGTTTTACGCAGTGAGATCCCGTTTCGTTGACTGTAGCAACAAGTTCATGGATTAATAACATTTTATTGTCCCCTCACAAGACTCGTAAATCAGCCTCCTCGTATGGACAGGACGGGCTGGCCTCCTCCCCACTGAGCGTGTAAATAATAAATACAACACAGCGATAAATTATTTTACTACGCACACACTTTACAGGCAGACTTTGTTGTGGTATATACGCTGATGCACACAGGATATGTTCCATAAGTAGTGAAGTTGTATTATACTAAGATAGATTTCATTTAAAAAGCAAAGTGAATTTAGAGCTTCAGGTGACTCAAAGACGAACGTTATTGTAATTGGTGCTTCAAGTCGTAAGAGTAAGTATAACGCCTACTTTCTGAGAGGTTAATATATATATATATTAAAATACGGAGACTTTCGTGGCCCGGGTTAATGTTTGTAAACTTAAAACTATATCGGGTTATTGCACCACGTCGGTCACACTCACCTAAAATCATGTTGACGCGTTTCGGGACCGCTCTGGGTCCCCTCGTCAGACGTTCTGACGAGGGGACCCAGAGCGGTCCCGAAACGCGTCAACATGATTTTAGGTGAGTGTGACCGACGTGGTGCAATAACCCGATATAGTTTTAATTTTACAAACATATACATATAAATGAGCATGTCGTCTTTGCGGTATCAAGCCCTCTCGGATGAGTGTTTGATTCTGAAAAGAACCGGTTTACTAGGCGTTTCGGCAGGTTCGTTCCTGCCATCTTCTGGAGTGGATGGCATGTCGATGCCATCTTCGATTGTTGACCGTCCTACCGTTAACATCGACTCCAGAAGATGGCAGGAACGTACCTGCTGAAATGTCGAGTAAACCGGTTCTTTTCAGAACCAAACACTCATCCGAGAGGGCCTACCTCAAAGACGACATGCTCATCACCTGGTAGCCCTGAAAATCTACGAATCAATATATATACCTCGGGAAAGGTTTTCATACGTAAGATAGCAAGTTGGCACATGATTTCCTATTGTTACTAAAATGTATTTTGACTTACGAAATGACCAACAAACGTAATTTTCTACTTGTTCCGTTCATAACATCTACTTAAAACATGTAGGTTTATTAATGATAGTTTATTATCGTGTATTGTACGTTTATTATTTTTACTTTTGGAGTTTACATTAAAGTACATTAATTTGAATCGAGTTTTCTACTGACAAATTGTTAATTGATTTGACAGTTGGTTATTATGTATAGATCAAAAGAGAACAAATAAATCTATCATTGTTGTATGAATGTTTTTATGTGTTTCGGACAATTCAACTTTCTTCATCACAAATTCTAAATGCCTTTAAACTATGTAACCCAGAATTAATTGAAATGGTAACTAGGTCCTTTATTTTTGTAACACGAACTTCGTTTTCATATAGTAATAAAACAATACCATATAATTATTCCGTCTATGTGTAGGCAGGCAGGTTGTTAAGGCCAGGCACTAAAACACGTCACCACACGCTACCTGCATACAAACTAGTAGAATAACTAGCGGCATTTGCGAATCTCGCCATTGTATTTTTTGTGCGAATTTAAAAAGTAGTCCAAACTGACCGACCAGCCCAGGTGTTATTCTGATACTAATGACAACGGGTAGCGTAGCCTTAATAACCTTGGCATCAAACGATTCGTTCACTCGTAAGCAAAAAGATAAACAGAAAGGCGAGTTTTTTATTTACTTGTTGCTATGGCTAGTTTGTTGCTGTGGGTTCTCGTGTATGGAATTTCTTACTAGAGGTGTTTCGAATTTCGATTCGAAAGAAAGCGTATCGGAGTAACCTAGTAGTTTTTAACACCACACAAATAGAGAAGACTGAATTATCGATGTTGCATTGCGTGTTACAGGTGTGTTTATTTTTCTGATAGCTAAAGGGCAAATGTCTGAGCGCAAAATATTGTATTTCGATGATTTAGAAAGGATTTCTATTTTTGTTAAATGTGAGCTCGAGGTTTCAAACTTGTTTATGGTGGATAAAACGGGGCATGACATCACTGCTCCATATTATCAATCACAGAATGATAAATTAAATAACTTCTTTTCAGATTATCTCACCATATGTGGATGCACATTAATTTGAAGATAAGTTTGTATCTAGTGCATCTAATAATTAGTTTTTGAACATTAAAAAATATTCTAACTCAAAGTAATATTTTCCTTATTTTAATTGATTATCAAAACATATTTAGTTCTGGTATTATTTCTCTGGAGATATTGGTAAACAATTGTTCGTTGTTATATATTAACTATATTTATTGTGTTCCATTGACCATAACACTGCTTTTCATACCAAAACAACGACCTATAAATATACTAAGCCATGTAAATAGGATAACCAGTAGCAATATTTGCGGTGACAAAAAATAACTTGTTAGCTGATCCCGTTATGTTAATGCTCTCAGACAATCGTGTCACTAAATACTAAAATAGAATACTACAAAATGCCGAACATATATCGAGAAATCCTAATTATTTTCGACTCATTTTGCACACACTGAAAAATCAAAACTGTCACTGAAAGGCGGTGAGAAAGCGGTGAGAAAGCGGTGAGAAAGTGGTATCATCGCCTATCTATGGTGTACAACATTTTAGGTCGTTGTATACCAAAACCAAAACCTGGCTTGTGACTAATCCTCCGTTTGGCAAACGTTTCGCTCATCTGTACCTTTGAACTAATCCTTCTCTCAACTCAACTCACAAACCAGATTACTAATTTGCATTGAAAGCTCACGGCCTTAAGGAGTCCATTTCACAACGCGTTAATTCTCACGAACATTAATTATTGTTACGACGAGCCGAGTCGAGTCGAGTGATGATCATCGAACGAAAAGTGGTAAATCACGCCGAGGAATCACGCTGAACTTCGAACACAGCTCTTGCTACGCATCACTAGACACTCACAATGCGTTTAGCAAAACACTTGTCTAGGAGATTTATTGCAAATTAGCTCTTTCAGGACTATAACCATCCCGGCCGCCGCTAGGGGCAATTTGTCTTGAAACACTTAGATGTATAGAATGTTTCGAGATTTTTGTGTAGATGGAATTTAAAACGAAATAAAACATAAATTTTGACAGATGCTATAAATTACGTGGAAATTATTGCGAAGGGTTTCTAACTTGTTTTCGGGTATGGATGTATTGATGAGATATTGTGTAGGTTTCCACATCTCTTAGATGAGCTCAAGGTGCAATTTTAGTTGTGTTTGACATTATTGTTTAGTTTTTATAGTTCAATCCATATCATTGTAGTCTACTATAGTGACCGGATTTTTATAAGACAGTAAGAAATAATAAGAGTTGAAGAGTTTGAAAATGTTTTGGTATTATAAACTCATTTTGACACATTATCATCATTCCTCATTTCGAATATCTTTGTATACATTTTACCTATATTCGTTGTTTCGTAGTTATTGTAAATACTAATAGAACATATGGATCTTTGCCAATTAAAACCACCAGCATTCACAAGGATTTAAAGCCGGAATCTGTAACCATCGTTTCTCACACCACCGTCGCCTAATCAATCATATCCCTACATCTGTAGACATCTCCAAACCTGTATCGATCATCTCTTTTCTAGGAATCACATTCCCCAAGAAGTATGTTAAATTCTTACAAACGCTACATTAACATTTGATCTTTAGCAAAGAAAATAAACGAAAAGAACATATCTACAACTGTCAGTGATGAAGATGTATTACTCTTCGCTAAAACATGTACAATTACAACCGAATAGTTGGGTGCTAATGTACTTTTAACAAACTTTCATCTTTCAGTGATCAAATGCAGAAGCCAATGGCTTAACAGAGTTAGCTAGCTCAACTTTCTCGTCTGATAGCTCACAAGGAAGACACATGATAATCTTAAATCACCTGTTAAGTTAATCGGGTGATACATTGGCTAACCAGAACATCCATTAAAATATTTTATTGTACCTTTCTTCGTCGACAAACTAATGTAAGATGATGAAAAAGCTGTGATTTAGCTACTCGTTTCGAACAAATAACTCGCTTCTTGTTGTCAGTTTGAGATAATCTTGAAATGTTTCCACATGTCCACGGGTAATAATTTATTATGTTTCGTATGTGAAGTTGCAATGACATAACTGCTGCTGTCGCTACTACTGTAAGGAAGCGTTTGTAAAATGGCGATGTACGAGGGTGAGGTCGTTTATGAGAAAGTGTTTGGATGCCAGAGAAGTTTTTTTTTTTTGAAAATATTACTTGAAAACTGTCGTGAAAACGAGGCATGGATAATAAATGGTGTAATTCTCGTCGCTGAAAATGCGTACTTGTGTAAATTGTAACTGAGTAGGTGGGTGGACATAAATACAGATTTATTACTTATGTCCACTTCCAGTTCCACAATTTTTGTTTGCAAATAACGATAACGCATAACTCATAAATAGGACTAATGAAATTAATAAAAATTAGCAACAAATTATTACTAATCTTTTTATTTTCTGACAATTTTACAAACAAGTCACCGTATCGTACCAAAATTAGGATAATTCTGTCATTCAAACAGTAGCTTACGGTATTTAAACCAATGTTTACGTTGTAGTAATTGACAATGTTTGGAAATAGCTTCTTGTACAAAATATGTAGTACTTGTTACATCCCGCCGATTACCATCGTTGCCAAAATATGAGACGTAAAGCACAAACAAAGTTTTTTTTTTTTTTTAAGTTGAAAGTTGAAAGTTTTATTGTAAAATAGGTTATACAATAGGGCACTAGCAACACCAAAAGACAACAATGAAACAAATGAATTGAATCGATGGACAAACAAAAAGCTGTCAAAAAATAATTTCTTCTGATTTTGGAAAACAAAACAAAAAACAAACAAATACACATACAAAACTTTCACTTAGTCGTTGTCTATCATTAAAAGTTTTTAATAGCGAGCAGTTACTATTGCTACACATGTTTTTATTTCTATGGTTGCAATTTTATTATTTTGACAGCTGATTGCTTGTCCATCAGTTCAATTCATTTGTTCCATTGTTGTCTTTGGTGTTGCTAGTGCCCTATACACTTAAAATATACAGTAAATGGGTTCCTCCTGAGTTATATACAGAGTTATAGTTATACTTGAGTGAGTTATAGTTGCTACCAACTATAGGGACGTAGTTTCAAATCAAATTTTGTTAAATTAATTGCCCTTCGTCATCATCTATCACAACCCCCCCCCCCCCCTCATCGTCTCGAATAGCATGATTGCAATAACCTTGACGTGAGCAACAAGAATCATCATCGACTTATATTTCAAGACAAGGGACAAGTCGTGGTAGAATCCAGATCACTATACACTTTTTACAGTATTACTTCATCACTTTGAGTCGTCCACATTGTCCTGTCATATACCTGTTGCTATGCAGCCAACTAGGTGTAATTAAATGGCAGAGGTGTGGCTAATGGGCGTATGATTGTAAGCTGTTGCAGAACAGTGTTATAATAACTTGACGGATACGCTGTTATCGTGTTCAACATTGTGTTTAGCTGACACTCCTCGCTCCAAATACGCCCCACTGGTGTTGTCTTGAAGGGGACCCAAAGACAAATAGCAATTTATACCATTTTCAAAATGATCTAGGACCCTTAGATAGGTTTTAATCACGGTCCTCTAAATATTTAATGACAACAATGCACAACAATTAAAAATATAAACTCAAGGTTAACAGATGAATCAATCATCAACGAACCTTGACATAAAATTTGAAAATAAGTTTTTAATTGTTGTCATATTAAGAGGACCGTGATTAACTCTCCCTTAGGCCCGGTTTCACCAAAGTATTTAAATCGGAGATTGGCTTGATCGGCGATGTCACCAACTTTACATAAACAAATAATTTTGCATGTATTGAAAACATTGCATGCGGCTGTATTCCAGAATTGAGTAATTTATTAGTATCAGCTATGAGTAGCTATAAAATATCATGCTGTTGTTACTGGTATTTAAACTAATTTTCATGATAAACGAGAAAATGTATTCAGTACGTCACCAACAAAAGTTCTTTCAGATTGGCAATAAATGTCTGACACTTAATTAGTCATTTGTTTTGCATTATTGGATCCTTACGTAAAATGCATTCAGAAGGCCATGACCGAAGTTTATTATCTCAAAAGAAATCCATGGTCTGTATTCAAATCAGTGCAACAATGGATATTCGATCTTTCTGTCGAGTCTTTGTTTTGATTTCATGTTTATTTACAAGAACAAATGAACGTTGCGGACCAAGTAACAATAAGTAGCAAACTTTAGAATAATATGAAATATGAATCATTGTATGAATTATGACCATGTAACATTGTCGAGTGTAAATACCTGCAATAATGTTAGGCTATTTTATATCTACTCTAAAACTGGCGCTTATTAATTACTAAATTCTAAAATATAACAATAAACAATATTTTTACTGAATGAAAGATTATTTTTTTATGGAAAGTTGGTGATGGCGCCGATCAAGCTAATCTCCGATTTAAATGCATTGGTGAAACCGGGCCTTAGGGTCCTAGATCATTTTTGAATTTGGTGTTTTGCCAATTTAAGCCGCGAGCTCGATCCTGTGTATTATATAAGAAAGTTGTTGCACTGATCATGAATTGGGACGCTCTGCATTTTAGTAGCAAACAAACAAACTTTTTAAACTCCTCAAATTGCTCGCGCTTTTATTTATAAACGGCCTTTGACGTAATTACTCCTTAAATAATATGAATAACTTGCTACTGTTTTATGAAAAGAAATGTCTTCCGAAGAGATTTATAAAAAGTAACTGATTACCTATACATAAATAGTAATTTGTTTTGGGTAAAAACAATGCATTTTTATTTATTGCCGTATTGTTCATCCGACCGACCATTTCTACGGTAATCTTCAAGTTCAGTCGTGGGTGACTTCATCACGGCTAAGAAGTCAAATCAAGTCAAGTCCAAGTACAACACTATGCATAACAATACGAAATAAGTTGCAAATATTCGACTAGCAAGGTTAATTAAATGTAGATCCGTGGGGGGGGGGGGGGGGGGGAGGGTTCTTGCTTTGAGTTCGCCGTTAAACAACAAATACAGATAATGTTTTCTGTATACAATCCTTGCTTTTATATTTTTGATTGTTGTGTTCAGATATTTATCGGGAAAAGATCAGATATTTATCGGGAAAAGATTATCCAAGATGTTTGAGCGAAAACACAGTCCGTGGTCCACAAAATCTCCGCCAGTTGCACGCAGGCTCCACGCTAGAACAAACACAACTACCATTACGATCTTGAACAAGAAATGTGATTCACTTCGAAATATTATTCCATTTTTATATAACCCTGTTTTTTATTTATTATACATCTATTTAATCAAAAACATTATTCTTTGGATAGATAGCCGCGGCCACTTTCAATTCAACACGATGGCTTTTGTATTCTGCAAATTGCAACATGAATAATTGTCTTGTTAATCAAGGACCTCTACTAGGTTCCTAATTTGGTATAGTTTTCGGTTCTCTCAAGACAACTAAATAAATCTGTCTTTCTTAATTAAAGAGGTATTCGTGTCGGAGCCTAATGAATGGAAACGTCCACTACCGTAGATAAATCCACTCACAATGCGTAGGACTGAACAAGGCGTAGGATAATGATGAGTGTATGATACAAAACCAGCCTCAATCAAAGCTTACTTACTTACTTACTTACCTACTGACTGTTAACTTGTCTACTAGTTCTGGTTTGAGGGTGTGTCCAAAACTTGAATTTTTCTTGACTAGTCTTCCTGTTAGTCGGCTGTGTAACCGGAAATATATATACAAGCAGGTGACTAGGGGGGTCTGCGGTTAAAAGTCCGTATGCCTCCTCCCCCCCCCCCCAAAAAAAAAAAGTGTGAGTAGTGAGTAGAAGGAAATGAGGTGGAGGAGGGAGAAAACTATAACTTGTACATGATTATATCTAGTATCTTGCTACCCACTAACACCGAATAATAAAGAAATATAACTTATGATTGTAAGATAAAGTTTTTTCAACATTACTACGAATGTGTGAAAGAATTCCAGGAATATGTGGATTTCCGTTGTAACAGCGTGCATGAAAAGAGTGGTACTTAAGGATCTGAGATCAAAATGAGACAAGTGAAGTTGGAACTAGTAAAAATATACGTTAAATGTGGATTTTCAGTCCCTCCCGCTTGAAAACCAATCTAACGTGTTCCACTACCAAACGGTAGCAAATGAAAATAAAATTACAAATCACATTATGCTCAATCGACAGGATATATTAATGGAATGTACAATACACGATTGCTAAAGCTAATGAAAAGAATTTAATGTAATCTGTTTTTAAACTCTTTAAGCACCAATTAGACATATAAGGCAACGGGCAAATCATTATCTAAAACGTTACTAAGGTACCCGCCTAGCTTTCTACACTCGCATATAATTCCTATCGACAGTATCTGCACAGAACAGGTTGCATTTCCCTAACAGTCGCACGTTTATTGGGCATGCAACGCAATTATATTGTCCCAACTAACCGGACTTGCGACTGAGTCCGCACGGGGTATTTCAATCGCCGAAACATAACTCCTCAGCAAGTGGGCTTAAACGTCACTTAGATGGTAAAATATATTATTTATGGAAGCAGTTTCAATTTTAATCAATTAATCCGCTCATTTGAAGGGATTTATGTGTTACACACACATTTGGCGCTAAAAGAAATTGCACAGAAGACCCTATTAGTATAGCTCTGAGAAGACAGAGGGGGTTAAGGTGACGTATCCAAAGGTTGCATTCATCGCTAGACTGCTGCTAAGCTACTTTTACCTTGGTGTTCAGACTCAGAGTAAATTCGAGTATATACCTATCAAATAAATTGTGGTGACTGCGGTGGGTACTACAATATCTGCTATACAGAACGAGCCCAGCATTTTGAAGTTCCAAAAATTACCCTAGAAAGATTTTCTTTAACCTATCCCAACATTAAAACTCCTATCAAAACCACAAAAAAAGCAACCCTGTATAACAATGTAAAATGTGTCACTAAATCCGTGTGGGAGATGTTCCACGGTGGAGTTGTTCCGGTTGGTTGATGAAAGGTATTCTACTTAGGAACAATTCCGCTTCCTGCAAGCAAGCCAGTGTTCTCGTTCAATGAATGGAGATGGTAATCCAAATATCAACCAATCAACATAAATCACAGATAACGTAGGACGTAAACGCAGACGTAACACACAGTAGCGCATGAAATTAGTCCCTAGGCCAACCTAACGGAATGAACCCAAGACACAATGGCCTCGCTAGACAGTGTAGTGACGTACTGCACACCTTAAACGATTAATATTACATGTGACATAGTTGTGTTCGGATCTGAGCTGTGTGGCCTATTCTCCTCAGCTACCTTGTGAATGATGACGTCATTGATGAGTGAGTCGCAGCCAATCACCGGGTGGCTTTTTCAAATACTGACATTTGATTGGCCAAGCCTCAGTCTGTGGCTGCTGGTTGCTGTCTAATCAAGATCTACGCCGTTAAAATGTAAATTCTAAGTAAGTTGTTGGTATTGTTAGCGACCATAAATGTCAATCGTGCATTTTGTTGCTTAATGTACTCGTCATTCCTTTTAGTACAAGTAGCTACAAACAGTTACTGGTCTACAACTGTCGTGGTTTTACTTCATAGACATAAACGTTAACATGCCAAATACGAGCATTGGTTATAATTTAAAATTTAGTGACTATTTAATTCGATTCTTTATGTAATTTGGTTTATTTCTTTATTTTGAGTACAAAATAATGGAAGTTACTTGTTTTTGGAAGTTAGGACATCCATCCTTCTTGTTGGTCTGAGAATTTGTCAGCGTGATCGACATTTACGTACAAAGAGAGCTACAAATCAGTCGCGTTTTGAACCGAAATGTGTTCTGTTGTAACCTAGTTGTTGTCAGCACTGCGTTGTAACCTAGGTGACGTCAGCACTGAGTTGTAACCTAGTTGTTGTCAGCACTGCGTTGTAACCTAGGTGAAGTCCACACTGCATGATTTATCACAACACGAAATGGGTTTCAAACGTTACAATCTGGTTTACAAGTTGAAATTAGACCCGACTAAGTCATAAACACCTGACTTGACCGGAGAAGTAGTTTACCGAGGAACGCGCCAAGCCAGCCAACGGGCAACAGTATAATTTATAATTCCGAATGCTCAATGATGGAAACGGGTTTTTTCTGCGTAAAGATTTGTCTGAGATTTCTCTTAAGTATCGCTTCTGAGTTTTTAATCTGTTATTTTACCGCACGCCAAAGACCATCCATAGGAATACATTTACACGGCTGCATTGAAATCTTAGATGAAATGATTGCGGTATTTTGCCAAGCTAAGGTGTTAATCTAACGGCATTTTATAGAGATAATGATAAGTTGCAGGATTTTTTATTATGTGATCGTGAAACTGGCAACTGGAAAATATGAATTTCTGAATTATAAGTTTTTTCATTGTGTACGTTTTGGCGTTTTGGTTGAATAATTTAGTGAATGATTGCAGGGTAAAAAGAGAAATTAAATTAACGTGAAATTTATGGTTCCAGCCTCAGTAAGCTGGACAAGCCTATATTTTTCAACAGTAGCTCCGTCTAATTTATCACTCTATCGATTTTTACAGTCCGCGCGATCAATTTATTCGAATATGTTTAATATACACATAAGACGATGTAAATGTATCAGGAAAGATGAAATCTAGAACAGAACTAGACACATATAAAAACAAAAAATATTATACACATAAACAACAATAAAATAAATATAAATATATGTTATGAAGACAGTAAAATATTACAATGAAATATAATGCCCTATCTCAATGTATTATGTGTTTTGAATAGCTTACTTGTTAAACGACGATACTCATAACACTTACCAGGCGGGAGGTAGCAGCCTCTATGTAACCATGGCAACTACTCCCACTGATTGACAATAATTATGCCTATAAAACGAACAGTTTTGTTGTTTATTACCTTGGTTCACGCTAAGCTCAAAACTTTATTTCAAATATCTTACTTTCCACAAATAAATCACATGAAATCAACCCATGCGGACACCAGAATAATGATTGGAAAGAAAATGTTAATAACACCAGCACGAGTGGGTGTATAAATTATCTCTGGATAATAACCGGTATAGAAATGACGGAAAATATTAATTTTCTCCACTATATAATGAGTAATAATCGATATACTAAATCATTATTGAAAGTTATTGATTCAGTATATTGTTAGGATAATGGGAACTTTTTATGGATTGTGTTTACTTTTTTAGTATAGTGAAATGTATTGTGACCAAACCACCCTTCATGTTAAGTATTTCTACTGTTTGTCAACCTGCCTAAGGACTGCTACCTTATCGTGGTGGGCAGGTTTGCGTGCTTTGTTGATCCCGAGAGCTATGCCGGCGGAAGCGTATGCTTCTGGTAGGGCCACCCTAGCCGGACTGGTCGAGGAGGAGAAGTCAGACGAAGTGCAGTCCACACCCCAATCCCCTTTCCTCCCCTTTCCCCTTTCCTCACGAGCCCTCCTACTTGCCCCTTTCCCCCAAACAGCCACCAATTTCACCTTCATTATCACCCACTCATCGTCTTGATTAGCCAAGTTGCAAAACAATAAGACGTTAAGCCCGAATATCAATCAATCATCTGTTTGTCAAATTATTAAAAAATAATTGTTATAATATAGTAATACAAATATTTCTCAAACAAACATGCATCCAAATGATAAAAATTAAATATCTGAACCAATTTAAATTAAATAATCAATATTTAAGTCGCCTGTGAACATTTGGTTTTACCTGTCTTCCACGAGAAACCGTCTTGATCAATGCTACTTTAAAGTCAATTTGTATTATATTTCCGATTATACACTCGATCTGAGTCGATGATGATGATATTTGGGGTTTTACGTCCCATATTTTTGCAACGAGTCTTATACACTCGAGTTCACAAGAAGTGAATAAAAATATGCACAATTTATGGGAACACTACACTAAAACTATGTAAGTAGTTTACCTCATTGCGTTGCTAGCGACTTGCATTAAAATATCGCACAAATTATTTTATTTACGATCACGGCCGGGTTTGTTGAAAGAGAAAACAAGTATAAAGATAAATCTAGTGTTCATCATTATGACCGCTTCGCCATTAGCCTACATAAACTTCTTCAGAGCAATTTGCCGTCTTGCAGTCGACCGGTTCTACGAAGCAGTATGCCTCGCTATCTCACACGCACGCACGCACGCACGCACACATATACACACAACATTTAATAACATATAACATTTAAAAGAATTCGTGAAGTGTGTTAAAAATTAAAAATACATTTCCAAAATTGAAAACTAAAAATTGAAAAAATAAATTAAAAATATGAAACCTTATTACATTCTTTAACTCTTTAATTATCTTTCATCTCGATTAGTATTGTTGCCAAAACTCGAGTCGTACAGCAAGAACAAAAAGTACAAATATTATTTTTCGTGACGTTTTAAAAATTCCTCGTTTTTCCTCAATAACCATAATTGCAAAAGTGTATTAACAATTGTATTCTGCATGATTAAACCACTTTTCAATTACAAATTATTAACATGACAAAACTATGACAGAAACAATGTACTTACTCGAATTAGTTACACTGCATTTTTAGAACTGCACTAATTATTAAAAGATTGCACTAAATTGATAAAAACATAACACATTTAGCAGCGCTGACGTACGCTATAAAGATAAAAATTAATGGGATCCGGTATTTTGAGGGTCTAGTTAAAACTCCGAGTGCTACCTAGATTGCACTTGTGTCGTAAAGACGATCGTATTTCTACTAACGAGCTACATATCGTAAAATTCACCACTTGTGGATGTATAATGAGCCCTCACGAACCAAACTTGTACTTGCTGATAGATAAATGGGATTTGATTTTGCTTGTAATCAACATTTGCACATGAACGATAATGAGATAAATTATATTTGGACCTCACAGTGCTTTAGAAATCTGAGGGGGACCTCAGAATATGCTGAATTCAACACAGGCGTCCACTTACGTACATAAACTTGTTTTCAAAGTTTTGTGCAAAACATTAACGAAAGTTAAAAGTTAGTCACACTGCTAAAATATTGGGAGTGCGATTTACTGATTCCTAAAGAAAAATTAACTCTTTTGATATTAATTACAATATTAATAAATATGCATCTCTGTAAATAAATATCTGCAATAAATATCTCTCGACACACAATGATTTTCACGAACGCAATTTTCCTCACCCTGTTTCCTGTGAACCTGTTTTTGTAACAGAATTTCAAGAACATTACCAGAAAGGTTGATCTTTCGCCTATACGAATTAGCATTATTTTCGAGTTAAAGTTATCAAAGGATCACTTTTCAAGCTAATGCATACGTAGAGCAATTCTGCGCCCTCATATACCAAATCGGTACAACATACAGTTACAGATAGATAGATTTCCACGTTAAATGGAAAGCGTGTGTCCAATCTATGTTTAAAATTAGAAAATAAATAAATTGATTACCAAGAACTGAACATTATATTTTTTTGCGAAATAACTGGTTTGTTTCCTTTTGATGAATTTCGTGATATGGCGAGCTAGGTGAACCTATTATTTCGTATCTGTTCGTTTCCCGTATTAGGACGCATAACTTTAGTTTCCTTTATAATTCATCTTTCTTTTATAATTAAATGTATTGTATTCATTGTTCATAATTGTTATCATCATCGTGATTATTCTTAATCCGCGATTCTGTTTGAAATAGCCCGTCTGTATTGTTTCCTCTTTCCGATTGTGTTTGTGTGTAATTTTCACTTTGGTTATACACTAGTATGTGAAGTGAGCGATAAGATATACTCATGCTAGATTTTTACACTTTCCCAGTTTCCCATCTTGTTTTAATAGTACATATATGGGAGTAACAAATCTTCTCAATGCCGTAACTGTCATCCAACTGCGGGCAAAGCATAATATAAAGTGCTTTAAAAATTTTGCACACATTCGTAAAGGTGATTTTCCGATTAGTCACGTCCGCTCTGTAAGGAATTCGCAGGCATCCAACCTAAGGGCGTTCATTATCCCTAATACATCTCTTTAAAGTTAATAGTAGGAACTAGAGAAGTACGAAAAAATGTTGGTACTACTGGACCTGGTTATGACGTCAGCATGGGACTATTTACGTTGGAGAAACCTTAAGGGAATAAAGTTGTTAGCTGTTATATTAAGTGAAGAATAGATTCGGCATAATAATAACTTATTATTACTGAACTTAGACTTTCGTGACTATTAATATTGTTATAATTATAAATACCACGGTTTGTTACGTCACGTTTACTGCACTTACTTGTCCTATTAGTCGACGTTTTTGAGCAACGTATGTGCTCTGTCCTCAGGACAGTGACATAGTGTTCTGAGGACAGAGCACATACGTTGCTCAGAAACGTTGACTCATATGACAAGTAAGTGCAGTAAACGTGACGTTACAATCCGTGGTATTTATAATTTTAACAATAACTTATTATAAACAGTTAATGATCAACGAGAATAAGTGCATTTGTCAACCGTGTTTGGTGTCTGACCCACCTGCATGGAAGTGACGCATCGTTAGACACTTCAAGGAAATGCAGGTGTTAGCATGTTGTAAAGAAAGACCCGCGCTTTAAGAATCTGTCTGCTCCACATGTGCCCACCAGTTTTAACTTCAACACTCGTTTTAAGGTTCGATCATAAAACCGGTGGCCCCATTCTCACTTTTTCGAAGAAGACACTGCAAAGATGCCCCAGGCTTCATGTAGCAACATGCACTATCATACCTTCACCGATTACATTAGTATTTTAGGAGAAATTGTTATTTTTTATTTTGATGATGATTTGTGGTTTAGGGACTTGACAGCTAGGTCGTATGACGTCAGATCCAGGACACATCGCCAGGGTCGTCATAAGGGGAGTCTAATTAGAAGATTGGGGCGGTAGGTGGGAGTTCAAGTAGAAAAGAGGGCAGTCATGAATGAGAAAGACAGACAGACGAAAAAGTGAGCAAGACCATGATGAATTGACAAGGGGATGATTAAAGATATGAACGAGAACCCTCTTTACGGGCACCGGTCACCAGGAGGACAAACCCACGTAAGCCACTCAATAAATTATTTATTAAAACTCAAAATGCCATCCGTTTTCCCGTTTTTCAATTACTTCTACCTCATTTGTCAGATCCAGGAGTTAAATTCGAACCTTGTAAGTTGTAACATTCTGGGTTGAAAGCAGGAATAACCCCACATTCATTTTGAATCAGATTGTCCAATCAGAGGGAAATCGGTTCAAAATTATAGCCCGTTTCACTAACGCAAGTACATAGTACATAGTTATCAAGTGCAGTGTTATTACCTTCAGACTAACCGCACATATTCGCATGGATCCCCTGAATAATTAGGCTGTAAAGTAGATTACCCTGTCTCTATAGGGTCTAGTTAACATTCGAAATTGCATTTTTCTCAAGTGCAACAGACAGCTTGGAATTCGGTGCATGAAGGAAATGTCATTCGCTACAACTACCAACCTTACAAGACTTACCTACAAGCTCTAGTACCAACCTAACAAGACCTACCTACATCCGAATACAATGCACGAACAGAGGGAAATGTGAAACAACTCCAATGATTTGTTAACATTGTCGATGTGATGTGGTGTGATGCATGGAGAAAAGAACGGTGTTTTATGTCACGTGGTTCTGTGAAGGTCTATGACACTCGTAGACATTTTCTAATTTCTTTGTAACTATTGTACTAACTAAACTGTTTAATTTTTTATGCACCTATAGTTTTTTTTTTAATTTTCGATATTTTTGTGAAGTACTATAATTTTGTGGTCACAAAGACATTTTTTTTTTAAATGTACCAGGTCTTACAACCTAAAATGTTGAACGTATGTTACAATCGCTTAATCGCTTAATAACAAGATAATTTATATACACTCAGGTTCACGAGTATATTCATTTCTCTGCTTTCTAACCTGAAGTTTTTGTTATAAATCTCCTCATTTTATGCGTTCGTGAATGGTTGCGTTTCGGTGTTACTGCACCTGTATTTAAGTGCAGCGGTGCGGTGCATCTTATTACAAAGTTCACACTGCATTATGCAGCAATGATGCTACTACAACCTTTCAACGGTGGTCTTGACCACCACGTCAAACAACTTACTAACACAGAGATACAACAAGCCCGCTATACAAGACTTTATAGACCGTAAAACATTTCACGTCTAGTTTTAATATTTGCTACGTGATTTTTATAACCTTTAGAAACCAACAAAAAAACTTGGTAATTATTACCCAATACATTTTTAAAAAAATAGTTGATTATCAATTTACAAGTTTTTTTTGTTTTAGTAAAGAAAATAATTTGGATCAATTAATTTATAGGCCGAAATTCGACCATGTAATTTGCATTAGATTATGAATATTGCGTAATTTGTAACACAACATAATTATAGTTATTGTTGTGTGAATTTGAATAGAGCAGTGAATATTCATTGGTGGTTTAATTAATGTGGACACGTAATAATTAGCTGTTGTTTTATTGGTTCTTTCCCGCATCAAGAAGTTCGTTCATCAATCTAATCCAAATTAGAACGCTGTTCTTTCGTCTAACCCTCACATATTAATAACACTGCGTAGCTATTAACGAAAGACTTTGTTCATAATTATTGTGTTTTTTAACAGGGAATGTGTTTGTCTTTTTTGAGTACTGGAAGTGTATGAAAAATTGATCTTAATTCAAAAATTTGAAATGCAAATATTTCTATTTAAATTATTTTTTTTTTTTAATTTTGTAGGGACAATTACTATAATGTATAGGGAGTAACGGACATAAAGGAGGGCAAAATGTGTGTTTGATAGTTGAGCTATCAATAGTAGACGACTACGAGTATATGATACAAGAAGTATGACATTTTTAGCACGTCTCCAACGAAGTTTTCGAAAACGATTACGTGTCAATATAGACAAGAGAGTTCCTTTAAATGTTGCTTTTTACAAGTAATAACAAACTAATGTTGGAGAAAAGTAGATCTTGAACCATACTACATCTGAAACATTTTAACAATGAACTACTGTGCGAAAGTAAACAAACATACGGTTTTTGCACACAATATGGGCGACATGCATAAAGACTACCAATAATAGCCATCCTTCCTGTGCCCATTTATTCTCATTATATATAAGCGCAATACTCCTTTTCGTAACATAACTTTACATATTTCTAAACATTTATATAAATCGTGTGTGGGCTAATTGTACAAAACTATGATTGTAGATGCAATAACGCTTAGACTTTAGAAAACATGTAAATTTTTACTCTCCCATTAAACACGTGTATAATACAGGTGGATTAAGACTGGTTTGATAATTTTTAAAGATAAGCGATATGAATAAGGCATTATATTGTATCAATTAAAATGTATATATAACTCTTTCAAAACGTTATGCTTGGAAAATTAGTCTACATCAATTTAGTTAATAAAAAACTAACTGAAAATTTAATTAAAGACTATTTAATTTACATGTCAATGCTTGGAACATCTTAAGTCGTTCTATAACCATGTTTTATTAATAGATGATATTAGTTAGTTTGGGCACATAGCGTAACTATGACGGAGCCATCTTTTAAAGCAGCAAGGCTAGAATGTGTAATTAACCTAGGATTTGCTACGTATGCCTACACTTGTATTAATGTATAACATTTATGCAAATGTTCGATTATGTTTGTTTATTTGATCACTAAACTTGGCTTTCGGGTATAGCCGCGTCGATTGTTGCTTAAAAGCTGACGTTTCGGGCAGGTTACACTACCCATCTTCAGAGCTAAGACCTGAAGAAGTCACAGAATGAAACCTACTCGGTCCAGCTTCACTCCGTGACTGCGACAAGCCCTATTGTTTCAAGCCTTATTGTTTTGTTTGTTGTGTTATTGTCGCAGTCACGGAGTGAAGCTGGACCGAGTAGGTTTCATTCTGTGACTTCTTCAGGTCTTAGCTCTGAAGATGGGAAGTGTAACCTGCCCGAAACGTCAGCTTTTAAGCAACAATCGACGCGGCTATACCCGAAAGCCAAGTTTAGTGATTGACTCGGGCCGCGAAAGCCTACGTGATTGTTTATTTGATATCGTTTTTGGGATGATCTACTACGTCTATCCTCATGCATATCCTCGTTATTTTATGTTTTCGGTGGGAGAGGAGGAGGGGGGGGGGAGGGGAGGTCGATCATGTCGCTCTTTTCGCATGTCTGTGTATATTATCGAATCTATAGATTTTATTTGTACAGGTTTCTTAAAACACAGAGTAACAGAATATATAATATGCGTCCAATCAAGAATGATAAATAGAAATAAAAAACACAACACACAAAATCCAAGTCTAAAATAATCCACACACATAATTTATACCCTAAAATTTCAAAAATCTATAGTAGCCTAAAAATCTGTATCTCCACCACATTTTGGGGGTGAACATGCATTGAATCCGTTCACTCGCTTGATTAGGAATAGGGTTGGAATTCATAGTCGGCCCCTACACCTAGGGGCACCCATTGTTGCTATGGATTTGTTTTGTTTATGGGAAATAACATGCAAACAATTGTTACCTTGGCAACAATGGGCGCCCCTAGGTGTAGGGGGCGACTATGCATTACCAATAATTTAGAGTTTTTTTGGACTCTTAGTCTGGGATACAAAGATACATCAAAGATTACGGAAGTAGGTATCTAATTGTTAAATCTAACTATTTAAATTGTTCCATAAATAATTTTCATTACCCAGGTAAAATATCCTGAGAGTGATCCCCGCGATGTCGTGAGAAGCGGCAGTTAGAGTAGTTATTCCACGTTAATTATCTTGTCTCGCCGCTCGAAGGCGGCTACAAGTAGAATTATGACGTCACGGATCGCATCTTTCATGCAGCGTATCTCGTCAACTAAAAACTGCATTTATCTAAGAGATACGGCGTTAAATGTCTTTTAATAGTAACTAGGTCTTGTAATAGGTTGGAAATTTAGACACATGCCCTTTTGCTCGAGTGATTTTTTTGTGGTTTTAAGATATTTCGTTTGTTATCTTAATGGACATATGAGATGTGTTTGCGGAGGAAGGATTTAGGTGGTGGCTCAGCGGTAACATCTGAGACTCCAAATCAAGGGTCACCGGTACGATTCCCACGTCTGAAGCTGTTTCTGAGATAGCTTCTTAAGTCATAAAGCTAATGGGTTAAACATTCCAACAAACAACCGTCCGATATTTATTCTCAATTCTCTCACAGTCATTAAAATGCATAACAATTATGATTAAAGATAATAGTTTTCTAATCCTAATCAAAGTGAATATATCATTAAACTAAAAGACTGGGAATTCTTCTGGTGAATGTCTTCCTTTCTTTCAGTCGTTTCTGGATAGAAATCAGTAATATTATTCTTGTAAATTAGATACATTACAATTTCCTGGAACACTAATTGTTATCAGGGAAAAATGAATAAACATAAAAAGTTAAATTTATACAAAAATAGCTTAAGTTTAGAGTAGTCGATACTTTAAAGTCACCTTAGTAACTTTATGTCTCTTCCCTTCAAATTATTCCAAAATACCTACGCTTCATATACCTCAATAACAGCCAGTTCGTATTACAAAGTGTTGATCCCATTTAAGTCCTAATCATCATTAATGTACACACAGTGTTCACATTACAAAAGTTAATTATGATTGATGATCGAGATATACCTGTGTAAGTAACGCTCGATTAAGTATTTCGTTCATTTACTAATCGAGGTTAGTTTTCGTAATGTGAGTAGAGCATTAGGAATGTTTGCTGTTTCACTTCAGGGGATACAGAAGGCGTGTTCGGGACTCGGGTGGTATTTGGGTGCCTGACAAGGGCAGCTTTATTAGCCGTAGGACCCCGTGCGCATACGCGTTTCTATATAATAACCACAAGACTACTCAGATGGGTAATTTCATATGTTAATTATTTCAGATTTGTTTGACAGTGAAAAATTACTTTTTACAGTATTTATATTTTATTTTTGTAAAAATCAAAATCACGTTTTACTTTAGGACTAAATACACTTTGAGAGGAGTTTGAGCAGATGTTTATATTTGTCTGACACTATTTTACCACTTATTTCACATTATCATTACATCCCTCCTTCTTTTCACATGTTCCTTGGGCATGTATATTGTAAACCCCTTTGTGAATAGTAAGTACACTATTAATCATGATATTCATCCTCGAACTATGTTCGTCTTTGATTTTACTGAACTGAAAGAAATTCAGTAAGATGTATGTATTATTACACATTCTTTCGACATCACCCCTTTTATTTTCGTAAATTGAAAGGTATGCTGTCACAATTTTCATTATTTATATAATTTCTATAATATAAATATAATATAATGTAATTTATATAATTTATATAATTAATAACACATATTACATTGATATTTGATTTTACTAGATTTAAGGAAAACCAGCTACATTTCTATATTGCTTAATTTTTGGCATCCCCGAAATACGTTTATCTTTGATATTAAAAAATTTACTGACATTCAGTTAGATTTTTGTATTATTTTATTCTTTTGAGTTGCACGAAAAACTTTCATGTTTGCTATTACAAAATTGAAGTAAATTCAGTAGATATTTTGTTAAGTTTTCCGTCGGAAGTTTAGTGATGGTGATTCCTTGCGACAAACAGAGTGAAACGAAGCGTTCCGGTGTCTTAACATGGCTAGATTATCTAAACACGTCTAGCCGAGTACAGGGTGCGCAGAAATTATCACTTCTACCACGGTAATTAAACAATGCACATGTTTTAATGATAACAATTTAAGGCGAAAGGTGAGTCCCAACTATTAATACCGTGCAAAATCAAAAGAATGCTCCATAATATTAATAAATTGTTACTATTAATAATTACTACTACTATTACTTTTAATATGTTGTAACTAACCAACATTTAGTTCATAAGAACTAAAGACTGGATTAATAGAATATCAGATAATTCAATCATCATAATTGTAATTTTGGAAGCCAATGAATCATTATGTAATTTTCTTCAAAAATAGTAACACTAAAGATTATTTTTTATTTTTTATTTATTCGGTAGTATATGAAATCAAGATATTTAAGATTATCACCTCAAAAAGTCTCGTTCTCCAAATAACACTGATGATAAAACAAGAAATCAATCAATGACGTCAAATGACACATTACACTGTAAACAAAGAATTTTTGAAAAACATATCTGTCATGATAAAACACCGCATTCAATACATTTTCTCATTTTTAATTTTAACTTTAACGAAGTGTAAAACTGGAATCATAGTCACCAGAAAGCACAATGAATCCCAAAACTGGAATCAGAGTCACCAGAAAGCACAATGAAGTGTAAAACTGGAAGCAGAGTCACCAGAAAGCACAATGAAGTGTAAAACTGCAAGCAGAGTCACCAAAAAGCACAATGAATTTCAAAACTGGAATCAGAGTCACCAGAAAGCACAATGAAGCGTAAAACTGGAATCATAGTCACCAGAAAGCACAATTATGTGTAAAGCTGGAAGCAAGTCACCAGAAAGCACAATAAAGGGTAAAGCTGGAAGCAAGTCACCAGAAAGCACAATGAAGTGTAAAACTGGAAGCAGAGTCACCAGAAAAAAATGTAGTGTAAAACTGGAATCATAATCACCAGAAATCACAATGAAGTTTAAAACGGAAGCAGAATCACTAGGAAGCACAACGGAAAGCACAAATGAATAATTTGTTTCAATATTCGGCCGCTCCAAGAATCTGTTTAATCCTTTTGATGCCGCAATACTCGGCTTCATCAACCTATAAAGCAAGAACAAGTTTCTACAAATACCAGTAGCTTCTATTTAAGTGCCATGCCTATAGGAATCTGTCTGCTTGCTTCGAAATCAGAAATATATTTACTGATTTAAGAGAGATATTCTATAAACAAATTTCTTGAGTTATCCAACAGATCTTCTGCCTTCGAGACAACTCACACGACACAAATACAATCCATGATAGACGCGTATGATAACGATTTAATTTATTAAAGAAATTAATTTTTGAATGTGTTGAAAAATGTTTCCAACCATTGATTTCTATCATTTAATATATGTGTATTTAATTAAGAGTGTTAGTTGGATGGAAGATAAGACTTTACTGGCCTTAATACCGCCTTCATAAATTGACTTAATCAATTACTCAAAACATCTCATAAGACGGTTGCAATAAACCATAATGAAATATCAACAATAATAATGATAGTTATTTCACTACCAATATAATTATTTCACCTTACGTTTCAAAATTAAAAAAAAGGAAACGGAAGTCCAATTTGCATCAAATCACACTTTCTGAGTAATAAATCGCAAAACACTTTTTGTCTCAAATTTGTTAATTTTTTGCAATGATTGTGCATGAAATGACCGTATAATGGCTTTAAACAATAACTCAGTTTGTAGTTGTCGCATGAAAAATAAAACATTTTATTAATGTAGTTGTTTACATGTCCAGAATTTCGATTAATTAATATTTCTTCAGACTTCCTATATGTTTCATTACTTTCTACAAACAACTTATATTTCAAACATCTGTTTGTATTCGATGAGAAATAAGGTTTTACTGTCTTCACGTAATCAATCAATCAATCAATCAATTTCATCTATCAATCAATGGCGGCTGTTTAGAAGACTAATGATAAAACCTCACAATGGGCCAGCATGGCCATGACATACAAGATGTACTGTCTTTGAATTACCTTGCTTTCTTTGCAAGTGCATTCTGCATATCTCCAAAAATGGCAATGAAGGTTTTAGTCTTGCTTTGATGTCGCATCGAAAAAATAAATGTTTGCTTATACTGCTAGCCTATATCTTATGGTGTTTTGACAAATATTAAACAAAACCATTTTTTTTTTAGGAAGTCAGTCAGCTATCCGAGTAAGACAAATTTAAATTATTACATGTATTACACCTACAATACGGAGTCTCGATTTCTATCTCGTAAAATTGTTTTAAAAAAGACTTAAAATTTACAAAAAGTGGAACAAAATATGTGATCTCTTAAAAAATTTAGTGCTCTTACTTAAAAAGGTTTCTTTTTTAAATTTTCTTATTCATGTAAGGTTACCGTAGCACACCTTTGCAACTTAATAAGACCATTTAAAAAATTGAAATATTTTTTGCCCAAAGGGACACTGATAAGAAAGCGCATGACATTCTCTATGTGATGACATATTTCGTTTTAACTCGGTTAAATTTTAAAACAATTTCAACGGGCAGGGGTTCCAGACATACAGAATTAAAAATACCACCGAATTATCTGTTTCAAAACGCGACAGTGTTTTCTTTAACCGTGAACCGTGTACACCATCGACTTGCAATAAATACATAGACAAACATTTGCTATATATGAATAAAAAACTATAACCAAACTATTTGTTACAGTACTAATTAACAGAGCCAATTATCTACCAGACTTACTTTCCAAACTCTTCTGTGCAACTTGTAATTAGCGGTTTCAGTGGGCGTAACGCTCGTTTATTATTTATTAACATCCTGCTTACGTTTTTATTATGGATATAATTATTGTTTTCAATGGAATATCGTGAGCGAAGTGAACTTTAGAAACTAAATAGGCTATGGTCGTTCGTTGATAGACGTCAATCCACAGCCAGAACTAGCGTGTGATAAGTTTCGTTTTTATCTTCTCAATGCCGAGTTTTTTTGGTTTTAGTTTTTCTTGAGAGTGTTAAGGTTTGACAGTAACATGTTGTAGTTTAGATCTGTGGATAACTATAGAATCTTAGGTAGTAAGCAAAGTGTGTAGATGTATTAGTTAGACAAGTTTCATGTATATATACTCGTACTTATTTTAATTTCCGAGAAATAGTCTCCAAGAAAGGAGTAATACATTTTGGGCGATAGTTTTGCTTATCCGCGGATATCCGCATGACATTTGCGTGTTGCGGTTAAAGAATACACTTATACATTGTAGTTTGCGGGTGCAGGACGGATGCGGACTGTAAAACAGAATTTGTCACAATTTTTAAAAAAATGTAAATTTTTTTACGTTGTGTTTAAGACCGTAGTTTACTTATAAAGGGAATCGATATAAATTAATACAGGTTTACACATTTGTTACGTATTCTAATATAAAGCAGCTGAAATATGATCATAAAACATAAAAAATAAAAATGTTATTTGCTGACATGAATATACAAACTCATTTGAAGATGACAGCGTGATTTCTCTATACTGTTTATTTATTCTCAGATCAACACAAAAATGACAGAAAACGAAGAAAGTATGGCAGGTGGCGGATGCAGTTTTCATCTTTGAGTGCGGATGTTTTTTTAAATGCGGGCTGCGGGTTGACTTTTAACTTTATGTTTGCGGATATCATTACTATTTCCAATTCATGCAGGTCTTTAGGAATAAAGAACACTTGCAGTTACACGAAGTTACCTCTGATTGCTGCTAAGAAGCTGTTAATATGGTTTTGTATTAAATATTGTGAGCGTCTACAAAAACTCTAGCCTGCCCGGGGACTGCTACCTTATCGTGGTGGGCAGGTTTGCGTGCTTTGTTGATCCCGAGAGCTATGCCGGCGGAAGCGTATGCTTCTGGTAGGGCCACCCTAGCCGGACTGGTCGAGGAGGAGAAGTCAGACGAAGTGCAGTCCACACCTAATCCCCTTTCCTCCCCTTTCCTCACGCGTCCTCCTACTTGCCCCTTTCCTCCAAAGAGCCCCCAATTTCTTCTTCATTATCCCCCACTCATCGTCTTGATTAGCCAAGTTGCAAAAATATAAGACGTTAAGCCCAAATATCATTATCATCACACAAACTCTATAGTATGTATAATGTTAAGTTTCTCTTTGTGTGTGCAGGCTTTAAAGATAACAATCTAAAGATTTCATAATTTCCATCGATTTCCGTTTCCCTAATGACCAACCATGTCGCAATTGAGAAACCTGATAGCGACATCATATTTCAGGCCTAACCTACTGACCCTCAACACCCAACCAAAGTTGAACGTCCTGGTATGCATTGAAGACAGAAATAGCTTTTTGTGTGTGTATCCCTAAGATGCAAACGAGTTTCTAAAATGTCAAATAATGTATTATTTTTAGAAATATCTTTACCAATTGATTAGTTACTTAGATGAAAACGTGTTTGAAAGATGTTGAAATCCAACACCTGTAAATAATATAAGCGGTTTCACGTCAGGTTGGCTGCATCTAGCCCACTAAACCTCATAAATTATTTCTCTATGGCTAATTGCTGCTCTAGTGACCTCAACTATGAAATAAATAGCTTAAAACCCATTAAATTATTACAAAAAATGCATGATAAATCTAGGGACGATTAGAATATACTACGTGAATAAATAAATCTAGGTTTAAGTGAAAAGTGAGTTATGGAAATTTTACTGTATTTATACTAAGGGTCTGCGTTCTTTTCATCTAGGTAGGTCTAAAATACTGTAGCTCTAAAGGAAGAATAGTCAACAACTCTAAAATAATTGAACCAGTCGTTAAGTTGGCCCAACGTAAGTAGTCTCTTGCTTATACAAAATCTAGTTGAGTCCAATAGTACAACTAGACCTTCTTCTTCTCTAGTTCCTACCATCTATTTTTAAACAGTTTCATTAAGAATAATTTACGATCTTGTGTTAGTTACCTAAAAATTCCTAGTACATCGGTCTTGACGAATGTGGCTTGTGCACTCCACTAAGCGGAAGACTGCTTGCACGAATGTGTGACAGATTTTTATTATTATTATTATTATTATTATTATTATTATTTTTATTATTATTATTATTATTATTATTATTATTATTATTATTATTACTATTATTATTATTTTTATTATTATTATTATTATTATTATTATTATTATTATTATTATTATTATTATTATTATTATTATTATTATTATTATTTTTATTATTATTATTATTATTATTATTATTATTATTATTATTATTACTATTATTATTATTTTTATTATTATTATTATTATTATTATTATTATTATTATTATTATTATTATTATTATTATTATTATTATTATTATTATTATTATTATTATTATTATTATTATTATTTATTTTCAATATGTTATGACCAGAAATCTGTGAGACGAGACGTGACGAGAATGTTGATTTTCATTGAAACAGAGCACATGAAAGATAAGGTCGGTACGGTACTAGTTACTTTGGTGTTGTTCTTTTGTATTGTTAAATGCATTTCTCCTCGGGCTGGCCTAAGAAAGTTGTCGAGAGTAAAGTGTTATTTATTGCCTCGGCTTGGCGTGGGGTTATGTAATACAAGTCTCCTAATGGAATACAGGTGTCCGAAACCTAAATAAACACCCATTACTGACTAATTGACGACTACTAATAATTGTTTAAGGTCATGTCCGGGGTTAGATGCATTCGAATCATATCTAACTGATGTTTCAAGGTCGTTTATGACGTATGTCACTGCAGAGTTGGTTTTGAGATTATACTGTGTGTGTGTGTGGCCGTGGGCCATAAGGCGTTGGTCTGGTAATTAGTATGGGTTGTCATGGGTTCTCGGTATATTTCTTTGAGAAGGGTGTCTTGTTGCGGTTTTAATGGGAGCCTGGCTTAAAATGTACATCAGAAATTAACGGTCCCCAAAAAATACAAATACACTATTTTAAAAGATTCTAAACATATAAACAAGTTGTTTTGAATCGGCCTTGTTGATTCTGGCATTTGTCCGCAGGTGTTCGCACTGTCCAATCACTGATTCATATGTTTCGTATTTGAAATATCGATCTTTCATTGGTTATCGCTCACTCGTCGATGGTGTTCGAAGCCTACAGGGTTGGTTTAGTCACTTTAAATTGAAGTCTTCCACTGCAAATCAGTTTAGTTACTGAGTGGGTAGACTCTAAATGTGAATTTATTTATTAAATAAATCATACACATTGTTACCGGTAGAGTATGGTAACTCCTCGTGGTGACCGATTCTTGCAAAAAGAGCTTTCATGCAAATCTTTAATCATACCTCTGCTCATTCATCATGATTTTGCTCACTTACTCAACTTCTTCGTCTGTCTCTTCTCACTCACTGTCCTTCATGCCGGCCCTCTTTACGGCCTGAATGCTCACCAACACCCTAACGTAACTGAACTCCCCTTATGACGACCTCGACTATGTGTGTTGGATCTGATTCGGCAGACGTTAAACGACCCCACTGTGGAGTACGTCATAAATAAAAATAATAAAATAATAATATTATTTTTATTATTCAATAATAAAATTCTTGTTAAAAATTTTAGTAATTAGGTGTAATTTTTGTTGTGTGATAATGAGTGATACTGATAATGAATGAAACATGTGATAATAGCGGGAAGCTAAATAAAATGAATTAATTTAATTGATAAAACAATAAATGATAAAAAAAACTCCCAAAGTATGAACAGACTAAAACCTACCCGGATATTCCCTTGACCGAAGAACTTGACGACACATAACAGCGCAGTATCTACAACATTTGATCGGTATCACATCGCCTGGGCCCGTCTGCACAGACCGTGTAAAGTAACTGCAAGCTTTAGTGAAACCTGACCCTAGTATTCAGTGTCTACAGCAATACGATACGCCACTGGTTGCTGCTGCGTCTTGTATGTCGTGCTACATTCTGTGCTTTATACATGGGGTCATTCAATGGTCAACCCAGTTCTGCATGAGACGGGATGGGAGGGCCGTGTATTGTTTCATATGTAATAACTGCACTGCAGTGCGATTCTGTATGGCCGTGATAAGTTTAAAGCATGCTTTTTATCGTTACAGTAGGCGATTGCAAGGCGGTGATTGGTTCATCGCCTTCTTTTAGTGACAAAAACTCGGGTTAAACTTATCGACGCCCATTCAGAATCGCGGCCCTGCGCCCTGATTCTGAATGGGTGACGATACGTTTATCACCAGGTTTCAGTTGTTTGAAGAAGGCGATGAGCCAATCACCGCCTTGCATTTGCCTTCAGTAACGACTAAAACCGCTGATAAATTTATCGTCGCTCATACAGAATCGCCCTGCTGGTGTGGGTTGAAATACATTTAGTGATCATTTGCCAATAGTTGTTTAATGTCAAAGAAATGTGTACCATTGAAGTGATGAACAATTGCGGACGGTATTTCTTTATTTTTTTGTTAGCCGATTTGATTATCAAAATACAGCAAAAATGATTGATTTATTTACTTGTATCTGTATCTACATTGTTTGCATCTATTTCTCGTTTATTGCGATTATTAGAATTCTTGTGTTTTTTTTTCGCTGTATATTAATTTTTATTTTTGAAGTTGTGTATATTAAATTTAATAATTAAATAACATATTTAATGTGATATTTTCTTCTGCTTTCAGGTAAGCAAGCACGAGTTTATTGAGTATCCGACGACAGCAAAACAACACTATCCACATGAAAGGAATTTACCGAAGCACTGTGCAGTATGTAAGTACAAAATATGATTCTCAAAATGTTTATCAAGCAACGTTGTTGGAATATTATTGTCGTTCTCCGTATAAATTTGTTCAATGCATAATGTAAAACAAGTTTAAATATAATGTGAAGATATGGAAATTCTAATAAACTTTTGCCCCGACGGGTAAACTTGTACTATAACTGTTACATATCCATATGTAATCCATAAATATATTTATAAGAAAAATGAGAAACTTTTGAAGTAATACCATTCCAATATGTAGTTTTATTTAACAAAAATCAACCTTTTCAGACAGGGAATGTCATGTCTTTATCAAGATTCATTGCAAAATAAAATCGATAATATACATTTTATTGCACATCTCATTCCACAATACACTATTAGTTAGGTAATACAATACATTTACTCGATCATATTATAAAATTTAAGCTGATGGCTTAACTTCTTAAAAATTGCGGCTTTTGCACCAATAATTAGATTAGCTAATTGCTAATTAGATGAGCGTCGCTGCTCAAATAAAAGACATCCATACAGCCAATATACCAGCGTCTTGTGTTGACCTACGATGAATACAACAGTATAACACAACTACTACTTACACTCTCGGCCTAATTGTAAGTAGGTGTACCTATCTGACACCTTATTCCTCGCAGGAAAGCTGATAGCTTCTTACTGGTTTGTCTGACTGGATTCCCACGGGTTGTCGTTGTAATCGTAAACCATACCGCGTTCATTCGACTCAAAATGCATCGACACTTAGACAGGTCAACGTCACAAAGTCAGTCGATTATTAATTTATAAGTTGCACCAAAGAACTTAAAAACTATATTCGATTTAAGATACACACCGGTAAAATGAAAACTAAAAAAATTGATTAGATACCGTAAATGTCAATCATACCTTTCTTCTGCAAAGTACCCGCCATCCCTTGTAGTACAGGCAGCACCAAAACCATATTAGACACCGCGGATTTAATTTATGATTCCTGAACACAAGCATTGATAATAGGTTTAAATTTAGCGATTTTGAAACTCGATACTTTATGTCATTTGGCTCATTTTTTCGAGTACAACATAAACGGAGGTAGTCGAACTTGTTACTGGCAGCTATGCATCCAACCTTCTTGCTGGTCGGAAAACCTGTCAACGTGATCGAAGTTTTCAACCTTTTACATACTGCAAAGAGAAATACAACTCAGTCGTCTTTCGAACCAAAAATTTGCCGGTATGCTTCTCGATTCGTAAAATAGTGTTGTCTATTGCAATTACAGTTCAATACCAGCATTTCCCTTCCTCGCTACCACCTCCACAGGGCATGGGTGATAGTGTTCGCAGCAAGACAATCAACCCCTTTATCACAAGTGTTTTCTTAAAAACGTAGTTTCTTCACGTTATTAAATGTTAGGGCTGGGCCACACAGATTTTTAAGACATACGATTTAAGGTTTAACGCGTAGTCGTAAAGTTGGATCATAGGAAAGGAAACATGTACTGGCGTTCACACAAAGTTTTAGTTTTAAGACGTTGTTTTCATTGTTGTTTTTAAAACAACGTCTTAAAACCTTATGCATTATGTCTTAAAAATCTGTGTGGACAAGCCTTTTTCATTACAGAACGTAAAGTTTTCGTATTTTTGACATTAGTTTTAGTCTCTTTGCGGTTAAGATCTTTGCACGTCTCGCACGGGTGGCGGAGCTGTGACGTAATCAAATGTACACGACGAAGTTCAAGTAACTCGAACCCTATGTGCACATTATAAAGGTCATAAAAACAGGAAAGACGAATGCACTTCTGGTTGCATTGCACTTTGGGTGCTGCGTGTTTTATGTTCCTGTCTCAGTCTTGAGACAGTATTATTTATCAGTACGCGATTTCGTGTACGAATACTAATTGTAGGGGAGAGTACAGTATCGTAACTATATGTGTGCAATAAATATGAAGCTGTGTAGCGAAAGTGGGGTTATGCGCACTGATGTAGGTCGCTCTGGGGGAATATGTTGGATCCTAATAGGGAAGGTCGCTGGTTCGATACCGCCCACTGGGAATCTAGCTGCTGCGGTTTCTACAAACAAAAGAGAATTATTGAGTCGCGTTGGGGTATTCTCTTCCCAATATCTTCACATCACCTACCTATTTGGTCATAGGGACAACTAACTTATCCTATAGGTAGTCTTACCGACAATTATCGTCACTGAGTAAAGGGATTTATAAAGCATGAAATTAATTAGGTTAATTTCTGATAGTGGTAGTTTTAGATGGTTCGAAAGGACTCAGAAGAGGTAACAGTCATTCATTAATATTAATGAGAAACATACTGATGCTCATCAACAATATATATCGATTTCGAGCTAGCCTAGTATGGATGAGTACACCAGTCAAATATATGCAAACCATGGTACTGTACATTGCGACACGCAACTCTTACACTGGACAGTGGACACCTCACCATAGATTAAATCAAATGAGCATTTAAAGTCAGGTTCTCTTACAAATCGCTTCTATGTGTGACATTAAATAATTTTCGAATGACAGCCCGACAAACTTCCGTAATTATCTAAAAATTTGTGGTATGTCACGAAGGCTGGATTACATATGTTAAAACAGGTGTAATTGAGATTAATTAGAAGGAATTAAATTAAATGAATATACTCTGGTTCTCTTACAAATCGCTGCTATGTGTGACATTACGTAATTAATAATAACAGACCGTCAAATTTCCGTAATCATCTCAAAGTCTGTGGTATGTCACGTAGGTTTGTTTATATATATTTAGAACAGATGTAATTGAGATTAATTATAAGGAATCGAATTCGTTGAATATACTCAGGTTCTTTTACAAATCGCTGCTATGTGTGACATAACGTAATTTTGACATTACGTAATTTATAATGTCAGCCCGTCAAACTTCCGTAATCATCTCAAAATCTGCACTATGTCACGCAGGTTTCTTTATATATACTTAATACAGATGTAATTTAAATTAATTGAAAGGAACCAAATTAAATGAATAAACTCAAGTTCTCTTACAAATCGATACTTTGAAATTACGTAATTTCCGAATGACGGTCCTTGAAATTTACGTAATTATCTCAAAATCTGTGGTATATCACGCAGGTATGTTCATATTTGCTCAAAGTATGTGTATTTGAGATTAACTATCATGAATCAAATTCAATGAATATACTCAGAAACATAATTTTCTTCATTATTTCGATGAACAAATATAACACCCAGGTTACGCAGAGGTAAATACCTACACTCCACTCAATACCGTACCACGCTTTCTGCTCATATTTTGCAAAGCTCATCCAACCAATATATACAGTCGTTAAAGTCGACCATGATTTATTATGCATTGAAATGTGTATTGTTTGTATCTCTACTGGAAACGTGGCGTCATGTTGCTATATCGGACATCAAATGTCTTTATAGGTAGTGATGTCAGAGTAAATTATTATCTAGTAGGTAATTATTGGTTATCGGTTAGTATTTATGTGTGTGCACGTGCGGAAGTATCTACTATAGATACAGGTAAAATGCATAAGCATACATGCCTTTGTAGCCTCGAGTAGCAAACTAAAGTTGGTGTTAACTCCTCCACGTATGGAAATAAACAGAAAAATGCACATAAGGAAGAAATTTTATAATATAAATGCAAGAAAAGAAGAATGGAAGAAAGAAAAATAAAATAAATGACACGTGAGGTAGGCTACTATGAACATAAATACAACGAATATAAGAAACAAAATCGAGATAATAAGATACTTTAACTTTTTTGCTCGGTTTTCTTAGTGAGAACCCCTTCGCCTTTTTATCGATGCTTATTTGAAATAGAAAATCTGCGTGTGTTATAACAGTGGTTCACTATTCAGAATGCAAGGTAAAAAATTGAACCATATGTTTCTCTGGGACATTTGTCGACAGTTCTGCCCATAGCGGCTCACAAACCACAGTCATACAGTCAGTGTGCGACCAGCCACAAGTTTATTGGGCACGGAAGCCGTCTACCGTCCGTTGTATAACATCGAACCATGCCGACTTGCCGAAGGGCCAACTAGAAACAGGGGCTGTAAAATTGTACCTGAGCATTACTTCAAACCTAACCTGAATTATTTACCATATTTATTACTGCGGTCAACGTAAATTAGATCCGCTGATATC
Source organism: Isoperla grammatica (assembly GCA_945910005.1). Classification (NCBI taxonomy): domain Eukaryota; kingdom Metazoa; phylum Arthropoda; class Insecta; order Plecoptera; family Perlodidae; genus Isoperla; species Isoperla grammatica. Next base: position 7,865,093 of record OX246748.1, read on the forward strand.
TCAATCTGATTTCCAATCACCATAAACGTAAGAACCGATCAATTTATACATACATGCAGACGCGATTTTTTTCGTTTCGTTTTCGCTTTTACCGTGAGTCTTTTCACAGGACTTGATGGTGTAAACTCGAATATAATAAAACATGAAAGTCGTAATGTAGGTATCAGTTTCGCTTGTCGAAATTCGGATAGAATAACCTGCCTACTATCGGTTTATTGACCGTTTGATTGTTCATATAACCGTATTTGTCGGAATATATTAGCTGCCGTTTTCGTGTTACAGATTACGACGTTGAGTTTCTATATTGGTAGGCAGCGATATTAAGTAGGTGGGCTCTTGTAGAAGTACGATTTGAGATTTTTATGGTTTTGGCCGTCAGCGGTGGCTCATTCGGCTCCTAGGGACGTGGGTTTGATTCCCGCATAATACGTGTTTTTTTTGTGATTGGCCTTCATCATCTTCTTCCTCCTCATCTATCCCCTCTTATCGTTTCGAATAGAATTAATACAACAATAGAGACGTCAAGTTATAGTTATGGGATCTCATATCTTTATAACTCTTTCTACGTAGGGCCTATTAATTCTTTGGCGTTTCAATTCGAAATATTTACTCGTTCAATTGTAATTTTTATGTTCAGGTATTAATTTTCTTGCCTTACTCATACTAAAATTGTGGTGTCTTTATTATTTTTTTCCCATGTATATTATGTATTTGTATTGAATTTCCACCTTTTTTAAATCAGTTCTATAATTTAATATGATAGAAATGTAATAAATAAAATTGTTCGGTGACTCACTATACTGTATACCGGCAGAGAAAGTCTAGTGTTATGCACAATCAAGATAAAACTTCTTCTTGAAGTAATAACGATAAACAATAATTCTTGTACATTATTCATGCAAGATAAGCAAGGTGTAGAGAAGATGTATGATAGGTGTCATTACTACCAAGCCAAGACTGCAGTGACCGACTGAGCTTGGTTGGTGTGTGCGCATCCCGTTAGCGCAGGCTGGTTGACCTTGGAAGGATGTTCATAAACCAGAAGTCTACACATTACTAAGAAGCGGTAAAACTAAAAAAAACAAACAGAAAAAACAAACACCTGTATTAAATTATGTTATCAACTTTCATAGTTCTGAGCTCTTTTACATTTGATCGTGTCTATTCCCTAGGCTATAATGCATAGAAAAATATGGCAATTTAGTATTAATAATGTATACTACAATGATTGTTTTTGTAATTTACTGTACATCACTGGTTCTGAAATGTAGGTGGACGAAAATTATAGATGAGGTAGGGGCTATTTTTATTCAATTGGTATTAAATTCACTCATTAAATGCACGTTAATTAATTTACATTTAATTTATTAATTGAATTTTAGCTCATTAATTTAATTTAAGTTAACATTTAGTAATTATCTTAAGTTAATGAACTGGTTATCCATCCTAACTACCCAAATGCAACTATATATAACTTATGGAGAAGAACGTGCAATAGATTTAAATTTTTTGAAGCCTATATAATATGTGTGCACCTTTGTTTAGGCTTTATTAATAACCGACAGGTATAACAGACTAACAGAGACTAACAAATCTAAGTAAATGAACATTATAATGTAATTAGATACGAATAAACTCCTGATTGACCCAAATATAAACACTTTTGTCGCTAACCAAAAAACAAAATTTTGTTTTCCATGAACATCGCCCAAGGGTTGACAGTGTGACAGAATTGGAACAATGTCTACAACATCCAGAAATAAAAATCTTCCACGGTTGGAGATTGGAAGATATTCGACACAACTTTTTGTTTCATTTCTGTAGTTATGATTGTGGTAAAAACTTTGGTCTAAATATGAAAACCGCCTCTAGGCACCAATGTCTGCACGCACATCACAGATATGCAGACAGACAGACGGATTTGTGTCATTTTTCTGGTCTAAGGGGCTTTGTCCACCTTGAACATTTTCATTTTTCTACGTTGGTTATTTTTGATGTGTCTAGTTTATTTGTATCCTGTTGACCGATAGAGATGGCTAAGTGGTATCACGCGAGACTCTGATTCGGGAGGTCACCGGTTTGATTCAAGTTACTGACAATCCTGACTAAACTTTCCCCTCATAACTACAACGAGAATTCTGTGACAGTTTATTTGTAATTATTTACACTGTATTTGTACTAGTTATGATGATGATCTTCGAATCTTCCAAAGACTTTGTAATTTCTTTGTATTTTGTTGTCATTTCGTTGCATTTTTCTTTTACCTGATGTCGTTTGTCGTTCCCTTCACAACCAAAACGTTACACACATGAATTTCCACACGACTATCCGCAAAATTTCCTCATTTCATTGACCAACGTGTAATTTTCAAGCTAATACCTCCACGAGTGATGTGTACAATCAAAGTATACTCCAGAGCCAAAGGCCGCCAACCACTAGCAAAGCTTATCCGTTAAATTACGTAAATTTCTTCCCCATCGCCTCGGGTCGTGGAAATAACACATATTACTGCGCTACTCTCGTCCGAACCACCAGCTGAGCGCTTCGGGCTGCATGTGATCAGCTCAACGAGACTAGACTATAATCGTACATAACGTTGTCTAGCTGTATATGGACGGACGCCTCGTAGAAAACAAAAGTCACGGCGCCGTGTCGAGAAGATGTGTGGTGTGATAGATAGAATGTGTTGGCTTTAAATGGAGGCTCGATGTCATTGTCATGTGGAGCGTCGTCGAGAGAGGATGTTGGAGCGTTGATTGTACCCGATTAATGGGTATAAGATTGCCTCGCATATGCATAAGCATGAACCAAATATCAACGTGTAAGTTTAGGTCCGAATTATGAAAGTATACAAGTACTGGATGTCGTTAGGACGACATAAAGACTATTTCCTTATGGTTTATTTGAGTCAATACTTTGTTGTGGTGTACTATAATACTACTCATAGGATTAATATGGATGGATTCCTACTTTCAGCTTATACATTGTAGAAGGAAGAAAATCAACATCATGGTTGCCTTTTCAAAGCATGGTAACCAGATCTCGGTTTAAAACCTACCCCTGATAATTATGTAGGCGTATATATAAATATTCTGAGACAAAATATAAAGACCCTTTAAAATAATGAGAATTTCAATCCATCTCTAATTCAGTCAGTTTCCTTATGAATGTTTGAAGTGTAACTTGAGCCTGAGATTAACTTGTTCTTAATCACCCTAGCGCGCAATCGTTAATAATGCCTAATATATAACCATACGCAATAGTTCCCAGCCTTGGGCAGGTTGTAAAAAAGTTGTCTTCAATGCCGTTCATGCTAATCTACAGGGCAGTGTTTTATTTTAATGATCTGGAACACTAGGTTATGATAAAATATGTATATAAGTTAGATTATTTTAAACACGACGAGAACTTATACAAACAACTAAAAAAAAATACAGTTTTGTAGTATAGTATCTTAAAACAAATATGTTGCTATCTATGGCAGAGTTCGAATACATTTATTTTTAAACATCTGTAATTATATTTAGGTAAACCATAATTTATTACTGGTATATGTAATCGGTGGGATTACATCCGGATGGCAACAAGGCATCACATAATGAGAAGTGTATTGTCTTCCATTTATAATCAGTTGTTGTAACCAAGTAGGTTGACAAATAAATGTATGTATAATATAATTACACATCTATATAATTTGGAATAATATTCGAAATTTGGCACCATAGTTAAAATGTTTTTAGAAAGATTTTGTAATATAAATGTAGTATTGAAATTAAAATAAGGATAATTGCCCTTAAAGTCTGAAAAGCTGTTAACTAAAAACACTAGATTTTCGCTGTTGATGTCATTAACAATTTGGCTATACCAAACATTCAGGAACCATAAATAACACATTACAACTCACACATTAATTCCCCAATATTGCAACTTGAGATACTAAACTTTACATTATAACTTTTTTTCAATCATTTCTACATAATGAAAAGAAAAACAAATTGATATCACTACATAGTTTGAAATGTATAACAACAAAGTTATTTATATAACGTACGAGGTCCGCTACTTCAGTGACATTGATTTATTGCGTTAACGATGTGAGCTACAAAACGTGAAACAAAATGTACGTTTGGTATTTAAAAACTTTCGAATACCTTGGTTTCGTTGTTTTACTTTTGACAAGGCTTTATTTTTACGAGACAAAAAATAATAAGTGCCTCAATTAGTGAAATAGCAGAAATCACTGAAGAAAGTACAGAGCACCAAGTTTAAATACCGTCTGTAATTAGTGTAATAAATTTAGTAATTGCTCAGTCTATAATTACTTGATGTATTTTTGACACCCTGTTCATAGTTGATATTTTTTTTTTCTAGTCGATAAGTATTTTTTTGCATTTTTAAATAAATCTGTGTATCTGAATAGATATTAAATTTAAAAAAATTAACTATTAAACTCTTTTACACATTTAAACCCATATACTAAAATGATTATTAATAGTACACAAAAATCATTGTTTATAAAGACAGTCTCACCTGCGTCATCATTGACACGTCGTACCTTAAGTTCGCTCGTACGATAAGCAGGGCTCCTCCCCTGTACTCAAACACAGAACATTAATTTAACTTCTAGTTTTGTATAATTAATATTCGGTTCTCCCACAATAAATACAAAAAAAATCATTGTCTGTGAATAATTAATAACACGCGCACGTATCTCACCAGTCAAAATTGAGTAATGAGCCGATTTTCATTTCAATCAGGATTGGTAACTTTCGTCGTTCGACCTTTAAATCGCACAACGATCCATCATCGGATCTGACTGCTAACGATGCTCGTCTATACCTGCCTTGGAGTTACCGAGTGTTACTCGCTTATTCCTGCGTTGAATTCACCGCGAGTTACTCGCTTGTTCCCGCGTTGAATTCACCCCGAGTTACTCGCTTGTTCCCGCATTGAATTCACCGCGATTTACTCGCTTGTTCCCGCGTTGAATTCACCGCGAGTTACTCGCTTGTTCCCGCGTTGAATTCACCATGAGTTACTCGCCTGTTCCCGCGTTGAATTCACCATGAGTTACTCGCTTGTTCCCGCATTGAATTCACCATGATTTACACGCTTGTTCCCGCGTTGAATTCACCATGAGCTACTCGCTTGTTCCCGCGTTGAATTCACCGCGAGTTACTCGCTTGTTCCCGCGTTGAATTCACCATGAGTTACTCGTTTGCTCCCGCGTTGAATTCACCATGAGCTACTCGCTTGTTCCCGCGTTGAATTCACCGCGAGTTACTCGCTTGTTCCCGCGTTGAATTCACCATGAGTTACTCGTTTGCTCCCGCGTTGAATTCACCATGAGTTACGCGCTTGTGCCCGCGTTGAATTCACCATGAGTTACTCGCTTGTTCCTGCGTGGAATTCACCGCGAGTTACTCGCTTGTTCCCGCGTTGAATTCACCATGAGTTACTCGCTTGTTCCCGCATTGAATTCACCATGATTTACACGCTTGTTCCCGCGTTGAATTCACCATGAGCTACTCGCTTGTTCCCGCGTTGAATTCACCGCGAGTTACTCGCTTGTTCCCGCGTTGAATTCACCATGAGTTACTCGTTTGCTCCCGCGTTGAATTCACCATGAGTTACACGCTTGTTCCCGCGTTGAATTCACCATGAGTTACTCGCTTGTTCCTGCGTGGAATTCACCGCGAGTTACTCGCTTGTTCCCGCGTTGAATTCACCGTGAGTTACTCGCTTGTTCCCGCGTTGAATTCACCGTGAGTTACTCGCTTGTTCCTGCGTTGAATTCATTGTGAGTTACTCGCTTGTTCCCGCGTTGAATTCACCATGAGTTACTCGTTTGCTCCCGCGTTGAAGTCACCATGAGTTACTCGCTTGTTCCCGCGTTGAATTCACCATGAGTTACACGCTTGTTCCCGCGTTGAATTCACCATGAGTTACTCGCTTGTTCCTGCATTGAATTCACCATGAGTTACTCGCTTGTTCCCGCGTTGAATTCACCGTGAGTTACTCGCTTGTTCCCGCGTTGAATTCACCATGAGTTACACGCTTGTTCCCGCGTTGAATTCACCATGAGTTACTCGCTTGTTCCTGCATTGAATTCACCATGAGTTACACGCTTGTTCCCGCGTTGAATTCACCACGAGTTACTCGCTTGTTCCCGCGTTGAATTCACCACGAGTTACTCGCTTGTTCCCGCGTTGAATTCACCCCGAGTTACTCGCTTGTTCCCGCGTTTAATTCACCGCGAGTTACTCGCTTGTTCCCGCGTTGATCTCACCAAGAGTTACTCGCTTGTTCCCGCGTGAAGTCACCGTGAGTTACTCGATTATTTCCGCGTTGAAGTCACCATGAGTTACTCGCTTGTTCCCGCGTTGAATTCACCGCGAGTTACTCGCTTCTTCCCGCGTTGAATTCACCGCGAGTTACTCGCTTGTTCCCGCGTTCAATTCACCGCGAGTTACTCGCTTGTTCCCGCGTTCAATTCACCGCGAGTTACTCGCTTGTTCCTGCGTTCAATTCACCGCGAGTTACTCGCTTCTTCCCGCGTTGAATTCACCGCGAGTTACTCGCTTGTTCCCGCGTTGAATTCACCGCGAGTTACTCGCTTGTTCCCGCGTTGAATTCACAGCGAGTTACTCGCTTGTTCCCGCGTTGAATTGATCAAGTGTTACACGCTTATTCGCTCTTTGAAGTCTACGCCTGTGACGTCACTTAACACGCATGCAGTCTTCTGGCACAGATAAGGGATTGCTTCTGGCATAGCACTTGTTGCATACAGTAGATTTCTCTGAAATATTGCATAGTTTTTATACAAGTCCCAACGTAACTTATACTGATCTCAGATCCTTAGCTATCGCTCCCTTCATACACGTTGTTTCAACAAAAGCCAACAGATTCGTGGCATTCTTTCACATATTCGTCGCCATTTAGTAGAGTGCGTACAGAAGCTTCATTAGTCACGCCCAGAGTGTTACGAATTTTCAGGTATCACACACCGGGTGTAAATTATCCTTAATACACCTGTTTAAAGTAGATGTTTTAAAATTAAGTTAGTACTAGTGGATAATATCTGCCATTTTGGAAGCATGAGATTAATACGTTGGGGCAACTGTATGCAAATCAGGTATGGTAAAGAAATATTTATCAACACCTTTGTGGATTAGTTATTGACTACCTCGTTGCAGGTTTCTAACAATACGTGATATTTATTTTATGTATTGAATCTAAAAACATAGTCCTAGATGAAATATGCTCGGCATATATTATGTCCTCGTCTGTATAAGCTATGCGGTTATATGTACAGTGGAAGGTGCCTTTTAAATCTATTAACGTAACTCCAAGAGACTTAACGTAATCGCCAACATTAATTTAAAGGATAATGCTTAATAGATATAATGCTTAATTGAATACATATAATTAAAAGGGAGTTAAAAATGTATTTCAATAAACCCTAATGGTCTTCGAGAAGCTTGTTGTGGTTTTATTGCGTCGGTGGGTTTCCGGGTGATGCAGATAATAACTCTGATGTGGTTGGCGTTTTTTTTTATGTACACGGTAATAAAAGGTTTTATGACTTTGTGTACAAGGGAAGCTGTGAAAATTGGCATCGTTGTTAGTGAGTGTTGACCGAAAGTAGTGCTCGTTAGTTTGGCTAGATGAAGCATAGAACAAATCTGTGGTAAGTTGGCTGAAACGATTTGTGTATCAAAGAATTATTAATTTCTCTAGTTATTAATTTATTTGTTGAATAAAACAGTGCATAGAGCACACAATTGGAGTGTAATAATAGATAATAATATATAATGAAAAAAATGTATCTATGTAATTTAATGTTAAAATGTTTTTTGAGGTTCGAAAGATTTGATTTACTTTTTTTTACAGAGTACATGAAGATGTTACCATCTAATTAAGCTGGGCACATTATTTTCTTTGAACATCCTTTGATGCTCTACATTTTTTATGTCTGCTTGTTAATAACATCCATTTTAAATTTAACCTGGACAAAAATCAAACAAATACATTTTTCTAATTTAAATTGAAAGTTTTCTTATTAATTTGACATCAATTCGAAATTATACCAACCAGTTTCTAGTTAGTAAAATTTGATTAATTATTTATTATACAATCTGTACCATTAAGTTGATGAAGTTGTTTGAAATCTTAATTAATGTGTCACTCATATCAAAAACATAATTATCATGTACGTGAGACAGGCCGTTGACTTTTGTATCGTGTCAAAGTAGAATAAAAAATATAAGAGTTTGTTTATCATGTTGATATTATAATATTAATAAAACTAAAAATAATGTTTAAAATAAATTCATGGGTACAGTTAATACGGTCTATTTTAAAATAACAATGTGAGTCTATAGTGAGATTAACGTAGAGTGTAATGGACAAAACGCTTCAGGTTTCACGAAAAAAAATTGCAATCAAATCAACCCTTTTATTGTAATGCAATTAACCGGCTGGCCTCATTAGTACAAAGATTTAATTTTATAGATCTCGATAGCGAGACGAAGCGAGCAAGATAAAAGCGAAAACCGTCACATCATATAATTGGTCCCGAGCCCGACGAAAACAAAAGCATTGAGGTTAAATAGAATCTTGGATTTGTTGAAAAGTATATCACGACATTGCCTCGGGCTTTGGTGAAACTCTGTAATGATGGTAATGCATGATTGTGCGACGCGACGAGAACGAACATAATGCAAAGAGGATAAAAATAAAGCTATTCGGAGGAACTGTGTCACTCGTAGCGGAGGGAGGTGGAACTATACGTGAGTAAATGCGGTCGGTGGCTCTGTCGGTCTGTCTGTTTGATCACCTTGGAAGTCAGCGTGCAAAATTAACGTGTTTACGGAATATCTTGGGATCATTAGAAAATACAATTATTATTATTATTAATTGTCTATTCCTGTCATCAAAAAAAAAAAAAAAAGTTTGACAGGAAACGGCGTCGACGCTAGCAAACATTATGCTAAAACACTAAAAATCCTAAGAAATCTTGTGCCGCAAAGAGTATTGGAAATATGGTTACTAACGAACGTAGATTAGTAAGAGCTTAAGACTGGATTTCAAATGTTTCACATATTGTAACCTTTACGATTGTTTTGGAATCCAATTAATGATTCATTGGTTTTCAAAATGACAACCATGATAATTATAATATGTTTGATTTTGTTTATCCAGTGTTTAGTTCTTATGAAACTAAATGTTGGTAAGTAACCATGATTTTAATATTATGTAGCGTTTTAAGATATTATTGAACATATCTGATTCTGTGCTGTACTTTAATAAACAGTATCGAAACTGTTAAATCTATTTTTAAAATATGTTTTACTGTAATGGATCGTGTTCTTGTAAAACGTTAATTTCGCAATGTATTCGTTAATATCGGCGATAGTCCATCATTAAAAAATCCTAAACAGTTATTTCAAATAACAAACTTTCCTTGATGAAATAAGTACGTAGCCTACTCGTTAACCCTACCTAACGATATATTCTTATCCTTCAAATAAATACCATTATACTAGTTGCATAACGAAACATTAATCAGCTATTTTATGATTGATTACACAATACGATATCAACCAAATCAATCTCAACCACAAAAGTAAATAGTCTAAAATGTTCCCGCGTCATTACAAAACTAATGTCAGTCGCCGAAACGTAATTACAGTCGTGAATGGGATTGGTTTTTATTACCGTGATTTCGATTTCGATTCGATTATTGATTTCGATATCTCGTCGAGTATTGATTTGGTAGATCATAAAACAAAACAATTATTATTCTCGAGGAAAACGTGAACTGAATGTTTTAGTGAGGCCATGACTTAGATTATTCAACAGGTAATTAATGAATACGCAAATTGATTGTGTTGTGGCGGACATCTTGAATATAGTGTCGACATTTTTGTCGGTTTTGCTGAAATGGGGCCAACTCAAAGTTTGTATTTACGCAATTTAGCTAATCCTGATCGGATGATTGCTAAGATAAACAAAAATAAGAAAACTATACAATAAAATGTGTACTGCTTATAATTTTGTATCGAGTGAAATTTAAATAGTGTTTTTGGCATTGTACAGTTGTATAAGCTATTATTTTTCTTTTAGAACACCCGCACATACAGGGCTGATCCTTAAAGGGTTTTATCACGTGTCAAACTGCAGAAAACAATCTTCAACAGAAGACGATAAACTATGAATGATTCAATTATATATTATTCTTACAACTACTTCCTGATTTCCTGATAAATCGTCGTAGCCTCGAGACCGTGCGAAAAAAAAAGTCAAGCCTTTTAGCCTCGACACCAATCGTTCTTCTCTTCCAAGAATCCCCCTCCCCCCCCCCCCCCCCCCCCACCACTCTACAAGATGAATAGTCCACGACGCTTCTCATTACATCGATTGCTTCGTTTTACCGATAGTTTTTAACGTCACTGATTGAAATCATCGATTTGGAGGGTTTTGTTAAAAACTATCTCCATGCCTAAACGATCTTCAACAATATAACGAGAAACTAACGGTCCATAACGTTTCCCATTTTGTGGTGATCTTGAAGATTTGCGTGTAATGCTTGGCTTGGATTCTAGAGTTTTTCTTATGATGCACCGTTGTGAGATTTTGCAGAATACAAGTAGTAAAACGAGACAAAATACTAGAAATAATGATGGGTTTTTAAATTTTCGAAGAGTTTAAGACACCATGCACACACAGAACTGTTTTATATATGGAGGAATGATAATGTTAAACAGTCTTTTTAAATGAGAAACTGGTGGAACAATTTGCGACCATTCTATCGGTTTGTGTCAAGCATTGTTTTCTGTGAATTTTTGCGGTAAAATCTCGGCCATTGGGGATTCCCTTATTAACCACCACGTAGCCAATTATCTCTTACCACAACAATGTCTGTCTTATTCTTTCACACAGGAAAAATGTAAGAATACTTAACTGCTACATAAAAGTAACTCACGTACAGTATACCGTGTTTCTTTTCGATAAAACAGTCTCAAACTGTATATACTACTTTTGATTATAGAGAAAACCAAAAGTGTATGGACACTAGTTAAAATTTAGACACTACTTTATTTCTGAAGTATATTTTACCAATGATCATCAGTTTAACATATTTTCTGATTTTAAGTGCGTTTTGAACACAGTTTCTGTTGAAAAAATGCATTAAAAATGTTTTGCCACCCATACTATACTCGCACTAGTAAGGATAACAAGACCAGCTTTGCGTTGGTGTTTGATATTCAAGATTGTTGCTATATTAAGGTGGAGTCAGTAGTACATTCACAGTCAACAACTTAACAAATCATGCATCAAAACACAACTCACTAGAAAGAAAGCGTTTCTTGAAAATCGTCACGTATTTTAATCAGTATATTTGTGAAATTAATGACTTTTGAAGACATGTTTTGTAACCTTTAGATACAATATGATGAATCATACAATGGTGAAGTAACTCTAAAATTACACAACTAAAATAGAGAGTTGTGGAGAGGGTGTACTTGAATATAAATGATTGACAGGCAATTTACTTCGAGTCAAACAAATTTTTTTCAAAGTGCTACCTGAGTTATTTGGCAATGGGTGCAGCAGTTAGGAACCCACATTGGTAATTTGCAAGTCAATTAATACAATCTTGATTCGTTCGTCCGTAATAAAAAAAATGGTACTTAAACAAACCTAACCTCATCGCCTTGAGCGAAATGTACGAATGTTGGCTGGTCAAGTTAATGATTACCGAATCATTTTTCACACGGGTCGTAGGAATTGAAGCGGTTTCAAGGCGATTAGTTATTCAATTGAGGTGTGTTCTCTTGCTTTAGTTGTGATTGGTCAAGCAGTGATGCGAAAGCGTGCCACTAGGGTACTCGTCTAATAAAAGTCAGAACTAAAACGGAATTTGAATTAATTTTTCAGCACAATGATTCATAGTTTTTAGATTGTTTGAGACATGAAAACAGGGTTTACTAAATTATGGTAGTGATAAGTTCTTGTGTAGGATATGTGGTGACAGAACATAGTAGCAAGTATGTATATTCTTCAGACTTAATCAGAAAATGTGACAAGTCCCGTAGATTGTGAGCTTTATTTTAGCTTTTTGAAATATATTTTAATTTTATAGTTAATACGAATTTAGAAACGCTTTAAATGACTTCAAATTGTTTCTGTGTTTTAATTGTTATGTTATTTATTTCACGCCAAATGGCAGAATACGGTGTATGTGAAATATTGAATAAATAAATAAATAAATAAGTTCCAGTACATCACATTCACTACAATGGTGCTTTTACGTCTCTTTTAGTAATTGTGATAAACAGAATCGACAAACTCATAGCTGTGAAAACTGGTAACAAAAATTCTGAAAAGACCAAACTATAAACCAAACTACTGAACTACATTTTGAGAACTCCAAACGCAGATCTCGATAATGTATTTGATTCAAAACACTGCTTCGAGAAAGGTGTACCTAAATTTAAAATTTTCTGGTTTGATATATACATTATGAGTACAGTATTTGTTTTCCTAGCCACTAAGAGATTTAAAATAACCACGCCTTTGTTACAATCACAAACCACTCTGTAAATTGTTGAATGTAATATATGTTATTATAAACTTCTGTGTGCAATAAAGCCTTAAGGTACAATGTGATATGATGTTTCACGGGATAAAAGTCAGCAATGGCCTGAAGGTGTTATACTCACAGATGTTTGCGACGTTGTCCAGCCGACTTCCAATACTTCCCTGTAATTAACACATGATTCATGGGTCCATGCAACGTGATACAAAACAACCGGGATTTGGTTTGGCAAACCAAATGTTACTAGTTGTTCATCACTATTTATTTCAAAAAAGTTCATAGCTGCACGCTTACAGAAAACAAAACAGTTAAAACAGTAATAGCACCCTAAATTACTGTAGAGGATATTATGTATTGGCGGGTTTATTTCTTTATGGACAGTATATGTACTTACAGTCTTGTTACGTATAGACTTAACGTTTCATATTTATGAGGTTGCAAATAGATTAGCTCATAGCTTGAATACGATATACATTAAATAAATACATACATAAACGCCGACTTTACTACTTAAGGTCACAGTTACATAAGGGGAAAGAATAGAGACCCCGTGGTCATTCTTACAACTAACTATCTACATACTCATAGTCAAATATATCATTATTATGAAGGACGTATATTAGATATGTTTAGTATCGACTGTCAGTCACTGTTTGAGTTTGTTTCTGACAAAACCCTTTCATTTTACATGTTTTGTCAATCAATAAGAGCCACCCGCGGAATCTCATACGTTTGGGGCGCAAGTGTTACACTGATATTACCTCTAATACTTCTATAATGACCTCTAATAACAATAATCAATAACACAATTACAAAATAGATGCAGATCCCTTATATAAGAGAAGCCCCTAATTGTTTAGGAGTACGTTTTTCTTACGGAAAAAACATATATGAACTATGTATTATATTTAAAATTAATAAAGATATTCATTAAAAAAAGAATCATTGCAAATCTAGAGGGTTCCTCTAACTAGGGAACATCTCTGCATTCGGGCATAACCCTTACATCTCTAATAACCGACAGATTCGCAGACAGACCGCCAAGTGAAACCCCCCACAAAAATAAATTACATAAACAGTAAAATCGGATATCGCAAATAAATAAAAGTGGGCGTCGTAAAGCCGAGCATGGCCGAGCCGAGACACGGTGGTTCCCGAGGGCTTCCGGTGTCGTGTTAGTTCGAACTGTTGCCGCCGAATCGCGCCGTCCGCTCTTTATAATTGCATATTTTCACTCGTTACGCCGGTTCACTGGCTTTATCTGTCGGGCCTCCGGGCGCTTTGGTGGTCACGACGTCGTTGACGACTCGTTGACACACGACGACGCGTACTTGAATAAGAATACATACAATACCAGAGAAATACACATTCATTTTTGTACATGGATTATAATAATATTTTTTGAATATTACCTATAGTGTAAATTGAAATATGTTCGCTTTTTATTTGTGGTTTTATGACGTTCTCGATAGCTAGGTCATTTCTGAAGTTGACCGAATCAGATCTATCATACTCGCCGAGGTCGTCATAATGGGAGACCGGTTAGGGAGTTCGAGGGTTGGGTGGTTGAGGCCTAGAAGTTTAAGAGTATAGACTATAGAGGCTTGTTTTTTTATGATCGCGAAGAGGAATGGGAAGAAAGATCATTGGATGTTTTTAAATGTGAACTATGTAAATTTATCAAAAATTTTAAGACGTAAAATTTGCCTATAATTGAAAAAAAGATTCGTATCTTATCTTAGAAAGACGAAAAAGTTGAAACAGTGAGTAAGACTATACATGATACGTGAGTAAGGGATGATTAAAAATATGCACGAGAGCCTTCTTTTCAGCAACGGTCACCACGAGGAGGGACCGACCTCGACAAAAAAAAAATTTTACAAAGTTATTCATCCTCCTCAAAACATAGTTAATACTTGGCTCGTGTGCCAAGACACAAATTCTTATAATCATAAACTCTAATCAATTTAGCCGGGCTGCGCCACAAGGTCATAAAGGATTTCTTTGTTGATGGATCCGCCTAATAGAAGTGAGTGAGCTCTTAGTTAATGTCAGTGCCACCTGGATCTAACTAACGGATCCTCTGCTCCATCTCACGGCCCGGTGGGTGGGTGTGTTTACTTCTGAATGAGGTGACCTACGACCCCAGTCTCATGATGCGGCCTTGGAAGCCGTAACAATCGGTACTGGACGGCCTCAACATTAATACAAGGCGGTGAACACATAGTTCCTTATTTGGTGCGGCTGTTGTGATATGTACAAGCACAGTATAGGCCTGCGGTAGATGGGGTGGGGTTCTTAGGGGCTCGTGCTTTGCTTTGACCTTTGTAAATCTGTTTTCCATTTTCTATTTTGTATACTTCATTTTATTGTGTCTTCGTATTGTTGGGTTTTAAATTATTTGTGTTTCCTTTTTCTGATTTTATTATATATTATTATTTGTTTGTTGTTTGTTTGTTTTGTTTTGAGTGGAACTGTTCGTGATCATCACTTGCAAGGGGGATATACAACATTTGAGCAAAATCTGTGCTTTATTTTAAACGTTTCAAACTAATGATAATTATCATCATCATATGAACATCTAGTCGGTGTCAATTGGCAAAAACTCATATGTTGTTTAAAATGTTAACCACTTTATTTCTTATGTATATATACGATTACTTTTCGCAACGTTTTTCGTGTTTCGAGCTCTACATGTACATGGTTTGTTTTTACTTTTTACCGTGATTATCTCTTTAACTGAACTTGGCATCTTACTTAATATCCACCAATTTTCTAGATCAAGATTGTACTTGACATGTGTACATGGGTTTTGTCACAATAACGAATAATATATTAGCATAATGCCAAAGTTTAAGTCTTACGTTAATTAGGATAATGCAATGAATGACGCCCACGTTCATATCTCTGCCTTGAGCAATGATTAATACATGTAATGGGAGCGGATACACTGTATCCTGCCTGTTGCACAAGAAACAAAATCGATATTTGGTTTTCGTTTTCTATATTGTAAAATTTTACATAACCGCATTCGAGTAAATGCAAGTTGCAATTTCTGTTATGAGATAATAGCTACATATTTTGTGGGAAGTGTATATTTATTTATATATTTTATAACAAACATCCTGCCTAAGGTTTAATTTCAGACATTATGTGTCGTCTACAAGTTAAAACATCACGAATTGGTTTATGATCAATACTTTCGTTGGGTTTTCTTTAGAGCCAGGTGCTGTATAATCGAATCTTACTTGGAAGTTGTAAGATTTACAACTGTTGTATTAGCGAAAAACTGAAACTGTTGGAGAGTTACCATAAACAATTAGCAAGATTACATATTATGCAAGGGATCATAATAATATAGCTTCTAGTAGGTATTTTTTTTAAAGAGTTTGAACAAATCCGAAGCAGTATTGATACAGAATATATCATCTTTACTATCCTTGATGTATAAGGGTCAGTGAGTGTATCTGTACTTGTGTAACTGCACCAACGGTCACAATTACGGTCATTTAGGGGCAAATAAGGTAGCTGAAAAGATGGAAACAGTTTTTCTCAACTATAATTCCCTTCTTAATGCTTTCAGCAAATGTATAGAATGTAATAAGATATTTTAAGGAGTATATCCACATCCCATCCACAAACAATTTATGAGTATTTACTTCCATTAAATAAATCACTTCTTGCAGACTTTCCAAGTACGTTTTACTTTTTGGGTAACCCTGGAAGATAACAGAAAAAATTAATGTTTTAACGTAAATCAACTTCATTTTCAACAAGAGAGTAGATATTAAATGGGAACACAGTATAGAAACATATTATTAAAGATGACACTGATGAAGTGACGGAGGCAATCTTCGCTACTTGTGTCTAATCCGCTGTTTTATTGGTTGAGAAATAGGCACCTGTTGTGTATCGTTCCTTGCACTTCCTGGTTTCTAGAGAATATGCTAGTTAAAAGCAGGGCACGTTTATCTACCGTGGTCACAAACGGGAGACAATTAGAGAAGGAATAATTAATTGGTTCCACAGCATAATTGCTTTTTTAATTCAGACGTTATTGAATATCTCATTCAGTTCAAGGACTACAAATACAACGTAACAACAAAATACATTGAAAACAATAATAATATTACAAAAAAAGGTATTTATTACTCTTCGCCGAATACACGAGAAGTGAACGAATTGTGCCGAATAGACACAACGTCTGAAGAACTGAACTCGTTATGATCTTCAGTTAAAAAAATAATATTCATTTACATATTTGTCGGTTTACATCCTATAATTAATCCACGTCTGGCTCGACAAGAATCACCTCTGGTCGTCACTAAACACGATCTCGGATTGTATCAGGTAGACGGAAATCAATCATTACGATCATCCGGTAGTACAGATGTCCACCGGTAGGATCGTGCCAAGCTTGGGGTGTGTGCGGAAACCAGCTTGGAACGTGTCCTGCCAGGTTAGGATGAGCGTAATTATGAATTGGGAGCGTGCGCGCGCTCTAGGACCACGGGAGATTCAATCATTAATTAAGGCAGACAGGACGTGCTAAGATGGATGTACACCTACGTAGGGGAAGGCGGTGTGTCGTGGTACCACAACCCATTGACATAGAAGGCTCTGGCCTAAGGCAAGATGGGCGTTCAGGTATTAGATGCATATATTAAATACATTTAAGAAATGTATGTATAATTTTATAAATGTAATTAAATAAATAAGGTATATCCTATTCGGTTATGGAACTAATTTGGAAAGGAGGGCAACAAAAATAACTACATAATATATCAAATGCAACAATAAGAGAAACGTACAAGAAAAACAAAATTGGAAAAATCAATCAATACACATAGCAACGAGTGTGACAGAAAAAAAACATAACTGCAGTCACTTACAAATTACGAATGTTTAATTAAATTTTAATTGTTTGTCGACGATTTTGTGCAGTTGTATTTATTGTCTTTCTTTGTAAATCCATTTACGCACTGTGTATACAATGTAGACATAAGTACAATCATATAATTGTAGATCATCACACTTGCATGAGATTTCCCCAACTTTTGCAGGTGATTTCGGTGAGGGGCGAGGCTATTGGGCGAGGGGCTGACTTACTTGCGTAAAAAGCAAAAAGAAGTTCATCATCACAACCAGCCACTCAAAAGTAAATTGTTTGGCCTATATTGAACTGAATTCAATCTCCTAACGACTACCGGTAATACATCTTCTATAATTGATGTCAACGGTGTAAATTATAGTTTTTTTCGCGTCGTTTATTTTTCGACGTGCAGCCGGGCCGGGTTGTGCCGGGTAATTAGGTATTCGGAGTGGACTGTCCATACATTAGTGGGTTGACGGAAGGGAGGGGGGCATAAGTGGGCAAATGCAACCGACGAGGAGCTTTTAGTTTTATCACTCACATTCCTCTGTTAGTCCGGAGACTGCATTTAATTGCGCGTCGTCACGGTTTGATTGGCAACCGGTGAAAATAATGTTGCTCGCGCAGACCCACGAAAACAACATTCAGGACAATTGCATGCATGCATTTCACGAAGATTGCGTTTTGCTTTTGTTTTATGGTGGTTGTCGGTTGGAAGTGGCGGTGATGGAAAAAGTGGACATTCGTTTCGGATACTTTCGAGTGCATTTTTGTTTTTTTTTACTCGGATGTCTTGTGGGATTATTCCTGTTTCCAATGGAGAAGGTCCTGAGTTTGGTTCCCGATACGGTCTGACGCGTTTTTATCTATATATGATACTGCTGTACAGCTAAACGGTGATTTGAAAGCCGTCATAGCAACGAGGCACATAATAAATGGTATAATGTACCTCACTTAAAATCAGTTCTTGTATCTGATTGAGTATATGCTATTAGCAACACCAAAATACAACAATAAAACAAATTGAATTCAACCTATGGACAAATAGCAAGCTGTCAAAAAATACGGTCGTTGGAAATCTTCACAACGTTGTTGCCCATCATTAAAAATATTAACTTGTGACCAGTTACTATCGACATAGGCCTACTTGTTTTTCTCCAATATTTGAAATTTTAACTAATTTTGTTTGTTGTTTGGGACAGAGTTCTATTGTGTAGTTCGGAGTTTTTTTGTATCTATTTATTAGTAAAACATACTGATTATTGATTATAGCGACAAAAAGTGGCGACGCCAAGCCTAGGTTTAGGACTGCCCTTGGGTAGAACTTCATATAACTTATAATCGACACCGAAGTGTAACAACTTAATCAATGTGGAATGTCGGCCCGAATCATCGGAGAACGAGGAGCAATTGAATTAAACAAGAGGCCCGCGGGTGTGCGATCGCGCCTGAGCTTTACAGAGCGTGATATGGAAGGTGCTCGCCCGGAGGTTCTATTTATTTATTAGCTGTACTATAGACGCGAGGTTTCCGGCTATTACGCGTGGATGCGTTTCGGAAATTGTGCCCCGGACAATTTCGCTCGTCGGCCTGAGGAATTAAGAAACTATTTTTTCGGGTTTAATTTATGCTAAGCTCGATCTTCGCGTTTCTTAATCTGGTAAAAAGTAGTTTGAAATTAATGCCACCTTTCTTATGGAAATATTCTAGTGTTCAACTATTTGTCTAGAAATGTATTTGATAATAAATATGATGATTATATGATCATTGATTGTATATGTTGGAGCAGAACAGACTGAGCTTGTACAAACGGTTGTTTTATAGCGGCGTGCAAACAAATTCGTATACCAAAAACTGTTGAAGAGATCGTTTGTTGCGAACTTCATCGCATAAACATGGAGTGTAAATTAAAGTGATATAAAACGGTCGACTTGCTCGCTCATAATAGTTTTCTGTAACGAGAATGTAAAATGTGATATTGAGGAAATGCATTGTCCAAAATTTGTATTTGTTTTAAATTGAAAAATTGTATTCATTGCTGTACCTGCACAATTACAAGAACTGATTTTTAGTGGTGAAAATTATACTTTGTTGCTATGAAGGTACCAACGTTGCCGCTTACATAATATACTTCTTAATTCAGTCATAAGAAGTCATATTCTTACAGTCCGAACCGGGAATCGAACCCTGGAACTTTTACATTGGAAGCAGGTTTAAACCATAAGATGGCACACACATTTTTTTATTATTGCATTAGAGAGTAGGGCCTATTTAGATTAAACTCTTCACAAGTTGCTTTATATTGTATTTAAAAAAACGAAAAAAGCTGCTGAAACAGCCTTAATCCCTATGACATTGAATGCGGGACCTGTTTCCAAAAGGATGCACTTCTC
This sequence comes from Isoperla grammatica, assembly GCA_945910005.1. Taxonomy (NCBI): domain Eukaryota; kingdom Metazoa; phylum Arthropoda; class Insecta; order Plecoptera; family Perlodidae; genus Isoperla; species Isoperla grammatica. The sequence continues at coordinate 7,884,963 of OX246748.1, forward strand.
ATATTATCTAGAGCGCGTCTGAAATGTATAACTGACGTCACGCGAAGTTTCAGAGGTGGCCGGTAAAAGTTGTAATCAACTTGATTTATCGACATCGATTTGGGATTAGTGTTCGTATCATGAGCGATTAAACCGAACCGTTGGTAATACCGCCCACGGGGTATTGTGTTGTCTTTCTATAGCCCGATCGAAAAGCAATTTATTGAGAAAGTTCATCAAACAATGGATGGGATTAATTACAAAATGGTTTATTATTTCTATGGGTCTTATTTTAGCCACTGGTTTTAGAAATCAATATGTGAAATCTTATTCCGGCTTGCGAATTCGTTCTGCAGAGTTGTAGATTGCAGCGGGGGATACAAAAAAGGGCGTCGAATTCGACTTTAGAACGTGTTGTGCTTTGACAGGAAACTAAATCATGTGTAATTTTTTGTGTAAGTTTTTATAGATTTATTAATGACGATTAGTATAATTGCAACGCTGTGAATGTTATAATACTGGTTTAAATATGCAATTGGATCGAAGTAAGTTTAACCTGTTATTGTGGTATTTTAATTTTTTTGAGAATGTTTTGCATAAAAGCAGATAATGGAAACTTTCGGGTCAACGGTTGATATCTGCATTGTTACCTATCACACTTTGTTTTATCAAATCTCTATTTGTGTGGCAATGAGCTTCCTTCTATACCTTCAAGCGCACTAATTACAGAATATAAAACAGAATTAATGCAAAATAAAAAATGTGTGTTTGTTAGACCCCAAGGAATCCAAAGGGCTCGCTGGATGAGACTTTTAAATTAGGATTAGACATGAAACTCTGTGTCAATCAAACTACTAACTTTCTACTGAAACTATAGAAAAAGGTTTAAGGATGATAATTTAAATTTCTTAAAATTACAAATAAATACGACCAAATATACATTGGTGATAAAATAAAAGATACTACATTCGGTGGTACAACATCAAAATCAAAGACTAAATATGCCAACCTTAGTTACTGATCACAAATAGAATCTTCATAAATAGAACATTCTATAAAATAAACAAAATAGTTCTTAGACGGTCCCATCTCTTTGAAGTTCCGCTACAGTAATAACTTATTCTTATCTCCTGTGCTTTGTTTCACTTGAACTTTAGACATTAATTTCTCACGCGATGTCTCAAAGATATCTTTGTGTTGTTCATTTCAAGAGATGCCAACTGGATTTTTTTGGCAGCTATTTATATTATGTTCCCCCATCTTACTTAAAATGCAAATCGAGAAAATGTTGGCAATGAATTGGGAGCGAGATCGCTGCCCTGAATAAAATGCTGTACTTTGCACCGCTTTTTGTGTTCATGTTAAACGACGTCACTGCTTGTTTTCAACAGGTTTGACTGAATGATCATTAGCCCTACCCAGCTTCAATTATTTATAACGACAGAAATATTCATTCATATTAATTCGTGTTATGTTCCTGGCAAATATGTTATAGTCTTCAATGAAAGAAAGATAAAACAGTTCCTAGTAAACTATTCAAGGTCAACTAAATATCTGATACTACAAATATTGCGTTATTATTCAAATGTTAGTATTTTATAATGCAGAACAACACTTTAAATGTGTGATTTTGAAAATACAGAGAGAATAAGTTAAAAGTTAATTTTGTAAATTTGGTGATAATTTGTAAAGGCAGAAGGTTTTTCTCAATGATTCTCCTATTTGATAAGACATGATTTCAAACAAGGTGGCGACAACTTTGTTGGGAGTCGAGTCTCAAACAAGGTGAAGATGTTTGCGACAGTCTTGTTTGGTAGTTCGACGAACCTCCGCCAGGGGATGTTAATGACTTTGGTTCGACCTTAATTACAGTTTGATATCAATATGTGCAATTGACGGTCATCTACCATCTTACTACCAACTGAGCATGTATCCAACTGGACGCATCAGTTAGATGTAGTAGATTTAGATGTGTGTCTAGTTGTATACGGCTCAGTTGGATTGCCCCCCATATATCTATCTCAAACACAAACATTGGTACCAATACACATTTCATAAAACACAGATCTAATCTTAAGAAACACTCTTTGCACACCATTTTGTAATGTAGTCAACATGTTGCAATGTAAATGTACTCGACCACTCGTAGATTATTATAATGTCTGTGTGACACAACAGCTGTTGCATTTTGTAATGATTTTAACAAGTAGATTGATCAGAACAGAAATAAAACACTGTTGTCTAAGCTAACGAGGTGTTAAACCGGGCGAACAGCTGAGATATGTCTGCGAAGGCGACTTAACAAATAAATCCCACCTGCAAATGTGGTGGGTGAGGTTATTAAGTCCACACCTAGGTAGGTACAATAAAATGTTTACAGTAATTGGAGTCTTGAAACAGTTTAATAAGAACCAGATTGTAATAAGAAAAGATACATTACCTTTCATACGGGATGAATTATACACTTGACGACGAGTGTAAATCAAAATTAAGTGAAGGTTTGGATAGTGGCGTATTCAAGGCAGGGGGTTAAGGGGTTACCCCCCCCCCCTCCTCCCCTCTGAAACACTGAACAAACCGAGTGAGAGAGAGAGAATGAAGGAAACTATCACTTTTACTTGATTTCATTTATGATCGTTGCATCTAAGTGGCACCAAATGATTAAAAAATAAAACGTATTATTATAGGTTACGTCAAGCAATGTTGTTTCAAGCAATTGTCCAATTCCACTGGACCCAGAGTTTAATTTTGATTCAAGGCAGGACTTTAATTTATAATCTTGGCTTAGGTATATCGGTATGGTTCTTGCATATATGTAAATGGTAAATTTGGAACTGTCAAAGCAAAGAGAAAGATAGATAGTGTATTATGTCCCCCACTGAAAATCATTTCTTGTAAATGAGCGGTTAAACCGTAAATACCAATCTATTTACTTTTTCTAAAGAGTCCTCGTCCACAGTTGCCCACATCTCCCGCTAGAATGCTCTTAATACACGTTCACATAAATAAACCTCGGCTCTACAGGTCTTAATAATTAACATGCAGGAGTCTTTACAAGTCGAGAAGGCGGCCTCAGTCGTACATGTACACGTTAGAGGGCACACTGACATATTGTACCAATTACTGTAACATATACCCCATTACGTCGGCTACACACATAGGCTACATACGCGCCAATTTACAGGGATTTCGTGCGCAAGTGTACACGGACCTGTAGCAAAGGAACCGACAATAAATAAAAAACCATGAAGTTTATGCTTTCTATTTTTTTTGTAATATATTAAGCACACTAACAGATAAAAATGTATTTTAGTGTTCAGTACTTAGTAAACACTTCATTAAAATGTTTTAATTATGGTAACCAGTATATGCTGTTGTCAGTTTAAATACTAATTTAGGCTAATTATAATGAATTGGTCACCGAAATGACGACGGTAGTCGTCTAATTAAACCAGTGCCACATTCTGCTCTATAAAATGGTGCCAATGATGTTTAACACTTGCTGGTGGTATTTCTAAAAACACGTTACCTTCGCAAAGTTTTTCCATCACTAATACTTAAACCAGGCGAAATTAACGCATTTGGCTTTATCTGAAAACAATATTATATATTTTGTATGTCTTTTAAGTGTTTTAATCATGTTTAGATTACAGGTTGTCTGCTAAATTGGTTCTTTGAGAATATATTTATTTGGTGTTATTGCACTATAAGCAAGCGCCAAATACAATTAGTAACTTCGCCAATAAAATCTAAGAACTTAGTTTTTGTACACACACATTGCAGCTGGGTTTTATTATTATTATTATTATTATTATTATTATTATTATTATTATTATTATTATTATTATTATTGTTATTGTTATTATTATTATTATTATTATTATTATTATTATTATTATTATTATTATTATTATTATTATTATTATTATTATTATTATTATTATTATTATTATTAATATTATTATTATTGTTGTTATTTTATTATTTATTTAAAAATGTAATGACATAAAACATAATACATAATAACATAAAATACAAGTCAGAACAAGATGATGGTACAGGTAGTAAAGAGTAGGGCAAGCCCCATACCACATGATATGTGTCTCACTACAAGCGAGGGGGGGGGAGAGCTGCCCCCTGTATACCCCACTTAGTTTAATCCGGCCCTAAAAGTAGACACAACGTCATTTCATCGCATTCTCTGCGCATGCGTCCACTCTCTGCACAGACATACATGAATGCACTTCTCAACGATGGGTCCTCTCTTCGTTGGTTGACAACCCGGTCCTCCAAGTTAGGCGATACAACATGCAGCAGTCCAGTCCACCTCATTATCATCACCTCCATTCGTCTTACTTGTCGCACTAATGGGACTAATATGTCAGGCCAAGACTTGTCGCTATTGGTCGCCATGTATACGAGTATTTATTTACTTTAAATGAGACGGTTGACTTGGGAGATTCGTTCTGGTATTTTAGTGAGTGAATTCATTATCGGGTCGGATCACACCTGGAATTAGCGACGACTGACTATGAAGGTAAACTAGCAGGAAACTAGTTTGAGTGGTGCTAATTTGTCACAGTTTGATTTGTTGAGTGTGGCTAATGATGATGTTTGCCGTAGGCTTATTGATTAGTGATTCAAACAATACTGGCGTTTTTGGGATAGGGTTTATTTATTATGTCGCGTTTTAGTAACGTAAAAAATACTTTGTGGGAAATTAGATAGTCGTGATGATGAAATAACTTGTTTTTAATATTGTGGCCAACATGAAACAGAAACTTTTAAAATTATCTCTTTGAGAAAATGAACAATGTATTGTCTGCCGCTCAACGTACTTTGAGTGACCACAAGGATCCAGCGTACTAAATACAATTATTAGAAAAATACACACAGAGGATTTTTACAATTTTTTATTTTATAAATCGTTATATAAAACATTAGTCGAAACCTTAAGTATTGTTTAAGTAATGCCATCAAGAATGGATGACAGAATGTAATTTTATTAAGAAAATTACCTTCTTGGCAAGTAGTCCTGTTTTCATTGTCAAGTCGGGGATGTTTTTTAATTTTAATAAATATATAACAAGGTGGCGAGAATAATTCAAAGAAATATAGAAAACCGTCGAAATAAACTCGTTTAGAACAAAAACTAACTCTGTTTATCTCGGGTATAGTTAATTATAATAATTGGATTGTTTTATCGTGGCTTTGATGAAGATCGTATCTGACGTTTCGGTTGCCACATTGCCACCATTTCGGGAGTAACATCTACACATGACATCCATAAGTGTTTAGTGTAGCGTTTCTCAGGTAAAGGTTACAGCATCGCTGCCGAAACGTCGAGAACAATTATCTTCAACAAACGACAGGATAATAATATCTTATCAACAGATCGTGATATAGTTTTAGGTCTCAATTATTATCAACGAGTTTAGTTTGTTGGAGAGGTAAGATAGTAAAAAGCGGGCCTACAAGATCTGGCAGAGATCTTATGAATACCGTGAACTGTGATGTGTTTAGTCTCACAAAAAAAAAAAAATCACGCGAAATTAAAGTTGTTTGGTGATATTTTGAGAAGGACACAATACTGATTAAGTGGTAAAATGGAAATAATGTTTCATAAGATCTAAAAAATGGATTTAAATTTTTTTATTTTTATATCGTAACGGTAAAATTAAGAAATTATTAATTGTGATTAATTATTTGTTACCAATAACAGCCCTAATGATTCAAATATTTGTAAACTTTTGAATCTGGAGATTATAGTTCTTATAAAACCGTAAATCTCGTAGCGTTCTAAAGATATTTTTAGAGTGAGGCTACCTTATCGGTCTATGTCACGTTACAGGGTCATCTGGATTGTTGACATTTCACTATGGTTCATGTTTCTTTATTTATCAATGAGACTATGTTGATTTAATTTAGTGGTAAAGGAAAATTATAAAGCATCCATGCTTTGCGTGAGATTTGCACCCATTTCCTTGATTCTATGTTTACTAGATTTATATACGCTTCAACCTAATGTACGACCGGGTAGCTTTAATAAATAACTTGTTTTAATTGAATTAAATAAGCACTCAATCAAATTAAAAACAAAATATCCTGAAGATTCTGCAATTCTGCTACATAACTTCGTAACTCGTGACTTCCGGAAAAACTTTCAAAATATTTCCAAACGCGATCGTAAATTCTGAACGGATGTTGATAAATAAAGTGGTTCTGGTTTTATCTATTCTGTAATTCCACTGTTATTAAGAACAATTTCGCTAATTACTGGAATATTGTATAACATGGCAATAATTAATTCAATTTACATAAATCAGTTAACAGCCTTGACTATGTTTGTAATTTCACACTGTATTTAAATTAACGTCCTTGTCAGTAGTAGCTAAATAGTGCAAATCATATTTATTTATAAAAAAGATTTCCATAAATCCATTAGGCAATATCATGCAATAGTCTATTTTGAAAGATCACCGTAAATCTGAAGTTTTTCCAAGGTTTTTATCCGCCACAATACGGATTTTGAGACAGAGTCCTACTAACAGCCTTCGGACATCCCTTCCCAACTATCCAAATACCGTAATATACCTGTTTAGTCACCCGAAAAAAGTTAAATCAGCAAAAATTTGGTTTCACCCTACAAAGATTGACCGATAAGGAAAGCGTAGAAGCTGTTACAAACAAATCCACGCGTTGATATCAGCATAACACACAACAAACCGACACATGTTCCACTAACTGCAAGGAAATGTTGTACAAGTTTCTTTGCCGGATAAAGATGATATAAAAATGCATATTAAGGCATTTTGTATTCAATTATGCAGCGAAACTAAAAACATAACTTAAACCTGCCATTGTTTAAATCCCGTTACAATTACAAACAGAACATTTTCGAAGCGTTAATTTTAAGCGTTAACATTTTTGTAGCGTGTTTCATACCTTTTATCAACGTATCCACCACAATTATGATCCGGCTTTCCTTGTGATATAAATCATTTTCTAAGGTAATTGTCCCAATTTATATTATCCGTACGAATAACTCATTTTCTATGTTGCTCTAGTCATAAATATGTATATAAAACGTGTGTTGCGCTAAATTTAAGAACATACTTTAAGCTAAAATTAATTATTTATACATGTTAATTACACTAGTGAGAAAAATATTTATTTGTATGTATATATTCGTAATTAGGAAATTGTTTGCTCGCCCAGTGGGCGGTAATCTAGAGCATATTCTTATCAGTGGTAATTTTTTTTTCTTAATTACGGACAACTCTTTTTGTAGTGAAATTGTGTGGTTTCATGTCAGTGCGAGATTTATTTACATTTTAAGTTATGGCATTCTAGAGTGATGCTTGTGTATTGTGGAACTTTCTTTGTTTTTGTGGAAAGTGTGTTTATTTCAAAACTAACTATGGTCAACGTTTTAACCATAGCTCTCCTCGTCTCTATACATAATTCACAAAGAAAAATGGCGAATTGGAGTTAGCTTGTCTTATAGTACCAATTATCTGATTATGTTGAGCGCGGGTTCTATTCCCAGAAAAAGAATTACTCCATAAACCAGGCTATAATTTATACAATCTGTGTATTAATTATTAAAATCCGCACCAACTTATATTCAAACACACATTACATAAGTTTACGAAGACTTTTAAATAAATTCAAATTTAAATAATGTATACCACTAATGCCACAACGAGAATTTAAATTTTATAAATTGTGCCGCTATTTAGTGACTTTTAAAAACATGCAAATTGTAGAGTTGGCCAATGGAAATTGAGCGAATATTAATTGAAATACATCAGGCTAAAGACCACCACTTAAAAGTTACCTCGCCAATATAGATACACAAAACAAAATAAACCCACTGTCTTAAAAGGGGCGTAAGAAAGGGAATTATTACTTATGCTGTAACCCACACTTAGCCCAAATAAGTGGATATATGATTGTCGTTATGAAAACACAACATATTTATGGGGACATTTCCCCCATCGAAATAAATTGTTGAATGTTGCTCTTGTTTTGAAGAATAGTTTACGAACGTGCGTTAAAAGAGTTGCTTGTTAGTATAGGTAATATCAAGTTACAGATTGGAAGTTTTCAAAAGCATTATCTGCATACATGGTTAAATATGTCTTTTCAAAGAAATAGAGTTTTGATTGTAGAATATTCTTTTATACGATAGAAACACACAATTGTTTGAGAGAACATTGTTTTCAATATATATGTCCAGTAGTTGGATACCTCTGTGCTTCTTATTTTACAGCTTCTCTTTGTCGATTTACTGAAATAATATTTGTGCAAATGTTTATTATGTATGCATTATAATGTATCGTTATTGTTTAAATTCACTGCCAGAATATACCCTCCTAGTCACCGCTGTAACAGTCTTTGTTCGGCCATCCAGTAAGTAGTCCTATACATGACCATCAAACAATTCGTGCAATATACCTTTCCCATCGGCTAATCTACACGTCCATCTTCATTGAAAATCTCTGATGATGATGATGACAGCTGATGATTGTGGCAGCCAAAACAAAACACTGTCTGACCCGGATTTAATTCTGGGTTTGTAACCGGGCAACCGTGACGTTTTTCCTCCCGCATGAATGAACAAGGAAGAGAGGTTGTAGATCGCTCCAGGCCCTGGATGGATGCAACAGTCTTGTGCATACACACTCGAGATGGTCGAGACTAGAATATTAATGAGGTGAAGGCAGGAGAGTGGGCGTGGCACTTCGGGGGGCTCGAGCCCACAACGTAACGGTTGTCCACCACTGGTTCTTGTGCTTTATTGAACAATGTAAACATTATCCACGGATCTTGGATTAGTTTGATTTGATTGTTTGTTGTTTAACGACGTACTCGACAGGTTATATGACGTCTTACATACATTCCGGGGGTCGTCATAAAGGGAGCCCAGCAAGGGAGTGGGACAGTGGGGGAGAAAAGGGACAGGGTGTCATTTCTTCCCCTCGTAGGCTGTCAGTCACCCTGGACCTTAGAGGAGTATGGCCTCAATCTTCTCAAAGAGCATTAATAGTTTAAATAATTGCTCAAATTGTTACATTGATGGATTGAAGATTTTCATCTTGAAGTTAAGTAGACCATGAAAGAGATATAAGAATTTGATTATTAACATGGTTTAATAATAATATTTTATTACCTGAATTAAGCTGATTTGATGGACGTTGTAAATTTTATAACCTCGTCAGTGCATCTGTAAATGTGCATCTAAAATAAATTTGTGTTCTAATCTCAAACAAATACATTTATTAAGTGTATATGTTTTTTTTAAAGTTAATCGACTTGGTTTTAAAAAACTCCCCATTGATAAATAGTTTTTACAAACATTTTTGCGAATGCACGTATGAATATTTTTAAATGAAACGTCCACTCAAATGCATATCTTTCATCTCTGTCACACTCACACATCCACTTCTCATAATGTCACGCATCCGTCATCTCTCTCAACAACTTAATAACTAAAGCCATGTCTTAATAACAATAAACTTAATAACTGCAATAAATATCCAATCTTGTCACAGTCTTATTTGTTTAATACTCATGGTCCTACACAAGTTTTATTGTATCTTACTTTCCTTGTGCCCATTTTACATACACGTTTATTTTAAGCGACTATTTTGGCATATGCCCAATTTCAAATTTTGCATCATTTTACAACTTCAACACCTATGTTGCAACAATACTAGTTTTTATGTTTATTGTCCTTTATTTATTTTTTTTACTTTGTAAATACACTTGTCAGGTTTGGATGGTGGCATTTGGCATAATGCATTAGTCATTATAAGACATGACATTTATTCTATGAGTGTAAGTCAACCCACGAATTATGTTTGAATAGAAGCCTCGACACGTGGGTATATAGACGAGTAGGAAGAAGTTTCACAAAACAACAAAGAATTTGTTTGCTGATTAGATTTCTGTAGACGATCTTCTTTTTTCATACATTTTGTTTCGAAGAAACCAGTTGAAGGTGAGACTGGACGTGAAAGGTTAACTATATCTGTTTTGTCAGTTTAGCGTTTGCATCTTCGATCTCGGGAGGAGGAGTCAGATATATTCAATATGTATTCTTGACATGAAGACGTTTGCGGTGAATCTTTATGCCCGGCTCTCACGGTGCGAGTTGGCGTGCGAGTTGATAGAGCCAGTAGCTGGGGGCCAGCTACTTGCTTCGTGTAAACAGGTCGGCCGAGTTACTGACTGTGCGAGTTGGTCAGTAGCTCGCCTGGCGAGCTACTTCAAATATTTTTGTTTCGACTGGCCACTGGCCTTCCCCCACCACGGGGATGTTTTGGATCGGCCAGCCGCTGGCGCCATATGAACGCACAGGTCAGTAACTGAGCGGACAGTGGACAGTAGCGCACGTTGTTTTGTTGATGTTTTTCGTGCTGACATATTATTATTATTAATATTTTTGTTTTGGAATATGTCAGGAAGGTGGAGTGACGAACAGACGGCAAACTTTGTGCATTTGTACAGAGAACAAGAAACTTTGTGGAACGTTTTTAGCCCCGCATATAAAAATATTGTAAACAAACGTTAAAAAAATGTTTAATAATTCCTCGTACAGTATCAACAAAAATTATCTTATTTCTTTCCGGATTAGCACTCTACGCTCTTCAGACATTCTTGCAACTGACAGGGTCAGTTCAAGTCCGAGCAGAAAGCCAGCCGCTGGCTTACTGGCATGCCAGTAACTCGCAGCGTGTAAACAACTAGGGCCAGTTGAGTCTGAGCCCAGTAGCTTGCCCCTCAGTTAGAGGGCCAGCCACTGGCTTACTGGCATGCCAGTAACTCGCACCGTGAGAACCGGGCATTACTTACGCATGGGTAATTTGAACCATGAGGGAAAGAAAGAACAGGAAAATACAGGATGCAGAAATGAGATTCCTGAGAGGTACAAAGGGGAGAGCAAGAGAAGACAGGATCGGAAAGCCAGTTCATGGACCAACCACCCAAGCTACAACCCCTAACCATGGACCTCCCTTATGGCGACCCTGGCGATGTGTGATGATCTGATTCAGCTGAGGTCATATGTCGTAGAAGTCGAGTTCGTCTACAAACAAAGAACTTACTAATAATAAACAAATATTAGAGAAATGCTGGTTGGAGAGAAGTTTGGGGATAGGATGGAAGAGACATGACTGAGATGGTATGGACATAGGAATCGCAAGACGGAAGAAAGTTGGTCAAAGAGAATGGAAGGAAGAAGACGAAGAGGGAGATCGAGGAAATAAGACCGAAGCAAGATACCTTCAGACAAGAGGAGAGAGCTGGAAGGATATGGAAGTCACATAATTTTGGGAGGAAAGAAATTAGTGGACAAATTTGGTTGCGAAACCCAATCTGACCCTACGCGAAACAGGAAGCGGCGATGGATGCTGATAATTATGAATTTATATTACCTTAATCTCGAAGACCTTAAATCCCCAGTCAAGCATGTCAAATTAGAGAATCCGTTTTAGTAGCCTACTCGTTAACTTGCATTCAGCTATTCTTTATATTTAAATCCACGGAGATCATTTAAAAAATAAACAATATTATAATCATTTCATGCAAAATAATTAACAATCAATTAATAGTTACCTGGTAGCTATGAAAATATTTTAAACTTTTTTAGAATCCTGTGCCCAGATTCACAAAGGTACCTAGTGCTAAGACGTCCTAGTTTAAGCAAATCTTAGTGCTATAAATCACGCATATGTCGTTCTGCAATGTCATAAAGATAAAATATACTAAAAAAAATATCAACAATTTAAAAATAATATTTTATCTGTGAATGTGTAGTAATACCCAGAGATGATTAATCTTGATTTATTTAACAAAGATTTGTCTAAATTAGGACATTACTAGAGTTAGGCATATTTTTGTGAATCCAGGCCCAGGTTTTAAGTCCATATTTTATACGAAACAAAAATCCACGCCATTTAAATATAATGCAGCTTTTCTCAATGTATTAGTAAAAACCGTTAATTTCGAGCGGTCTTTATTTTGAAACTCTCTTTTCCCGTGGGTGTTAACACAGCATGTGGCGTTACCTCCTTATAAACACAATCTAACTCTCTCAATGGTGGAGATATCTCTACCTTCAACACTAACTGCACACGACTGTAGATAACACCTTCAGTGTAGCTATAAAATAGCGGCAGCCTCCGCCGATTGGTCGCAGGAAAACAACAACATCTGCATGTTAAAGCAGGTTTCTTTCTTAAACGTGGTTTATGTTGATGTGCACTACTGCGTTGCAAGTAGATAAACACAAACGAATTCCTATCTAGGTGTCAAGCAGTTCGTTGCGATCGTCCGTTAACATATGTTTACTGGATACATTAGAAATAATTGCCGAATATGTTACTAGCGATGTCTTACTTGGTATGGTGGCTTAGCTACTTTCGAGGAGTTAGTCACTTTGACTTGGCGAGTGAGTGGGCATTCAATCTTATTATGTATTGGCCAATCGAGGAAGAAGCTTTTCAACGGAGAATAAACTGGCGTTGTCAGATGACCTTCGTGCTTAGAAGGTAATTTTAATGTTTGAACATCCCAACATTAACTCAAGAACAAGACAAAAAAGTGCAAAATGTGGTTTCATAGGAAGTAATGAAATGGTTTCAAATTTTTATATCAATACGTTTGTATAATTTCGATTGATGTTTAAAAGTGAATAATGATTTAGTAACCAAAGTAAAATTAAAATAATTAAAATATTTTGACTTTTTTAATGAAGTATTTTGTTCAAACAAAACCACGTCATGATTTTTAAACCTTTACATTTTACAATGTTGTGTAGTTTTCTTAAGACATTGTTAACAACTTTACGGTTTTAGTGATTTTGATTTCTATCAGATCTTCAATAGGACTGAGGTTCCCTGGTGCAGATTTAATACATGGTAATTGATGAATGATCATGATGTACTGTTCTGTGCAGACGAAACGTTTTACTTTAATGACGCCACCCGGATCAAAGTACCCCTGTTTTATTGGTCCTTGAGGCAGAGAAACCCACCGTATTTAACTTTAGACTCTTGTCGGAAATTTGGATAGGTTCATCATAAAAGTATAAAACAGGTAACGAAAACGTAGACAATCTCCTTCTTTGCCGCCTGTTTTTATATCCCCCCAATAAACGACACCTTGGAACCACTACCGTAGATTACCGGACACAAAGGTGGCTTATAAACCGTGTTTATATATTCGATGTCCGTAGTTATAAATTAGATTTACACTACGAACAAAACACTCGTTAGGGACGCAGGATTATATAAAAGATTAGACATGAAATGTCCTCTAAAGCTCAAATACAAAAAATTAAACTTATATTCCAAAATATATAAATAATGCAATACAAATGAAAGAGTATATAAAAGGTTTTGAAGTAAAATAATGCAATGTTCATTTATTTAATTGAAGTACTACAGCCAAGAGCAAAATTCAATGTACTTTATGAATTCAATATTTCAGGCATTTAAATGTTGCTAGAGATCCTTCCAATATTCCAATATTCGATCCAATATTCCTAGACAAAATATGTCTGATGAGTGATGATACTCAAAATTTGGGTTGATATATACATGATTTGAAAAGGTATGTTCATAGCCCATGTTTGAACTGAAATTGAACCTTTTTGCTCCCTCAACTTTACGAAAAATTGCTCAAGAGACGAATCTATATCATTCTTTATAATATCTTAATATTTTTCACGCTTAAAATATGCATTTATATACAAAATCTGGACTCTATTCATGCGCAAATCAAAACCCTTGGTAAATATATTAATATATTCAGATGAAATAATCTTTTCATGTCCGTCTTAATATTAATCACGTTCCGAATACGAATGTGTTAAATTTGCATGAATTATACGTGACAAAAATTAATGCTTGGCTGCTGCTTAGTTTACAAAACTCCATTATACATTGTAATGTGTATGTTATGAAACCTGGAGCATACTGTGTGAAAAATAAGAGACGCCCAAAAGTATTTAAATTCGCGCGACAAAGTATAGGACATAAAGAATAATGCTTTGGTTTTTTTCGCAATGAATTAATTGTGTAAATGGTATGTCAGAAAAAATTGATTATTGCTATAAAGGTAAAGGTTTTGTTATGGGTAATTTTAATTGATCCACATATTTGATTCAACGGTAGCGACTTATTGAGCTCTGATTTGGGAGGTCACACTAATTCAGGTAACGTATTCATAAAGGAGGAGTTGTTATTTGTTTCGTATTTATCTCTAAACACTTAAATAACAGGTTTATAAACTTAGAAGTATAACTCAGTTGGTAAAATTTGTCGTACGCCTTCTTGGCTTGAGTCTTGATAAGAAATCGATTATCGAATATTAAAGCGTCGACCACAGGTTTTAAAATTCTCCCATTTCGGCCAAATTGCACGACCCATTTTCAACTGGAGACACAAATTTATTTTTTTCATCAAATTAACATTTTAAAATAACATTTTTTCAAAAGTTTCTATTGTAAGATCTCCATGATTAACAAATACAACGTGGAAATATTTTTAGTAATTATCCTAAAAAAAAAACTATACACAAAAACTAATCGACAGCTTTCTTTTACAATCATTAGTCATTTCTTAACAATTTCTCGCCAACACGTTTTCATTTTTTGCCGTACATTTGTTGTTGTTGTATCGGTTCTACATGTTTTTTCATCTGTAAAAGTAGTAAGAAGATTAACAGAAGAAATATTCTGAATATTAGTTTCGAGCATCATTATGTCCATGCTAATGTTACGAGTAGCATCAAGACAGGTTTTGTCCAGTCGTCACCAGAGGTTACTAAGGAGCCGCGGGTGGAAAGAGGTGGCCAAACGAGAATTGCAATTCAAGAGACGAAACCTGAGACAGTAAAGCCAAACGGGGCTGTACAGATTCAAACACGTTCGTAAAAAAAAAAAACTTTTGGGATCCTGAACTTGAGATGTTAACGAAATATTTACAAGTATATCAGAATGGATTTGTGAATGCAATACATTTATTTAGAAATTCGGATTGGATTTTCGGACACAATGCCGTTTGAAGTCGGTTTTTATGTTTGATGATTGATGCAGATAAAATAGAAAAATATGGTCACATTTTTGGGCACTTTGTTTGTATAATATGTGTTACTCTCTTTCTAAAATGTTTTAACAAGATTTCTTCAATTTTAGGTTTTTTAATTTTACACGTTATTGATACGCTATATTTATTGTTTACCGATAAAATGTCTTCAACCGTATTGTTCGAGGCCTATTTATCATAATTTTTACTAGTTTCTACTATTTTACTTACTAATAGAAGTTGTTTGAGATAATTAGGTTTACTGTGATTTATAGATATGTTTTAACTAATAACTTATAAGGATGACGAGAAACACCAAATTTTAATACTATTTGAACATTTTAAGATAATACAACATTTATCAATGAAGAAACAACTGTTGTTTAATAAGAACACCATCATAAACAGAATACAAGCATAAGCACCATTGTTAATTTCATCTTATGGAAATTGTGAACATTTGTTGCCAATCTTTTCCACCTAACTAGATTATATCAAAGTAACCCTGGATTTAAGCCCCTTGCTTCATCAGTATCTACACTAAATGCTGTTTTATATAGGAACTCTGACTTTTTCGACATTTAGGGAAAATCTAAAAAGCTTCTTTCACAATTTTTTAAATTGCCTTTAAATCTTTAAATTTCTTTATAATACAGTACCACCACAATACAGCTGAACCTACATCGCTACCAGAGCCTTAAGGCCTTAGGGCGATAACCTATGATGTCATATGCGTCTTCGCAGCACGTTTGAAAGCTTTTTCAAGCAGCAAACAAGTTTATAATTGACATAGATTGAGTGAATACTTCTAGGAAGAAATCTGTGAACGTGAATACTGAAGGAACTGTGACATACCAGCAGGGTGATATCGTTATTCCCAAATATAAGACCGCCTTATATAAAGTGTAAAGTATTACAAGCTAAAGAGTATCGTATACATAGTATTTCGTCTTATCGAGTGCAAACCGTGAATTCTGACGCCTAAAATTGGTCTCAATTTCTTCCAAATTTTCGCGAGGAAATCAAAATTATAAAATTCCCTATATACATCAATGTTCTTTGATATAAACATGGCTAGATTTCAATAAAAACATTTTTTTGAGCATATGGTGTTGGTTTTCAAATTTAACTTCGCAAGCAAATTACAAAACTTAAATGAATTATTTCGAAAAACGAAAATAACAATTAAAACTGATCAACATTTTATAAAATAAAACATTACATTTTTTAGGAAATGGTATATTTTCTATATCCTTCCGACTATTTTAGAACAAAAGAGAGCAATTTTAAGACTTAGAGATCATGCAATTCTCTTTAGCACTCTTTGCATTTCTAAGCATTACAGTATGTATGCAAAATATTTATAACATTGCAATAAATATACCGTACTGTTGTTATGTTTTGATTATGAAATATGTTTTAAATAAACAAATATCAACGTTATTTATTATAAGATTATAAATATTAACCATTCAGTCTGTATTATTTGCGAATCCACATGTTGCTGATTTCTCACTTTCTCATATGATGTAGCATTCTTAAACGATGACTGAAAACTGTAATTTTGTTCAGTTTTATTACTGGATATCACCCTCCATCTTAACACAGACATATATCATTATACTGTTATATGTGTTCATGCAAACCGGTTACGATATTTATACGTGTAAATCACCACCGATTCTGGCGCCAGAATGGGTGGACATTTGACCCTAAGCATAATTTTGGCACCATCAAAAATTCTCGATAGCTACAGACAAATGTTGTCAAACGGGTAGATCGCTTACTAAAATTTCAACGGTACACGTATTATTTATTTTAATCTCTAGCTTTAAAAGGTAATTTATAAAAGAGGACAGAAGACATACATAATAATCACTGCATAACTTATTGTAATTACATATTATTATAATTGTTAATCTTACATGGTACACGGCATGCATATTGCATACTTAAGCCATAGTTCACGGGCCATGCGGTTGTGACGCGTATGCCACCCACCTAGGGTAGTGAGTTCCATCCCAAAAAACGCGTTTTTTAATTTTCTTTCATGAATTACCCCTCATCGTTTCGAATAGAATCATGAGTGAAGTAATAGAGACCTAAAACTGCAAGAATCATCATCATCGTGTCCAAGCTAGGATTCGAACCTGATTCGCAGGATCCCTGATGTCGGTCGGTTTTTCAATCGTTAACGGGTCGTTAACGGGGCCGTTAGCTGACAATCCGTAATATGTGACCCAATAAACCCTATGCAGAGAACGGGCCGTCAGCTTACGGCCCCGTTGATGACCGATTGAAAACCGGGTCTTAGAATCTTATCTGCCATTTCAATCACAATGTTTATTCTAAAATCAATAGATTTCTGGCGGTCTTTCGTACATTCGAAAAGGCGATCTTTCTCTAAGTAGACGACACAAGCCTCGTTAGTTACGCTCAGTGTGTTTGGGATTTTTAGGTAACCTATATACGGTTTTAAATTATCACTAATAGACCGGTTTCAAGTAGAGGTGGGAAGAAACTAAAAGAGAAGAGAAGGAGGAAATTAATTTTGTACTATTGAACTATACCGACGTTGGGGATAACTTACAGTTTACACCCTTGCTCGACAGAACGGGAGCCAGACGTGGTACGCGAGCCCGTGTGTACATCCCGGCCGGTAAAACAGGTCGGGTCATTACCGCAATTATAGCCAATCACCGGAATTGATGGCTCGTGCGATCGGCCAGCCGAGCTTTCACCTGTCTTGTGCATGGGGAAGACACCAGACACAAGAAAACGAGCTTTTCGCGGAAGGATACACTCTGACCACTCGGCGATTCGATTAAGGACTTCTTTTGTTATTCGAAATTGACAAAGCAGTTATTTCTGTGAGTTTGAACTGTGCTCGTGTTTTGTAGGTCTTTGTGAGATGTTTGGAAACAAGAAGACCGTGAGAAAATCATGTCTAAACTATAAAATCCTTGGAAACAATAATGTGATTTATTATAATCTGTAAATCTATACTGTTGTGCCTGATTGTCATATTTTAACAATGGGGCTTTGCACGCAAAGCTTGACGTAAAATGCGCCACCACCGTCCAAGCCCAAATCCATGACCTGCTGGATGGGTAAATCAGCGCGGACAAGGTCTACTTGACCCATCCAGCAGGCTGTGATGGCAGCATTTTGCCAAAGACATTGGAATAGAAGTAGCGCCATGGTAGCGCCACCATAGTTCGAGCTCAAGTCCAGAGCCTCCTGGATGGGTAAATCAGCCCTTTTTTCATGTCTAAGTTATGCGGGGATCAAGTAGACCTTGTCTGAGGGCTGGCACTACGCTGGCGCTGCGAGTGGGAGAATGTGGCAGTGCAAAGCCCCATTTGTTTGTTTACATACCTCAAGCATTCTTCACAATATCAAAACATTGACTGCACAGATCCATGAAGTGTCAGAAGCACTTTAAATTGCATTATATGAATAATTTGTTACAATATTATAATCACTACAAGATGTTTATTATTATTTCGATTATTAATCCTGTATTTATGCCTGGTCTTTTATGATCCCCAACAAAAACTGTAGGTGTCATAGAACTTGTTTTCAATGCTTCAGATTAAGTGAGAACTCGTGGTTAGAAGTTGAGAACTAGTTAGCAGACGCCTAAATATTTAGTTGGAAGCGAAATAACAATCCTTCTGATTATGATATTATAAATCATACTGTTTAGTGCTCCTACTTTTTCGATATTTTTTTGTATTCTTGGAATATGAAAACCTGATCTCGCGCGGTTTTTGTGCTCTGAAAGACCTCTCCCGTTCAAATGTGTGTAGCTAAATTCTGCAAGGCGCTTTCTTTCCGTAATGTTGATGACCGTAGGTTGGCTACCCTGCCCCTGGCTACGGAAACCGCTACGGAAGACTTTAGCTCTTTTATGTTGCTCGTTACGAGGACGGGACTACCTCAAGATTTTACAGCAGTAAAAATAGAAAATATTTAAATTAACAGTCGATATTTTTAACACACGAATACAACAAGGTAACTTACTTAAGGGCTTTTTTTGTACGTATGGTACTGGTTTACATTGTAAACTGTAACTTTGGAGTCATCATAGCAACGAAGCACATAATAAATGGTAAAATATCCCCCAATAAAAATCAGTTCTTGTAACTGAGTGAGCAGATAATAAATGAGAATGTATTTTGTTTTATTTCACTCGTTCCTTTTAGACCAAAAACAACTGACTTTGGTTACAGGTGTATAATCTTAGGGTTGTTTTATCATTTTATTCTATAACATTTATAAATAAGTCCCTTATACCTACCCTTTATATTAGTAACCTACCTTTATAAGTACCTTTATAAGTAGTAATAGAGATTTAAATCAGATAGTTCATGTGTAAGCATCATATTGTCTGGTAAGCTGTATATTAATGGGTATTTAAATCATATTTAAGATTAATTATTTTCCTCACAGTAGGTGCATCGCTGGTGTGAATATTATTAATTGTTATAAATTCAAAACAATTAATAGGTAAAACATTACTTGACTTCCATATGTATGTAATATTTCTATACCCAAGAGAAGTTTTCTATTAATAATTTAATTATTCCTTTTAACATTTACACCTATCCAAAGGTAAACAGTTACCTTCTAGATGAACAATATATTACTCTGCAGTGTGTATATATTTAATTCAAAGTGATGACAGCGTGTACGTAAACCGGTTCCTCTTAGAAGCAACATGTACTTCCGCTGCTTCAAAGCCAAGCTGTATATTAGAAACTTGTGTGGCTCTTCACGCCGCCAAAACTTAAATTGGTCTGATAATTATTGATTGGCGATGGTTATTAACGTCTCAAGATATTATAAGAATCTTCTATTATATCTGCTGGAAGATGTTTTAGCTGTGCAAACAAGTTTATATTCTGTCTGTAGCGATACTGTGGCCGTTTGATACTTGGCTGTAATGTTATTGGTGAATGGTATTGACATTTAAACATTGGTTTAGTTTACAACGGCATGGTAAATACTTTAGCTATTCTGTGGAAATGCTCACGTAACATTGCGGTAAGCATCAACATATTATAACTAAGTACATTGTATACAAAGATTAGAATATACACCCTGCAAGAGATAATACATGTTTGTGATAAGTTTGTAAAAATGAAGAGGTATGAGAGAGTTTAAGGAATTAAGAACTGTTTCCAACCAATCTACGGAACAAAATTATCAGTGGGAATATATTATATATTTGTTTAATAAATGAGAAATAACGGCAATTTAAAAAATGTTCATGCGGAAAATTACAAAATTATTGTAGAATACACTAATTACCAATACACGCAGGAATATTTATGTTGGTGTATCTTTTCCAATATATAATATGGTATGAATAATAATTATGATAAGATCAACATACAAATGATAATTTTGAAAATAATAGAAAGTACCAATAAACCAATAATCTTTGTAATCGTAATAAACGTTGTATCTTTGTTGTGAGGTAAAACAACAATATCATCTCTTATAAGTCCTTATCGCTCATCCATCACGTTGTAATTAAGTTTCCAATAATTGACTCCCAATCATTAATTTTATGATTGATTCACCGTTGCGCTAAATACCGATCGAACCTAATAGCTTTTCTTCTTCGTTCATCGATCGGGATTGTTTGTAAATTAACCCAAATACTCCGGCCGGCTTGATTACAAAATACATTCTGATCACAGTTGTTGCATTGCAGCTTGTCCGATGCTATGATTAATGATATACGGTGGCCAAATTCGATTCGGAGAAACGAAATCGATTTCGGTGAAGTGATTTGAGAACGGAGCGGTTTCGTTGCTATGGCAATGAGCGGTTTGGTTTCCTCTGCACCGGAGATTTTTTAATATGTATCCAGGACGGAACTCTGAACGAGTTCCCCAGAAAGAATTGCCCAATAATTTCTTGAAAAGTAAATTCCTGAAATGAAAAGGATTTTCTGGTTAATTTGTAATACGTTTCTTTGTTTGATGATTGATAAAAAGTGTCTGGTCGCATTTGTTTTTGTTTTCTTCACTTGTTTCGAGTTTTTTTACGAGGACGAGAAGATGGTAATTATTTACGATTAGTTAGTGAGTTGTGGGAATGTGGGTTTTTTGTTCTGAAGTAAGACAACAGATGATGTTCACAGTTTTTATCTTCTGGAGTTCACAACAAAGTGTTTTTTTTCTTTTATCTATAAAATCATCTTTATATGAAATAAGGCAAGATGTAAAAATCGTTGATAAAAAGCGTTTGTTCTCGTAACTTAAGCAATAGTTTTTTCCAAAACAAATTTTGAATCTTTAGATTTCTCAAAACTTCCCAATCAGTTAACTAAAGCTAATTCGTAGATAAAGCTACTGGAATCAGCTGTTATTTATTGAAGTTGAACTAAATATGAAAGAGTTTCTTCTCAGTTTAAACGTGGGATGTTACCCCATAACGTAGAAATGAAGCAAAGAAAATAAATGTGCAACATTAACAATAGAAGAAACTAGAAGACTTTTGTTTGAAATCATCAGAAATATTGACGAGACAGAAAAGTGAAAACAATTAATTGAGTCATTTTCTAATTGTAATTCAAGTTTTGGCCACGAGTCTTTCACACATTTTGCAACAGTTAGTGAAACTTAGGTCTAGACTATGAGAAATATGATAAACCATTTGTCCGTCCCTATTTCCTTCTAACCTGTTATTTCATTCATGTATTGAAATTCCCGTTAGGTCTAGTTTTCCGCGATGCCATCGGAAACTTACTGCAGTAGCTAACTAAGTAGTAACGTCGGCAGCATACTTACCATGTAATTACTACTTCCCTTCTGAATTACCATACTCATTAAGGAACCTCTTCCCCGCAATTAGATTCAGTTTATTGTGTTGCGATGTGACTAAAGAATGGTCTAATGTGAATCGAGATTCGGTAACAAATGAAGTTTGATTTGTTGGTCAATAAATTCCCAGCGCTTTGCGAGATAGAGATCGGTTTGAATTAGAAATACCGGATGTGGCAATTGAATTGTTTTTTGAAGTGTATTTTGTTAAGAAGAAGAAGAAGAAGAAGAAGAAGAAGTGAAGCTTCAACACAAAGAGTTGTGTCTCACATATAGACTAGACTTAAAACATGCACATAGACATTAAACATAAACACATTTCACACATGTGTTTAGAGTGGGCTACAATACAATACGCCCACTTGTCAACGGTTGGTGGAAAATGAAAAACAAAACAAAAACATGGTATACATACGCCATTTATACATCATCTGTTGATTTTAAGAAGTTGGCAACAGTGTATAACTCTTGCATGATTCTTGTACACTTGCAGATATATATAAATCGTAGTAGGACAGAAACCTACTTTATCAACCGCTCTTTGGGTAAGTTCGTGAGTTCCCGATTATGTAAAAACGCTTTTTTTTTTTAATCATCGTTAACTCAAAAAATGCATAATTAAACATTGAACATTAAAACGAGAAATAAGAAACCCTTTGTCGTATTGAAATCAAATCACTAATGGTACGTTTACAGCTACGCGTTGCGAGCGAAGCGAAGGCGCAAGCTCCAATCAGTGGCCGAGTTTGCGTGAAACTATTAAGTATTAACTTCTTTGCGTGAAACTCGGCCGCTGATTGGAGCTCGCGCCTTCGCTTCGCCCGCAACGCGTAGCTGTAAACGTACCATAAAACGTAGTTGTTTGGGGTTTTGTCTAATCAAAGATTTTGATCGTGAACGTACCCGGATTTCAGATTCCCAAGGCTGTGAACTAGATTCCCACCGCTTGGAATCATGACGGACACAATTTGTCCACATTTTGCACAGTCATGAGTTGAATCAGGTATGAATCAGTCGAGAGCCAGTCATATAAGCACTAGCTCGACTACTATTGTGTAATACAAAAAGTATGTTTGTAGTTTGAAACACACTTTTATTAACATGATTGTATACGCATCCGTTTATTTTGATACGATAAAACTAGAATACTTGACATATTTAGCGCCAATTTAATGAGTATTAAAGTGTTTTATTTACTCACTATCTTGACATATGTTAATGTTTGCTAACTGACTTTATCTCTAATGTGTTTCTGCAGCATTGTATAGTTTGTCTATATGTATACGTTCCACAAGCATATTTCTTACTAACTCTTCACGCTAGTAGACTATTGCATTTTGATGTTAGCAACGTATTCTTCGTAGACCACACACTTAAAATTCATGCAGATTTGAAAGAACTGTAGGATGAACGTTAAATAAATACATATTTTAAGTCCTATAGTTATTTTCATAAAAATTATAACAACGTATTCAGAGCAACGCCGATTGTAGCAATCTTTGCTATACCTACATCGCTTGACAGTTCATATTGTCGTGACGAAAGAATTGAATCATATTGTTGCAGGATGTTTTTGTGTTCTCAATAATTCCTTTTTTCAAATCGTATTCTCCAATATTCTACGTATTTATTTATTTTATTGTAATTAATGCCAGTGTATGGCACAATGCCCTCTTTAGCCTGATGGTGATGATTGATGAATGACAATGAGGAAGGGAGGAGGGGAAGCCTAGTAACGGCACGTAGCCTACTCCTGCCGAAAAGTACCAAGGGGACCATCGGCTTTACGTCCTATCCGAAAGGACGGTGTAAGTTTGACCAGTCATATAGGTTCCTCCACTAACCTGGACTGCCGAGCAGTTGACGAGAAGAACGAAGCTGTTACACAAGCTTTCGAACCCTGCAATCTGTTCTAACCAATGGTAAATGACTATCTACGCCCAAATGAACTATATCACATTCATGACCGCTGTGACGTCACGTGGGAACTATACTATAAACGTTTCGTTAGCTTATCTTGTAGATCATTGAATATTCTCGTCGCTGTATAACAAATACACCCCACTGTGTATGTTAAACATTACATATTTCAGCTTGTGTTTATGTAACCAGACGAGTAGTAACCCGTTCTTTACGGTGTTGCATTGATTATGCAGGTCAAGTCTTGTCTTGAGACAAATAGTCTGAGCTATATGATGTCATAAATACCAAGCCGGTATGTATGTGTTCTCATGACAGTTCTGTCAGCGTATACCGGCTATGATGGATGCAGAGATTAACAGTGATAACGTGTTTTAAGTATCAGGGACATATGAAATGGTCTGTATTCATAGTCGTCCTCTACCCCCAGGGGCACCCGTTGTTGCTATGGATTATGGGAAGTAACATGGAGTTGTTATCTTGCAACAACGGGCGCCCCTAGGGGTTGGGGACGACTATGAACTCCAGCGTAAGACCTTATGATGTTGCTTCGTTTCGTGAAATTTTCTTATTGGATTATGGGAGAATAAATTTATATTCAATAACTAAGTAATCGCTTACATTATACAGGTATTAATATCATAAATTAGTATTGTATAACTTGTATACATCATCATAGAATTAAGTTATAAATAACGTGTAATAATATTACAATATTATATCAATCAATATTATAATATTACATCTAGACTGAGGCTTTGAATTTAATTATATAAAACAAGTAAATACTAGTTCTACCATAAAATGTTATGGAAATGGTGTGTCGTACGTTGCTTTAAATATCCAGTCAATACATAACTATATTATTATCTAAAAAATATTAGATAATGTTTTTTTATATATTCGTTTTCATTTACACAACAATTTATCGTATTATGTACTGAAATCTTGCGGTGTTTGACTTCATATATTATACGCCACATTCAAAAATGTTACATTCTCAGGTATAATGAATTGAGCCAATTAGATTATAAAATAAGAAAAACTCAATCTATTACACAACGTTTCATTCATTCATCATATCCGAATCATGAAAAAACATGTTATGCTCTGATTTACATGTTATTTACGTGACGTGTGTTAAACATAATATCGCTGTCTTACACACCTAGATGCGACCATAAAGCAATTATCAAGACTTGTGTGAAGTCCGTGCTAAAATTTATTATTATTTAATTATTTTAATAGTCTGGGCGTTATATTAATTGGAAATTTTGCATAACTAGTTTATTTGTGACGTTTTTTTTTGGCAACATGTATATTAGGGTTCCTTTATTGGGGGCATCAGTATTCCCCCTGTGGTTTCTAACTTTGAAGTCAAAATTCTGAGAAAGTTGTGTATTTTATACATTACGGTAAAAGGTATTGGTTTTGGTTATCCATTCAACTCGACAAATAATTAATTAATTACATTTCGATCTTTCATCAATCATAATCCGTCTCGTGATTTTTTTGTTCAAATTTTCCATTTTGGTGCCCACCAAGTTCAATCCAAAATGTACTTCTTTCAAACCAACAAAGTCGTTGCTCCCAAAATTAAACAATTGGGCTGCAAATAGTTAAACTACTTCTATACAATAACATTAATTGTATACGAATCGAATTTCTTCACAAATACGATCACAAATCCCCACTCATCATCAGTCATCACACACACTTTTATACATCCGGGCGGTGTCTTTACCTTCAAGTCTATGAGTGTAATAACAAGTCTCACACAGCGTCATTCTTTCATCTGCCAATCACCTCATCCATGTTTGTCGCAGACTTTCGTTGTTCATTATTCATAATAGGATATCGATAATTATGACTACAAACCAAGGGCGCATGCGTTGGCGTAGTTATCTAGATATCGATATGACTAGATATCGATATGACTAGGTATCGATATGACTAAATATCGATATGACTAGATATCGATATGACTAGATATCGATATGACTAGGTATCGATATGACTAGATATCGATGACTAGGTATCGATATGACTAGATATCGATGACTAGATATCGATATGACTAGGTATCGATATGACTAGATATCGATATGACTAGATATCGATATGACTAGATATCGATATGACTATCGA
This sequence comes from Isoperla grammatica, assembly GCA_945910005.1. Taxonomy (NCBI): domain Eukaryota; kingdom Metazoa; phylum Arthropoda; class Insecta; order Plecoptera; family Perlodidae; genus Isoperla; species Isoperla grammatica. The sequence continues at coordinate 7,910,944 of OX246748.1, forward strand.
TATGACTAGATATCGATATGACAAGATATCGATATGACTAGATATCGATATGACTAGGTATCGATATGACTAGATATCGATATGACTGAGTCGAGGGCGCATGCGTTGGTGTTATTATCTAATAGCCGTGATGAGCCGATACCACATTTCATAAGACGCTATAGAAACGATACATTGTAGTGTACATAACACAATGTTACTAGGTAGATGTTACACTCTACGATATATAATGACAATCAATGGTTTGTTGGTTTAGTGGGTCTCTTCATTGATTGATGTTTGGGCTTAACGTCTCATATTTTTGCAACTTGGTTGCGTCCAATGCAGAAGGACCAGGGTTCTATTCCCGATTCAGGATGGGATTTTCATCTTTGGAACTTGACACTAGAATCAATCGTGATGTGTAAAAAGAATAATCGTGTTGTAACGTTAATACAAGTAATAAATAATATATAAAAACAATTTTAACTGATTATAGATGCAAGGGTTTTGAGTTACGTTAAAAACTCACGGGGGGGGGGCTTCGTTACCCAGCCACTAGTAGTTAAAATGTTTACAATTCGAATACTAGAAGAAAAACAAATTTCGCATCTGTTCTTCAACCATAAAAACCGTCCCTTACTCTACCAAATTTAATTACAATCTAAATTATAACCACTTTTTACCCACATAAACCTAATTTCCATTTCCTAATTTCCACTCCATTTATAAATTTCACAACCTAGTGTTTAAAATAATATACCTAGTATTTTGCCCAGCACTCTTAACGCTGTAATTATGAAGATCGTGTTAAGTAGTTAAACTGAACCCACAGGGTCGTAAGGTCACGTTATTAAGTCTAGGACACTAACGACCTATGTAAATAGAGGTGTTTATTGCCCCCCTCCCCCCCCCCCCCCCCCCCCCCCCGGCAGGTGGTAAAGAGCGACGGCGGCTCGTTGACTAAAAACCTGATATTAAAGTCGTGACCGATGGTCCCACTTTCACACTAAACCAGTCAACTTGATTCAGTATTTGCGTTTATATAAATAATAAATACACACAAATGTAATAAACAAATAAAAGGTGTGTGTGTGTATGTGTGGAATTTATTGTGATGGTTGTAAGCTACTGGTTTTTGGACCGAAATAAAAAGGGAAATATATAGTTAGGAATAAATGTATGATTAGAGATTCATAGATAATAATTTAAACACCTGTTTGCAGTCCTATCTTTTGATTAAATTAGCGCAGCTGGTAAGAGTGTCGGTAGGATATGTAGAGCTTGAGGAAGTGGATTCGATTCCTAATCGGTGCCAACTTTATCGAGAATTGCTGACACTTTCCATAAAAGTCCGAAAAGCTAGCAAACGGCAGAAGCGTGTATAATAGTGCATAATATTATTATTGTGTTATGAACGAACACAACTTCCTAGTATTAGCTACTATTATGTACACTACTACTGTTGTATTTGTTGTAGAATTGTTATTTTTATCGGTAAAGTTATTGTTTTGGGTTGTTGTTATTATTATTGTTGTTACACAACACGATTTAATCGAGTCGGAATTAAGTCTTACAAAAAATCAAATATGCCAACTGAGTGTATCCACAAATCAAGCGCAACTAATATGGAATACCACGATGCGAGTGCGACGTGAGTAGTCGTATAAAAGTCAGCTGTAATGTTGTGTGCACCCATAATACCGCCATTCACTCCAGGATATGAAGAGTCACGTATATTCTTAATGAACATTTCAACAGCATTTATTTCCACTTCTGCCATTGACGTTGTTTATAGAGAGGCGGTTAGGAATTAATTAACGATTAATTTATGGAGAATTTGTAAAGCGATTGTGAGTTGTTGATTAGAAGAACTAATGGGGCGTAGTATGACGTCACCAATGAGGTTTTTTCGTTGTTAATTTGCAATGATCAAAGGACACGTTCTTGTTTATATTAATAGTCTATTAACTACGATAAACGTATGTAGAGTTTGAAAAAGTGTTGAAATCGTGAATCGGAGTAAATTTCTTAAATAAGTCAACTTCATGTCAACTTCTTAGATAAGATCAGTTTCAGCACTTTTTTTATTCCTCGTTTTGTTATGCATATCCGGTCTGTATAATTAAATATGACGAAGAATTTGCAAAGTGATTGTCGCCCGATATGTTTGATCATTGTTAATATTTTGCAACTGTAAATGTGATTTCCTGCTCACATCCGGTGTTCATTTAATCTCAATTAATTAATTTATTATCAATTTGCAAACGATTCAAACAGATTTCAACACTCACAACGTATGTTTTCTTATGTACATCCGGTATCAATTAATGACCATAAATGTATGTAGCATTTCAAAACTGTTGATTAGACCTACAATTTCTTATTTACTTCATACTCGAACTATATGTTCTTATTTACATCCGGTATCAATCAGTTACAATAAATCTCTAAAGCGATTAATATCTGTCTATTAAACTTACGCTTTCGTAACATTCTTCCACATTCAAGACCTCCAAATCGTTCATATTTCTCAACGTTCAAAATAAATGTTCATATTTACATCCGCTATCAATTAGTTTCAATAAATGTGCAATAATGTAGCATTTCAAAACGATTGATTATGTTGTTGATTATATCTACAATTTCTTATTTACATCCAGTATCAATTAATTGCAATAAATGTATAAAGCGATAAATATTTGTCTATTAGACTTACAATTTCGTTACACTTTTCCCCACTTAAGACCTCTAATTTATTCAATTAATTTCAATAAATGTCCAATAACGTAGCATTGCAAGGCGATCGATGTTGTCGATTATCGCTAATGGAGCGAAGACGAAGGCAGGCGTGACGTCAGATCACGAGGCTTTATGGAGCATAGCGACGCCCGTCAGAACACATGGATCATTAGCCATTCATTGACTAGCACGACTCTATGACGAATAGACGTAATAGCTTAGATCGATGATCCACATCATTGATTGGATAATTGGTTACCGAAGTGGAAAATCTCCGTACTGACGGGAAAAACGTTTTTATTCGAAGGTCACGGATGTTGCGTGCTGGACATTTAAATAGTGTGTTGTACACTCGTTTACATGTATAAATACATATATACTGATATAGTATATCCACTCAGCTACAAGGACTGATTTTCGGTCGGGGACAATACAATTTATTATTCACAATTTACGCGTAGGCCTATACGTAACTCACGGGTAGCACAGACACATTTAGTAACACCCCCGCGGGTAAGTTCTTGAATTGTGAGTTCCTCATCTGGATACGAGGTCAGTTTGCACAAGGGTGACTCTGCCAGTCGTACTAGGCGACTAAATGATTTCTCCAATACTCTTTCCACCACTTCAAATCGGTTTCCCTCCTTCTGATCGCTTTTCTGCTCCGACGTAATATGACAGTTGTCGAGTACGTCGTTAAACACGATGTCGATAATATCAGTATGAAAGTAGAAGGTTGTTCTTGTTTTGAGTAATACACAAAAATATGATCAGGATCTAAATTAGTTTACAAAATTTTTGATGTAGAACTGAGAATACAACGCACCAACTTACCACCGTAGAAGAGAACATATCCAAGACATACTACAAACATCACCGCACTTAACTCTCCACGTCCTGTCTGCCAACTTGACAAGGTAAAAACATTAGTCTGGCTAATTAGTGCTCCCTCAGTTATGCCGTCGAAATTCTTTAATTGGACTTGTTTGGACTTGTACCGAACAGGAAATGCAACACACACATACAGGAAACTTACCCTTGCGTCACAACTTTTTGTTAGATTTTGTCTGAAATTAGAAAACAGACCATGTTTAAAAGTGTTATCTTTGTTACTTTTCTAAATAGAAGGTATTACGTTTTTCGTAGTTCTAGCGTTGCTAATTAGTAAATTATCATACTTAGTGTTAAAAGATCATGCACATTTGATTGGCGTACAGATTTCTGGTGTGAGTGCTCGTGGCCTGAAGTTGTTTTAAGTTGTGAGATCACTAGGCCAATAAGTAGGCTGCCCCATAACTTGACTATTGATGAAAACGCTTACATTTCAAATAGCAGTTAATGTATATCTATTCGGTTCACTAAATGTATAGATATTTGTTTTTTCAACTTCTTAGACTTTCTAACCGTTCAACATAGCAATAAAATATCCTTTTCAGACATTTAAACAATTGATATTAATTATATTTCTTTTGTTTAAGACTGTATACATGTAACCATTTCACGCACATTAAATTTGTTATTGAATTGAAAATATTTCTCTTCTAACGTGTTTATTTCTCTCTTTGCAGGTGAGTGGTGTTTACAAAAACTCCCAGACATGTTCGTTTCGATAGCTCTCGTTGCCAGTCGACAGGCTAGACAGCGCCTGAAGAATGGTGAGTACACACTGCTCTCCTGTGTTTTTCTAACCTATCCTTGAGGAACACTTATTTACTAATTTACTTAAAAAATTGGATCAAATATGCGAAATGCAGAACTTAGATTGCAGAAGTTAAAACAGTTTCTAAAGGTTTACATATTTCTACATTGTGCTAAAAATCAATGATATTATCCATCAAAATAATGTCTCAGGAAAACATACATTATAATGATGTATCATACGCCTAAAATTTAAAAAAACAACTCCAAATAATTATCATAATAATAGACAATTTCAATCTTGTAGTAAAGAAAACAATCTAAATGATTCAATTTTTTAAGTGTCTTAAACAAGTTGGTGATCGTAATAGTAACGAATCAAAATTTGTATAAAAATCAACGTTTCCTAAACAATTTTTCAAAATTTAACGCTAAATTAATTAGTTTTTAATGCCAAAAAAAAAAGTACACCGATAAAATGTCGCTGTTATTGATCGCAATCCTACGCGACTGGGTGAGATTGGAACTGAACTTGATGTTTGTGGGCTATCGAGAGCGCCGCGCCTCCAAGCCAGCGGTCATAATGTCCAACGAGCCTCCAGTCCAGTCCAGTCAGCGACCGACCAGTTTCCCGAACGTGTAATACTGACCTGGTGAGTGCTAGTCCACCGGTCGTTGGCGCCCGGGGCTAGGTAGGCTAGCTAGCGTGGTTTGCACACTTTCTCTTCGCCGGCCGGGCCGGGTGGGCGGTAAGCCAGGTGTGCTGCTATAGTCAGTGCACTCATTGTAGACACTCTATGGTGTGTGCATACATGCGCTAGTACAGGTGTGCTGCTATAGTCAGTGCACTCATTGTACACACTCTATGGTGTGAGCACTCATGTGGTAGCATAGGTGTATAATATTACAGTTTCAGAAATATGTTGAGTATCGGGAATAAGCGCGGTTGACCTTGGGTAAAAAGGGATTCCCTACCTGCTGTCATGGTAACAAAAACTACGTGAATTATCTCGGAATTCGGCGCTTAACCTTGAAGAGAATGGGGGATCCTCCACCTGTTGCCATAGTGACACAAACAACCTTGAAGAGAATGGGGGATCCCCCACCTGTTGCCATAGTTACACAAACAACTATGAAGAGAATGGGGGATCCCCCACCTGTTGCCATAGTGACACAAACAACTATGAAGAGAATGGGGGATCCCCCACCTGTTGCCATAGTGACACAAACAACTATGAAGAGAATGGGGGATCCCCCACCTGTTGCCATAGTGACACAAACAACTATGAAGAGAATGGGGGATCCCCCACCTGTTGCCATAGTTACACAAACAACCTTGAAGAGAATGGGGGATCCCCCACCTGTTGCCATAGTGACACAAACAACTATGAAGAGAATGGGGGATCCCCACCTGTTGCCATAGTTACACAAACAACCTTGAAGAGAATGGGGGATCCCCCACCTGTTGCCATAGTGACACAAACAACTATGAAGAGAATGGGGGATCCCCACCTGTTGCCATAGTTACTGAAACAACCTTGAAGAGAATGGGGGATCCCCCACCTGTTACCATAGTTACTGAAACAACCTTGAAGAGAATGGGGGATCCTCCACCTGTTGCCATAGTTACTGTAACAACCTTGAAGAGAATGGGGGATCCCACACCTGTTGCCATAGTGACACAAACAACCTTGAAGAGAATGGGGGATCCCCCACCTGTTGCCATAGTTACTGTAACAACCTTGAAGAGAATGGGGGATCCCACACCTGTTGCCATAGTTACTGTAACAACCTTGAAGAGAATGGGGGATCCCCCACCTGTTGCCATAGTTACTGTAACAACCTTGAAGAGAATGGGGGATCCCCCACCTGTTGCCATAGTGACACAAACAACCTTGAAGAGAATGGGGGATCCCCCACCTGTTGCCATAGTTACTGTAACAACCTTGAAGAGAATGGGGGATCCCCCACCTGTTGCCATAGTGACACAAACAACCTTGAAGAGAATGGGGGATCCCCCACCTGTTGCCATAGTTACTGTAACAACCTTGAAGAGAATGGTGGATCCCCCACCTGTTGCCATAGTTACTGTAACAACCTTGAAGAGAATGGGGGATCCCCCACCTGTTGCCATAGTTACTGTAACAACCTTGAAGAGAATGGGGGATCCCCCACCTGTTGCCATAGTGACACAAACAACCTTGAAGAGAATGGGGGATCCCCCACCTGTTGCCATAGTTACTGTAACAACCTTGAAGAGAATGGGGGATCCCCCACCTGTTGCCATAGTTACTGTAACAACCTTGAAGAGAATGGGGGATCCCCCACCTGTTGCCATAGTTACTGTAACAACCTTGAAGAGAATGGGGGATCCCCCACCTGTTGCCATAGTTACTGTAACAACCTTGAAGAGAATGGGGGATCCCCCACCTGTTGCCATAGTGACACAAACAACCTTGAAGAGAATGGGGGATCCCCCACCTGTTGCCATAGTTACTGAAACAACCTTGAAGAGAATGGTGGATCCCCCACCTGTTGCCATAGTTACTGTAACAACCTTGAAGAGAATGGGGGATCCCCCACCTGTTGCCATAGTTACTGTAACAACCTTGAAGAGAATGGGGGATCCCCCACCTGTTGCCATAGTTACTCAAACAACCTTGAAGAGAATGGGGGATCCCCCACCTGTTGCCATAGTTACTGTAACAACCTTGAAGAGAATGGGGGATCCCCCACCTGTTGCCATAGTTACTCAAACAACCTTGAAGAGAATGGGGGATCCCCCACCTGTTGCCATAGTTACTGTAACAACCTTGAAGAGAATGGGGGATCCCCCACCTGTTGCCATAGTTACTGTAACAACCTTGAAGAGAATGGGGGATCCCCCACCTGTTGCCATAGTTACACAAACAACCTTGAAGAGAATGGGGGATCCCCCACCTGTTGCCATAGTTACTGTAACAACCTTGAAGAGAATGGGGGATCCCCCACCTGTTGCCATAGTTACTGTAACAACCTTGAAGAGAATGGGGGATCCCCCACCTGTTGCCATAGTGACACAAACAACCTTGAAGAGAATGGGGGATCCCCCACCTGTTGCCATAGTTACTGTAACAACCTTGAAGAGAATGGGGGATCCCCCACCTGTTGCCATAGTTACACAAACAACCTTGAAGAGAATGGGGGATCCCCCACCTGTTGCCATAGTTACTGTAACAACCTTGAAGAGAATGGGGGATCCCCTACCTGTTGCCATAGTTACTGAAACAACCTTGAAGAGAATGGGGGATCCTCCACCTGTTGCCATAGTTACTGAAACAACCTTGAAGAGAATGGAGGATCCCCCATCTGTTGCCATAGTTACTGAAACAACCTTGAAGAGAATGGGGGATCCCCCATCTGTTGCCATAGTTACTGTAACAACCTTGAAGAGAATGGGGGATCCCCCATCTGTTGCCATAGTTACTGAAACAACCTTGAAGAGAATGGGGGATCCCCCACCTGTTGCCATAGTTACTGAAACAAAGTGAATTATCTCCGGATATCAGAGTTTTCTACTTCGGTTTGTTTGACGTGTCAGTGACATTTTATTATGAAGTCTACCCAAACGCAGAAAATATGAAATTTGTGCGCCCGAAAGAAGAGATTTAAGACACTGGAGATGCGGTTTTCCGGTCGAGTTTTAAAAATATTTTGAGAAATGTTGAATTACTAGAAAGAGATTATTTTTATGAAAGAGTTGAACAAACACTGGAGCACGAAAGTCACGAGAAAGTGGCAGAATAATAAATTAGAGGAGGTAGACAAGGACTTAAAAACGTAAAACTACAGATCCAGGATACGAATAAAAAATGTAGAAATTGTTGAAAAGTAAAAAAACAGAATATATTAATATTCATTGTGATTATATTTGCATTTTTAATTACAATACACGAAGTGACATCACTAATCAATTACCCTATTTGCGTAATCCAACCAAGGATTTATTACCTCGAATCTATTGGCTTATCTTGTAAATGTAGAATTAATCTTTGTTTTACCGTCTTATCGGATATCCAACGAGATTATTTATAAATAGACGTGACAGAAGGGAAAACGGAAAACATGGGTATGAGATTAGCATATTAATTTAGAGAGAATTAATATCAGCATTCGTTTCCATCTCGTGACATAAACGTGACTGAATCACTCTCTATCTAACAACAGAAATCACTTAGGACAGACAGACAGACAACTCCTACTCCACCTACACCAGAGCCATAATACGCCAATACTCACGAACGTGAAATGTCAGAATACATTAGTCGAATCGAGTTTTATCGAGACTATTGATTTGCATCGTGATCAATCGAAGAGAAAAGCGATATAGATGGTTGATTTGCGTGATCGACGATACGAATAAATTATTTATTTAATTAATTAGAATTAATTCTCTAAGCTAAGCGTTTGTTATAGTCCATTAAGGCAATCGTATTTATCGTTGTCTTAGTTGGTATAGAATTACAACGGGGTTTCATTACTCAATCGACAATTTTAATCGAGTGTATCTTATTTATTTATGGGTACATAATCCTGAAGAGAAATTATATGTCACATGAATATGAGATTTTATACTACCTTGGTATATCAATATAATTATAAACTAATCAATCAGTGTATTGGTCGTCTCAAAAACATTTACCTGTATTTCCTAATACGTTGCAATGCATGTAAAATATGCCAGAGGAAACCTTATTAACCGTATTAAATCGACCACATCGAAAAAATTAATTATACGGGTTCAATTACGTTTTGTTTCTATAAATACTTAATGTAAAATATTTGTAATATTGTAAATTTAAATCATCATTAGGTAAATTTAAAATAACAACCGCACTATAATACAACTCAAGGTTTTCAAATAGTTTCGGTTCTTTTATACCCAAATTGAACTAGTATTCATTTTTTTTATGTAGTGTAGCATTATTTAGATGTGATTAAAAAAGTATAATTTTTTGCTGTTCTACTATTTGTAATTGTCTTTCCTCTTGTGTCCACAAAAATGTACAGAACACTAGTTTCGAGTTTTACCGAAACAGGCATGAGATTTACGAACCTATATATTTGGTAACCATTACCACAGATCAAATTATTAGTCAGGGTTGAGTGAGTTCAGTTGTTATGACGTCAAAACCTCCTAAACAACAACATAATCTCACAATCAGCAAGACACACCCTAGTTCATAAACCACAATCCACGCGAAGGCCAAAGAGATCAGTAAGCGCGCGTGCTACAGACGTACAAAGATCTTAGCATGTACGGTTTATAAAGATAAGGCCAAAGAGATCAGTAAGCGCGCGTGCTACAGACGTACAAAAATCTTAGCATTTACAGTTTATAAAGATAAGGCCAAAGAGATCAGTAAGCGCGCGTGCTACAGACGTTCAATCAAGTACAAAGATCTTAGCATGTAAGGTTTATAAAGATAAGGCCAAAGAGATCAGTAAGCGCGCGTGCTACAGACGTTCAATCAAGTACAAAGATCTTAGCATGTACAGTTTATAAAGAAAAGGCTAAAAAGATCAGTAAGCGCGCGTGCTACAGTTGCTTATTGAAGTCCAAAGAACTTAAAATGTACAGGTCATAAAGATAAAGCCAAAGAGATCATAAGCACGCGTGCTACAGTTGCTCATTGAAGACCAAAGACCTTAGAATGTACAGGTTATGAAGATAAAGCCAAAGAGATCAGTAAGCGCGCGTGCTACAGATTTTCAATGAAGTCCAAAGATCTTAGAATGTACAGTTTATAAAGATAAAATCTCCGCAGCGATGAGATAGATTCTGCTAATGTACATCTTGTTTGGAAATATAGGTTATCTCGGCTGTCGTGTGTGAGACGAGATGAGACGCGGTGATGCCTTGAGATAGTAGTTATCTACTCCACCCGACCCGACGCGGTGATGCCTTGAGATAGTAGTTATCTACTCCACCCGACCCGACGTGTGGCGGTCATTCTTGAAAGTGGTGCCCGGGAGGTATCAACGCTTTATTAGGAGTGGATCAAATCATCGATGTGGATAATTTAGCGATTGTTAACGCGAGGTATTGAGAAGTGATTATGTCGGCAGATTCCGAGATGCAAAGATCTTAATTCCCACTTTATGATAAGGAGGCAAACGAATTATGAATTATTAAAACCATACCAAATTATGTTTATTAATAATAATAATATATTGAGATCGCTACAAAATATATTTCAAAAATAAAAACGAAAACTCGAATAAAAAGAGTTTGAAATTCGTTAATCGAAAAATTGATTTTTAATTAATTAATTTACCTAGGTATCAATAACAACCGGCGTGTAAAATATTTTGAAAAATTTTCTTGAAATTTTACAACATCCGTACAAGAGTAAAATAATAACTTTGAGAGGTTATGATATAACGTGTACAAAGTATATATTTTGTCCCGAAACTACTTACAGGTGCTTTCGTCAAGATCAATCAATATCCGACCCTGTACCAACTATAGAGTCGGGTAGGGGGGGGGGGGGGGGGTCCCACCATCACTTGGGCCTCAGGTGTACCTAAGTCGATGTAATTAATTAGTGGCCAAACAGTGAGTCCCAATTTCAAATGGCCACGAATCACTCATCTATGACAAACGCATAGGTAAGATTGGTTCAGGACAAGTATATATATATGTAGTAATATAATATGTAGTAATAGGTTTTCGAGTTTTTGTCCACGTAACTTGCTCTCTAGAGACTGATTGCTGGACCAGATATGGGCCATTGTCATTGTCTCGACGTTTCGGCAAAATCGCATTTGCCATCTTCAGGATGATCGTTCGTTTCAGAGGCTGAAAACCGAATCGGTTCTCTAGTCCGTGTCTAGTCTCTAGAGAGCAAGTTACGTGGACAAAAACTCGAAAACCTCTAACTATATCTTCAGTTCGCGAAAACCTACAGAACTATATATATTTGTGATGGTTGAGTTGAGATTTTTCGGGTTGACTGCCGCGCTCTTTCTTGAGTCGTCTTTATTTCGGTGGGCGAGAAACTTTGTCTTGTGCTATGGAGGACCATTCGATGACTCGTCTGTATGACCAATAAATAAATATATATATGTTAACTCGTAGGTTTTCGCGGACCGATGGATGTGATGGTTGAGATTTTTCGCTCTTTCTTGAGACAATTTTGGTCCTTAAAACGTCCTTTTAAGGACCAAAATGTTCTCAAGAAAGATCGCGGCAGTCAACCCGAAAAATCTCAACCATCACATCCATCGGTCCGCGAAAACCTACGAGTTAACATATATATATTTATTTATTGGTCATACAGACGAGTCATCAACTGGTCCTCCATAGCACAAGACAAAGTTTCTCGCCCACCGAAATAAAGACGACTACGCCTCTAGTTGTGGCGGGTCTCATCACTCACGGGTACCCGCCTCAATTTGTATCTGTCTCCAGCCGACACCTGGAGTCGACAGTGGACATGATTCCTTTCAATACGGGTCAAGATCGGAGTGGGCCTGACGAAGGTTGCGCGGCTGCGGGCGAAACATCGCATTGAGAGCGTGATGGATGATTGGTGCGGCCGGGGGTGGATGGTGTTGCGTTGGGGGTGGGTGGGGGTGGCTTTGATGAGTTGTGACTCTAGGCTCGGCTGCGATTCTGTAAGGATAACAAGACTCCCATAAAACAATTAGTTATACTATTCAGCACACTTAAATAAAATAAAATAAATTCACATTTATAGTCTACCCACTCAGTAACTAAACTGATTTGCAGTGGGGGACTTTAATTTAAAGTGACTAAACCAACCCTGTAGGCTTCGAACACCATCGCCGAGTGAGCGATAACCAATCCAAGATCGATATTTCAAATACGAAACATATGAATCAATGATTGGACAGTGCGAACACCTGCGGACAAATGCCAGAATAAACAAGGCCGATTCAGAACAATTTTGAGTTTATTGAGTGCTTCGTTGCTAGGACGGCTCCAAAGTCACCGTTTACTTTAGAAGAGTGCTAAATAGTGCTCGAAATATTGCGTTTTAATTTTAATCTTGACAAGCAACATTGCCAACTAGTTGTTTTATAACATTTCACCTGTTCTACAAAGTTTCTTTTTAAAAACAAGACTCTTTTTATCGAGATATCAATCGCTATCCCGCGGTTATGGAAACAACAATAAGAGTCTTGATATTCTTACAGAATCTCAGTGCTGGCCTGCGATTCTGTAAGGATAACAAGACTTGTTATGTTAATTGTTATATCCCCTAACCAAGGGATTTAACGGTGACGTTACGTTAACAATGATAAGTTTGATGTGACGTCAGAAGTGAAAAGTTAAAAATCAAAACAAGTTACGATAATTATGAATGATTAATTAAATTTAGTAATGCATGACTTTAAATATAATATACCAAACGTGAATAGAATTTAAAAAATATCGATCAAGACATTAAAAATACTTGTGCATTTTTAAGTGGCGATTCAAAACTAACTAAGTGGGCATGACTGCATAATGATGACTCGGCAGGTTTAGGTTCACAATCTCACCTTTCATCGAAGTCGTTTTACTCTTGCCTTACATAGATCGCTTTGTTGGCCGATTACAGATAAGAGCGCGAAACTTGAAACTTGGAACAATGCGTTTTTTCGCTCTACTAGGCACAAGATATTTCCACACGATTAAATCCGTGTTCTTTAGTTTTGTGAGCTGCACGGGATGAAATGTGAGTGACCCGTTATTATGGAGATTAGGTGTGAATATTCTACTCTATTAAATGGAATTACGTATTTAGATTCAATTTATTTCAATCTGGTTTGTTGATAGAAGATGAAAATTAATACAGATGAAAAGAATAATGATCTGCAAGTCACACAGTATTAGTAACAATTAACACAGACATTAAATCGTATACCAAAATGTGTATATTTGTATCCAATTTGGTCGTCCACTAAAAATCAGTAATTTTTAGTGCTTGGTACATAATTAATATTGAATTGTGAAGAAAACATCTCGGTTCAATAATCAAATAAGAACAAACGGCTCGTTCATAATTTATTTATTTAATGTCTATCCTATTCAGTTATAAAAACTGATTTTAAAAGGAGGACCTTATGTGAAACTAGGCTATGCAAACAATTAATAATAATGAAATCATAAATAACAATAACAACAAAAATTATGTTCTTATTTTATGTTCGTCTAGTCTTTGATACGTGCTATGTTTGATTTTATCACATTAATATACAATGTCATCTATTGTTATTATTTGCATCGGTGTTAAAAATGTGTTGCAATAATAACGTAAGAAAAATGTAAAGGTCGTTTACCATTGTTTTGTTTTTGTTGTTGTTGTTGATGTTGTTTATGATTTCATTATCATAAATTGTTTGCATAGCCTAGTTTTATTTAAGATCCCCCTTTGTAAATCAGTTTTTATTACTGAATAGGATAGACATTAAATAAATAAATAAAATTTCGACCCTTTTCTTAGAGTCAAACGGCTTACCCGGACCGTTCTATGCAGATGGTTTTAGTTACTTTTTACTAAAGGCTGGTCCACACAGATTTTTAAGACATACGATTTAAGGTTTAACGCGTAGTCGTAAAGTTGGATCATAGGAAACACGTACTGGCGTTCACACATAGTTTTAGTTTTAAGACGTTGTTTTCATTGTTGTTTTTAAAACAACGTCTTAAAACCTTATGCATTATGTCTTCAAATTATGTGTGGACCAGCCTTAAAACAAATATAAAATTTCTCCTGCGCGAGTGAGAAATAACAAACTGGACAGTAACAAATAATCACCCGTGTAAAAATATTCCTATCAGATGAGATAGACGTTGCTTCGCGTGAACGAGTTGAGAGTGTATAAGACCCACGTTGTGGGTTTACGGACCCCCGCTGTTAAGAGTAATGTGATGTGCGCGCGCAGTCACACTCGCCCATGACGTCACTGCTCAAACAGAAGAACGGTCTGTACATCCCCTGGCGGGGGCTCGTCGAACTATACGTTTACTGTACCTCTTCTACGGGGTGGGTTTATGGACCCCCGCTGTTAAGAGTAATGTGATGTGCGCGCGCAGTCACACTCGCCCATGACGTCATTGGTGAAACAGAAGAACGGTATGTACATCCCCTGGCGGGGGCTCGTCGAACTATACGTATACTGTACCGCTGCTAGGGGATTGACGGATCTTCATGAAGACCGAGTTTCCTGTTTTTCCATTCCTGGTTTGGGCTCTTTTTTTAAACTTCTAGAATAATACAACAATGAGAGTACTCTATAACTTTATAATATAATACGGTAATATTGGAGCATCATAGCAATAAGGCACATACTAAAATAGTTTCCTGAATGGTTTATGTACGTTTTACAACTTTTCTTTAAAGATTTATAGTGCACATTTCAGATGAATGCATTTTTTAAGTGGTTACTTCTTTTTTAAGATAATGTATATAGCTTTTTGTCTTATCGGCATCCTTTTATAACCAGGTAGAGATTTAAATAAATTATAATCACAATATAATATATTTTAAATCTGAAGAGCATTCGTAGCAAGATCATATGAGTATTCAACAACTTGCCACTAAATCTGATAAATATCTGTTTCTCCAACTGTTCAGCCAATTTCCTCCACGTGCTCGTTATAAACACAAATAACATTCGAAATGAGGCTAGCTTATAAATTACATTCTTATTTTCTTTTTTGCAATGCGGAAGATTGTAATATTTTTATAGTTACAATGTTGTGAACCGACCTCCAAACAAACAAAACAGTTACAGCGTGATTTAGATAATTCCACAGGTTAAACTCTGTAAACATATTTTCTCTTAACCGCCAGTTAATAAATTATCCGGCCGATTTGTGTTTTTATATTACTTGTTTTGAAGCTTAATACAGATCGTGACTTGAAAATTAGTGAAGACATATTTCATCGAGTTTTGCCCACTCGTGTTTTTAGAGTTTTGAAACAAAAAACTCACCTTTTTATTGAGTGTGCGAAAACATTATTTAGCCACACATTACCGCACGTTAACCTTAATTGAAATGAGTTTTAGTATGACAAGTGAAATTATGAAAAATATACATTCCGTAGTTTTCAGGATCCTACTCAGATTTTTTTTTTCATCGTGATCATCAATTATTTGAAGACTTCTACTTAATAGTTGCACGCTTCTTTATTCCATGTTATGGGTGGGCCAAATCTGTTAGTAAATCGTTAATGATTTTGTTAACTATAATTATAATTACCATCATTAATAATGTTTCTTTAAAAGGTTGTACCAAAGTACAGTAATAATCATATAGCACTTGCAAAAATAACATGAAATGAGAAATATGATACTGAGATGGTTTGGTCAAAACAAAAAAATGTCTACAAGGATTCTTACTGTAAGAATATGTAACATGAGGTAGGCGGAGGAAGGCAAAAGGGGGCCCGATTTTGAAAGGATGAGATGATTTTTAAGGAAAGAAAGAAAGACAGTTGTGTTAAAAAATGTAAAAAAAATAAAAATTGGGTTTATACAAAAATCGTGGTTAAAGTGTTATGAAAAATAATATTCCTGGAAAAGACAAATGTGAGACCACTTCTACCTCCATGGAATACGGTAAAAAAAAATTATTCATTAATTATGAATAAAGTTTCGGGTTCAATTTCAAATCTGGGTCAACATTGTAGTTATATTGTTATCTTACGGTGTCCATACATACGTTTACGCATACATACCTGTGTAGTAAATAGTAATAACTATAACAAATCTAATACTTGAACTATAATTTTAATAAGAATAATACATCTTGCAATAAAATAAAAATAAAATAAAAGTCAGCGTGCTTATTGGAATGACTTCGCTAACATGACATTTAATTCTATCTATTTTATGTAAACTAAGTACCAGTTTGGATTTAGAACAAACATATAACATACTTTTTTTAAAGTAATATTATAATATTTGCTAATTGGCATAAACAGTAGTTTAGATTGCCTAGGGTGAGTATGAGCATGTTAGCATCAACAATTATCTAGTTATGTTGAAATGATCTGTCTTGTTATGATGTGTCATTTTCCCAAGGCTATTTAATACACAAGCCACTACATATCATAACTATAATTATTCACATATGATTCTACTTTTTCATTATTTACTCTTATTTCTTCCTTCAAATGCAAATCACATATTCGAGGAAACTGTAACACGTCTCCACTTATATAGTTATTTGCAGTGTAATTGCTTGATTCCATTAAGTGTAATTGCTTTCGTTGCGACGATTGAGACAGATCATAAATCTTTGAGTTTCTCCATACGAGAACATGTGAAATTAATTGAATGTAGGAATTCTCTCATGCGAGTAGGATGCACGGGAGATAAAATGCACGGGGGCTTCTGTGGTTGGTAGCTGAACGGTTGCGAGGTCGAAGGTCGAACGAGATCTCGCGATATATCGCGCACGAGTTGACGTCTCCGTGGGACTTTGCACGGGTGTGTGTGGGACTTACTTCGCGATATCGGGTTTAGGTAGGGGAATTTTTTGTTTGTTACATAAACAAGTTTGTTGAAAGTTGGTTGATAGATGAAAAGAACCCAACCCAAAGTGATAATCGTTTTTGTAAATTTCGTTATTGATCGATTATAAAGAAAAAGCATGGAATCGATTTGATATTTTTAATTTAGAAACATTTATTTACATAAATAAGTTATGGTATATTGAAGAGTGTCAGTCGGGTCTTTTTATTTAACTTTTGTAATATGGTGGTGTTAATAAACTTGATAATCTTCCACAATTAAATATTAACACTATTAAAACGAAAGTATTTATTGGAAAAAAGAAACATTTATAATAAAGAGCAATACATCTTCTTGAGGGTGACATTTAAAGCAATTTTAAGCGACAACATTTTGGGGTTCCGGCGGGTTGCTCGACGTACAACATTTTATATGTAGCTAAGAGAACTTAATAATTAATGAACATTGCTGCAGAGGGGAAAGTCGAAATATTGTACCGACGTGATCCAAAGACACAAAATCAGATTTTTTTTAAATGTATAAATCCAACATTAACCTGATATAAACCTGATTTAAACCATAAACCTGAACCGTCACGAACATTTGTTCATTGGTTCAGGTATTTTCCATTGTATTAAAACATATATAATTGTACATCATACATGTAAAAAAAGGAAATAAATAATTAATTAATTAAAAAAAACAGTGTTTTATCTTAAATAATATCCTGTTAACAATATTTTTTTTTTTTTTTTTTTACATTATCCCCAACAGGTGTAAACCTGTGCCACAGTTGTTATACCTACCGCAATAATTACCACCCGTGCTTCCAGCTTGTCTGCCAATATTATAGCCTTGCTCAGTGTGTTAAGATGCCAATACGGTGTTGATTACTTGCTCGCGATGAACATTACAGTTAACTAGCCTGTTCGCTATTACTTGAATTACTCCTGACTAATAGCACCCAGTTTATTAACTTGATATCGGCTGTCTAGTATCTACGTAAGATATTATTATAATTACATGTTATTGACTTACATACGGTTTTATGAATTATTGTTAATTGCCTACTTGCTGCAGGGAAACAATTATTTCAGGAAGAAAATCAGTGTAGACATTTTATATTTTACCTATTCAGGTACAAAACTGATTTGATTATTTGCTAGATTGAGGGTATGTTTTGGGTTCAATAAAAACCTGAAAAATAGTCTGATCCAGCAGCAAAGAGAAAAAGGTATAATAGACGCAATTTTTATTGAAAACTGGCCACGATTATTTCTTTTAATAGATCATAGGAAATATTATAGATAATATAGATGGTATATAAGTGTTCAATCAAAAATTATAAAACAGTCCCATAACTCTTAAAATAAATGATTTTCAATAAATTATAAAATGTTTACTCAAATTGCCTAGGACAAAAAGAATTTTGTGTACGATATTGATCGAGTAAATTACAAAAAAAAAATACAGCCCTCGCTACAAATAAAACTCTGGACATTCTGTATTTAATTTAAACCCGATACCTTTTGTTCTAGACGACAAATAATTGAACAACCCACAGTAAAGTAAAATAAGACACAATTGTGGTCTAGTAAACTGAAACAATGCAATTACAAACTGAACTACGTTGGTTTGGTCTTTCTTCGGCCTTCAACAATTTCTTGCGATTTAAATTACGTCACGTAGATGACAATCAAGACCATTAACCTTGATTAGCAATTTATCCATGTCATAAGTAACGGTGGCTTTTGTAATTTAAACCCTGGCAAATAATGCACCTGACTGACAGGATACAATATACATTCCTGGTGAGCCACCGTCACCGCTTCATTGTTGTTGCGAAATTAAAAATGTTATCTAATGAGAGAGGTTGATATTCCTGCGTGGTGGTGATATGGGTCGTAGCTCTTTTCAGTGCGTTGCTTTGAGGAGGTTCCTGGGCTCTATTCTCGATGTCTAGAACTATGAGTGTGGATTTGTTCACTTTATTCATATTATTATTGTGTTTGAAATTAAATGTGTACGGTATTTGTTTATTTAATAGTGTGTTCATTGATTTTTATCGTTTGTTAACTGATGAAGTGGTGGTATTCACCACCACTTTAATGAGATGTGTCTCTTTACGTATCTCTAAGTATAGTAGGGTTTGTGTTTTTGTGTGCGTTGCATTGTATGTAATTAATACTTGAGTATTTAATTTGCAATCATTAATTTATTGGATAAACACTTTTTTATTTTTAATTGCTAATAAGTGAATTATTAATACTGTTGTGATTTAGATTATGAGTATTAATGAAGTAAATAGATCGTTACATGGTTTATGTGTCAACAATACGGGCTAACTTTTGTTTGGTCACCTAACGGTTTTCAAAGCCAGAAAAACTCGATAACCGATTGTCACTAAGCTTCGTCACTTTGGAATCCGCGAGGCTACAGAAAAACAGCCAGGTTGACAAACAGACTAAAAAAAAAACAATCAACTACTGGTATAAGGAAATGCCGATCTTTTAATTTGACTGCGATTTTCGTGATAAAAACTCGTCAACACTGGTAAAAAAATTAAGTATTCTGGTTGGCTGTGGATTTTCCCATTTTACGATTCACTGGTTTTCTATTAACAGTTTCAAACGGAGGTTGTAGGCAGACTCAATGTTGGGTATCTATGGCCACAAACATCGGAGCATAAAACAATATGTGAGTAACCTGCGCCCAAATCGAAAGTACCACAGCTGATGATATTTTTATGTAAAATTCTCTTCAGTTTCAATTTTAATATAATTCACCTCATTTCCTCCAACTCATATGTTACTTTTCTTACTCGGTTAAAAATGTTCAATCCCGTGTTATATTCATACATTAAACTAAATTGAATTCAAATTTCAATTTCGATACAAATCACCCTAATTATTTGTATCTCTTCTCAATCTGATCGACCCCGATTTCTTCTCGATTCGGAGCTTCATCCATCAAACATCCTGTAGGATAATCCTGCATTTAGGGCCAGTCTTAGAATCTCCTAATAAGAAAATTATTTGTAGCAATTAAGCTACTTGGATGATTTCAAGGGTTTTGATTGGTTGTTGCCATGGAGACAATTAGCTATTCGACGAAGTAAGACGGGACTTAAACTCAATTAAATTTTAATCTTGATGTAATTTAATTCGTATCGTCCGATTCTTTTTTAACACTCGGTTATTCATTCTGATTGGTTTGTTTGTGTTCCATTCGACGTCACCAACATTGCTACGATCGTCCATGTGTTAACTATAGTCTCCGATAACGTGTTGAATAATCTCGCCGCGTAAGATTATCCTCATTTCCATATTGACCTCATCCAACCAAGCCTCGAACCCAGTCATGCGTTCAGTCTTTTTCTCCCGTTCGTCCGTCCGTTCGCGTTGCTACCCTCTCCCCTCCCCCCCCCCCCTCCCACCCGCCGTTTACCGTAAGCCCCTCTTTTAGGATGCTGCAGTCTTGTGTTCATCATTTATGCGGGCCACAATTTTCGGACAGTTTTTGTTGCCAAACTTCGAAAGAAAAACCTTCAACACTTCCTGATATTCCGGTTACCTTGTTTGATATGGATGGAACATGCACGGGAAAACAGAAAAACCACTTTGGTACGTGTGCGCGCCTGAGCCTAGACATTTGACTAATTTGGTGTTTTTGTTGGTGCATGCTTACCTTTGGCCCAGGACAATTATTAATTTAAATGTGTTACTAATTGTTTTAAAGAGGTAATTATTTTCTGATGTGTTGTTGAGGATGTGGCTGCCATAAATTATAGAAGTAGCAGTATCGGGGTTGGCGGGAGTGGGGGGGGGGGGCTTTATTCTTCAACGTCATGTCAGTCAACGTAGCCCATTTCTTTTAACGTATGTTTTTGTTCTAGAGTATTTTTATTTGTTTTATTTCTATCCAATTTGAGATTTTATCTAAACTTTTCTATTTTGTTACCACCAACACAAGTGCGGGTTATCGTTAAGGTCTTTGACAATTCGTGTGAGGAGAAATGTTAGTACATAAAAGTTAGAAGCAGACCAATAGTGTGTGCATAAAATTCGAGATTTTCTTAAGAATATATAATATAGAATACATAATTTAGCAATTGTTTTGTTAATTTTAGTGAGGTCTATTGATGGTAGCATTTAACGAAACACCCATGATTTAGTCCATAAGTAACAATTTTAACACAATCTGACCCATGACATGTGTTTCCAATAATGCTAACAATCTCACGGATTTAACCGCGAGCATTTTATATAACTTAATCTATGTATCGATCAGTATAATAGGTTAAGTAATTACTTCATCAAAGACTTATCTGTTTTGACTTGTCTCGTCAGCCAATCACGGAATTTCAATACACGTTGGATCATGTCGTATCATGCCTTGTTTCATACTGTCTTCACATGGCTTGGTATGTCTTGACTTGTCACTCGTCATGTTACAATATCTTTGTCTTGGTATGACTTGTATTGTACTGTCTTACCATATCCTGACAGGCCATGTCGCACTCATGTCATGTCGTGTCAGGGGCCAACTCCAAACTGTACTCGTTCTTTGGTAGGTTATATGTTAACAGTTTACGTTCAGCGTGCAAATTAAACTGGTTTTAATTTAAGTAAATACAATTCCAAACAACAAGGAAAGCTTAACTGATTTATGTTTTGAAATAATTATATGGAAAGAGATTTTAATTTTTGTTAATTAGTTAGTACCGGTACGTAATTCGTCTGAAAAATCTGAAACATGACTGTGTTTTTAAATTAATTACAAATATAATGAAATTTGTGGAAAATATGATTTCAATGAAAATATGTGTATAAATACATCTTTGGAAGTAAAAGTCTGCTACTTATTTTTAGAAAATACTAAAACTATTACCATTGCAAAAATGGTATTATTCAATAAGAGAATTGGTACCAACTTTCTTATTAAATGTTAACTATTAAAAATGACTACAGAAATAATGACAGCCGTGCACCTACGCCAGATTTTCGAAGTAGTAGTAGTAGTTTTACTGTCACCTCACACTTATTTATTTTTACGTGACAACTAAAATATTCTGCCCATATTTTAAACTATGCACGTATAAACGAATCCTAAGCAGCTAATAAATACTTCCACTTACATACACTAACATGTACAAATGCTGAAAACATGAAAAGTGGCTCAAGCCGGCAACATGTTCAACATATTCTGACCGCGGAGAAACACTTGTTTGGCTCTAAAGTGTAAAGTTGTTTTCGGCTCTGTTAGCCTCACTTCTCATTCAAACCACGTCCAAACACGCGAGAAGTCTTCTACACAAATGGGCGACACGAATTTTATTATTGTGCATTACGAAGATATTGCCCAGAGGTTTGAATTAGACAACCATTCCGTCGAGTCTCACACGGTTGAATGGAGATATATTTGTAAGGGGGTACAAAGTGGGCGTCACTTGATTAAAATGTGGTGTGCTACCACTTATGCCATAACATTATTGTCTGCTGTTTTGTGATTCATGTACAAACTTATTCATAATAATTTAAACATGTTATACAATATTTAGAAATATTGACAGTATTTTATTTGTGTTATTGAGTCTGTTTCTAACTCTTATTAAAACTATATGTTTGTGGGCCTTCATGGAAAATATGTGAATGTGCTTGGACACCAAACGTAGACATCGTATAGTTTTAGTTAAACTCTATACTGTCGAAAATTTAAAATTTGTGAGAACATAACAAATATAGAAATCGTATAATATCATTGACAAAATTTACTTTTAATACATTGACATATTTTCAATACCAGTTTCAATTCATAGTTTTGTTAATACCTGTCAAAAATTACGCATAGTTTGCTAGATCCATATTGTATTTTTGCAATAATTGTATATAACACTCCAAAATGTAATATAAACAGCATGGAAACAGCGAGATTCGAATTAAAGCAAGAAATGTTGGTTTTTGGTGGAGGTGCCGGGTAAATATTAGAAAAATAATTATTCTTCAAATAAACCCGGCACCGCCACCAAAACCAACAAATAATTATTGGAATTATTTTGTTTTCTCTTTCATCCTCCTTGCGAGCTCGGTTCAGTCTTGCATCATTGAAAAATATATCAAAAGTCTAATTACATAGTGTTTACATAGTTCCCAAAATAACAACCTACACTGTACGAAAATTTAAATCGTTTTTATTCCACTTTTCGTTGTGATGCGGAATCAGAGTTATAAATCAATATTGATTGATTGATTTAATTTTTTTGGTGAAATGAGTGTACACTCTTTACATTTAAATTAATAAAACAACATTCTACATAATTACAGCTTATAATTGACTTACTTTAGACACAAATATAACTTTATTTTTTATCATTTACCGTTCTGGAGGTAGTTATTCAATCTGAGTTCAAGCATTACCGAGGCTATTGTTAAATGCGTGTTCCGTTGGTCTATTTTTATATGTTTATATACCATTTGTAATTTTAATTTTGTTTTTATATATATTCAGTGTAATTTGTTTCAATTTTCGTGTTTATATATTTTGTCGCTTGGCAACAGCTTTTACTACGGATTCCGTTATTGTTAATAAATGTTATACAGACTACTATAACTCTTAATTTCACCCGATTATTAACGTTAAAACGTTGCAGCAATACCGGTATAATCATTCCAACAACTCCCACCAGAACGCGCTCAACTCCCGATGATATTGATAAGAACATTTGCCGATATCTCGCTATGGGATCTGCGAACCGAGAGAGAAATATTCCTAGATAGATATCTAGTGAGCATCCCGTACAAAGTATTACACGAGCAACACGACCTGTACTGTGTTTTGCCCGTGGCTTAACAAACCGGTAGCGGCTGTGTTCACCTGTTGCGCTTGTCCGTGTATAAGAGGGCTCGAGTTCGACAGCCAAACACTTGTACAGTCGGTGCACTGATTAATTCAATTATTGTTAACACCAGCTCAGATTAAAATACTTATCAAGCTGCAAAAATATGTAAAAACCAAAATATCATCATCGTCATTATCACTTGTCTTGTTTGTGAGTGGTTTGTTGGTCATGCAAATTTTTATTCACTTCCAGCGTAGAATTGATTATCGGTTTAGGCTGGAGTGTTTTTGTATTTATCTGTTATCATGATATTGGTATACGTGGCGACTATGGAACCGTCATATAGCAACGAGGCACATACGTTTGCTGTAACTGGGTATAGATAGAAATATATACAATTAATACATAAATTACGTTATTGTTTTGTTTTTTTGTTTACTGGTTTATATATGTATTTCTTTATGTCGTTCTAACATATATAATTATACATTAGTGTGTAGCCGTTTATATTTTGACGACTTGAACAAATTGAATTCAGTTACATATATAATAACACTACACTCACAAATATAACTAATTTTAAAAATTCTTAAATATTAAAATATTTAACTGAAACTTAAATAAGTAACAAAAGTAATATTCAATTTTATAAATATTGGGTAGTTTTGAACATACACTGACGCCTAGAGATTTGTCCCCACACAATTATGTAATTCAGTATCCTGGAGAAAGCCACCAGAATAATTATTTTAGAGTATCCTCAATTTGTCCTTGCATTTTTTTTTGTAATCACTACTAATCTTATCTAATACGCTTTATCATGAGGTCAATACATATAACAAAACGTAGTTAATGGATATTTAATTACATTAAAGTGTTTGGAAAGTGATTGACACTAGAAAACGCGTTTAATGTTCTTGCCCACCGCAATTCTCTCGACTCTTGACGGGTTGATTAAAACGTTGCATAGTAATTATTTCTGTACACTCGTGTTCACTTAAACTGTACACATTTCTCAATAGAGCACACTGCCCATGTTTTGTACTGAACTTACTCTATTTATGTACTCAATTTATATAATATACTTGAGATTTTCTTAATTTGACACTACCCTGCTGCTCTCCTGCATCGCTATATGTGACCACCCCTTACTTCCGTGACAATCCGACAATCATATCGTATTTATTTATTTCATATTTTAGTATTGATAATCAGTCATATTTGTTATGCTGGGTGGTGGTCACATAACTAGGGGGTGGAGCTTCAAACTATGTCAAACTAAATGCACTATACTTTGTTGTAAAAATGATCTTTACTTTGGCTGAAACAACCACACACATGCTTTTCTCATAGATGAGTTATTTGTAACCAACCGGTGAGCCCCTATCTTGAATACTGATCCCTGATTGGCCACGAACCACTCGTCTATGACGAACATTTTGGGAAGGTTGTTTTGGGGCAAGTATAAACAGATTTGTATATAATTTCATAAACTGAAAGAAGACATCAAACTGATATTGAAATACCAATCAAATCTGTCTTCAAAGCTTTCTTAAAAGCATTGCCAATTGACCAGAAGCCCATGAACCTTTGTCAGAACGGAAATCTAAAACATTTCCTCTTTTGAAAAAGAAGAAATTGACATTAGCGCTCTTTCTGTTGGCATTTCAAAACTAATTTCACAATCCATTCTACAAACATCACACAGTATCCTTTCGTTTCTAGAAAGCCTAGACAGCAGATATTGTTTATGTATTACTATTTCGTAACTATAAGACTATTAACGTTGTGACAAGTCTACTTTACGAGGCAACGAACGATGCGGCTTGCGACCTGTGATAGCACTACACAGTAGATCGCTTATAATTGGCTGTATATTTGAATAGCGCGCATTACTCTATCTCGAGAACAAGAGCCCTTGTGATTGGTCCGTTGCGTCACAGTTAAGACCATATGGGTAGACTCGTATCGGGTCGGGACATGCATGAAGTTTCAACTGAAGAGAAAACCGGCGATGTTATCTTCAAGTAGTAAGAAATGCACATTCATTGCTGCATGGTGGCATTTTGCATAGAATGGAACAGGTTGTAGAGTATTTTTTTGAGTGTCTACTGTCTATGTAACTGGTAATTTCTTTAATAGTTTCGTTTGGGTATATGGAACAGACATTGCTTAAGACGGTATATCCATTTACCCTTCTTTGGAACTCTCAATTTCTGCTTAACACAACATTGCTTTAGAATGCTTAAAAATTCTTGCACAAAGTAAATCCACATCTGTTATCTGTTAGAGAATTTAGTGATTTTCTTGTTTTTTGTTCCAATTCATATTTCCATTTTTTCAAATGTTCTCATCTTTAAAGGTGTATTGCAACAACTCTTGATTAAACAATCGACTCGTTACGTAAATGTTTCCTTTGAAAAGGGTAATTCCTCAATTTAATTGATACATGTGTTGGCAAATATTTTGAGTATTATTATAATACGGTATAACATAAAAACAGTGTATATCCTAGATACTGTTCTCTTGACATCTTGGAAATGTAGTTAACTCTTCTTGTCTTTCCTTATTGTCATAGTTTTCTCAACTGTCTCAAACGATTTTAATAGTTTCACACGTAACAGAGACATCCGGCAACATTTATGAAGGATATAAACTGATAGTGTGACGTATTTTACGATGATACCCTCATTAAAACCTGACATCTCTCTTTAGTGTCAGAGATCATAATAACTGCAAACGATAGTAAAGGCGTTCATCCGTACAGAATCATCATTATCACGTTTGTAACAATCATTGTTTAACGATTTCCATCGCTTACTGGTTAAATGTTAACTGTAGTCTCTGTACTCAATCAGTTGCAATATTGCACGCTTGTATAAGCCTCTGTCGTTATACCAAGTGGATTGATGTGTCTGTCTTGTTTATAGGACTTTTAATGTTAACAAGGTTTCATAAATTCTATATAATTAGTGATGACGTTGAAGAAAATGACTGCACAATAGGCCACGAGTTGTCTGATTCATAAGAAATTTCTAAAACGTATAGAAATTGCAGGATTACAAAACTTGCAATTTAAATTTAATCCACATAATGTCTCGTCACTTGGGAAACGAAAGCACATTATTTCGCCCCAAAACTACCTTTCAGATGCTTTCGTCACAGGCGAGGAGCTCGTAGCCAACCAGCGAACCGCCCGAGACAAACCCCCACAAATACCTATCGCTGATTGGCTACGAGTTGGAGCGGGTTTCTCGCCTGTGACGAAAGCATGAGAAAAGTTGCTGTACGGTCATTTTACACGGACCTTCCCCTATATTGGGATAGTGGTATCTCGAGTAGTCAAGTTATTTGTGCGTAGGGTTTGTAGCTGTCGGTACCGGCCGAGAAGGTGAATGCTTTGTTGAATAATGGGGATGATTGACATTTATGATCTCCACAATAACATCGCCTCTCTTTCTTTGCGGTTAGTGATTGGCAGGGTGTTAGTTACTGAAACCACAGATAGCTAACTTCAGGTTAAAGTCTAACGAACACCCTGAGAATCACTAACCGCAAAGGGAGCCCGCGTTATAGTGGTGATCATAAATGTCAATCATCCCCATTATTCAACAATGCACTCACCTCCTCCAACAGCAACAAACTGCATGGACAAATAACTTGACCACTACAGTTACCACTAGAATGCAGATATTTCTAGTTTGAAGCTCTTTCCTCTACAATTATGTGACAACAACCAACATATCAAATATTACTGATTATAAATAATATAATATGAAATTAATACATATGATATGGATGTCGGGTTGTCACGGGGGTAAGGGGTAGTACATAGCGATGGAGGGGAACAGCAGGGGAGCGTCAAACTAAGAAAATCTAAAATATAACTCTGCCTAATTTGTTACCTGAGCTGGACTGGAACCAAGTATAAAGTGTATGTAAGTGTATGAAAATCAGACACACCTAATGCAAGGTCGTATAGCTATTGTCTACGTCATCACGCGGTCAGTGAGTTCGTTACTCTAGTGAGCGTAACGGACACGGCAGCACCTGTCAAAGAAAGCCGCCAGAATCCGGGAGCGATGTAATGTATGTTTTAACCACTAATCAGATAACGTATTAGAACTACTCTACATATTATTATTGCCCCTTGAGGGGATACAATGGAACAACACTACTATTCAGCTGAATATGCGATGTTATATGACATGTGTCAACGACCCTGTTATCAATTGTGTATCGTGCATACGAATATCTATTGTTCGCTAATTAGTAATTAAAATTAAGTACCAAGAGAATGACAGAGCGAGACTGTTTGATTTGAGTCGAGACTAAATCAATGGTAGAATGCAGTCGACGCTGTTGGTGGAAATAAGAAGTGAAGTAGGGAATGTTTAGCAATTAAATTGAATGATGTAGTATAATGTTGAGTGTGTATTGTTTATGTATATACATTATTCAAGACAATAAGTGGTTTGTAAGGGTAGTTACCTGCTAGATTATGTTATTAAACAAATGCACAAAACATTCAATCACATTTTGAGTAATGTAATTTTGTACAAGCAAAAACATTTCAATTATTCTGATAGTTCTGTCTTTCATTTTTTTTTATGTGTCATGATTTTTTGTTTTGATCATCTTCACAATCGTAAGTGGTATTATTTATTCGAAATTTCGTTATTATTTTACTTGATTCCGATTTATTTGAAATAATTTAGAATGTTCAATATAAAAACTAGAAATAATTTAGAATGTTCAATATAAAAACTAAACTACCAATGAGATTTGTTTCTTTCCCACTTTAGAAACAAGCTTTTCAAATACAAACTCTTGTTGAGTATGGGTTTTTTCATTATTCCTATCCTAACGAAGTGTACAGCAGTATATATATACTCGTGGTTGTGACTGTAGTTGTTTGCATAAGCATAACGAAGACTATTAATAACAGTGATTTAGCTAAGATAACTTGCTTCAGCCAGTAGTAGTTTAGATAAGAGGGTATCCATTACAAATCTCTTCAAAGTATTCAACACTTCAGTGAAGTGTATTCTTTAAAATAACATTTGCATTTCCTCACTTACACAAATAAGTGATTTCTGTGTAGTCACTTTCCCGCTAAGTATGCAATATAGACAGACCTGTATTCCCATTTTTATCAATTAATTTCTCACTATGCCCTTAACAGTATGAGAGTTTTAACAGGAACTAGTTTCTCTTATCCGCCACTTAACAGGACAATATATGCGCGGAAGGATACAATTAAGATCTATTTTCTGACAGGGGTGAATAGTGGGGGTAATGTCTCATATTTTAGATCACGTGGGTCTCAGCTATCAAGGTAGGACAGGTTTGTATCCAGCATATAGTAGGATATTCTGTAACTGTCCACCTTCTTCTTTCAACCACTGGCCAAGTACAATAATTACAATGCAATTAATTAGAATTAGAATTAAAGCAATGCAATTATATTAATAGAGAATACACAAATAGTATATTTTTACGGTTTTCGCTTTCATCGCAATAACACGAAGAAAATTAAAATTAAGGATCTAAGAAATAAAGTTATTACAGAAATGACAAACATATAACGATTACAACATTCGAACGTTTTAGCTTCATTCTTTAGCTGATTCCAAACAAATCCCGGTTGTGAATCACTTTTTAAATATCTTGAAGCCTTCTCAAGATATAAATAAAATAGCAATAGTTTTGCATTGTTTAATATAAATAATGTTTTTATTTCATGGAAGATATAGGCGAATTTAAGCCGCAATGGCTTTTCTTACATATTACTACTACCCACTACCGTTCATCCCCTAGTGACAAGCACAAGGTTATAAAAGCACGTTTTGAATTATAAAATGTACATACAACAATTCAAAGGGGCTAATAAATATTACCACTAGGTACTTCACTTGTCCGTTAAACCGAGCTTACAAAATCGTTTTAGAATAATTCCACTTTATTTAAATCGAGTCACGGTTCTGTCAGACTCGAACTCATGTGGGATGCGACTCTATTACGGCTGCAAATTACTCCAGCCGGACAACTAGCATGAAATCTTATCCCACCACAGAGCAGAGATAATGATGAGGATTTTATGTTAATGGCGCGAGTCAAATCTGTCACGCTAGGAATACACAAGACTAGAGGACAGTGTGAACTTGTAACCTGTTGCTCCAGTGGAGATAATACACACTTGTTTGCTGGTAGATATTGGGTGCGGGTTTAGACGGGTGGTTGGCTAGAACATAAATAATAATAATTTGTTTGCAGAAATACACATGTGCCGGTGGAATGGAATTTATTAACATATAGTATATTATTATGAATCGGAATTAAGAAGACAAACTGGTCTGGGTTTCAAGAGACATGAGGGTATGCTAAGACTCTTTTTTGTAACAAAGTATGACCTTAGATTAAATTTTTTCACAACGTGTTATATAATTACCGGTATGTACCTCTGGTATAGATAATGACAAATATACTATAGGTAAAGAGTTTCGAATACAACGGCATAGTGGGAAAACACATGAGAAAACTACCAAACTTATGGTTCCATACAATAGGTGACAAAATACAAAAATATCAACCTCGTTCACGCCCTGGCGTGTTTTTCTTGGAGACTACATTACTAACGCGTGGTTTCACCAAATTTGTAGTACCAAGATCGGTCATTAATCGGACATGTGCTCATAACATACATGGCTCCTGCCAAGACACTATTATGCTTTATGCTTTAACAGTGGCCATGTTTGTTTGGAGAAAATCTCCAATTAAGAGCTAATTTTGGGATTAAAAGTTTGGCGAAACTGGCCGTAAGTAAGTTAGACTTTTTATACTCGGCCAAGAGTTTACTAATGAGCACAGGTGAATATGCTATAGTAGAATTGAGTAATTTCACCTTTCGGCTGCTATGGTCACTTACCCAGCCGCATAAACTAGCGCACGTATAGTCAACTTGTTGCCTGACAAACAGTTTGCGTGACTCAGCTCATTATCCTGCGATATAAACTTAATTCAAGAGAATTTCACCAGTCAAGATAATGGCAGAATACGCCAAGGAAATCTTTATTGCGTTCTTCTTCATTTCAGGTTTACAACTCTTGAATGGGTTTGGGCTAATCTTTACTCTTTCCGCCTTGTTATAAGACAAGGTTTTCACCTATTCGTGATTTTGCAACATGAAATATTGACCATCTGTTCTATATGTTATTCTCTACTCGGCAATTTCAATGTTTAATATTTCTGCGTGACTTGAATTGTGTCCTACTAACACATCTCTACATTTAATTAAACGTCTACAATTATCTTGCCTGTTTTTTTTATTTATACTGTCTATTTAATAGACTGTCTATTTAATATGTATAGTTATGTCGCATCTTTAAACATCTTTATGGAAAACATTGAGTTAAGCTTTGAATTAAGGAAACACCTCAACCAAATACTACTGGAATAAAAACAAACTTATTCATTTCAGTCGTAGATATTTTAATGTACTAACAACATAATTGAAAATGATCGTTTATTAACCATAGTTTTCTTGTGAAATATAAAACAAGGTTTAAAAATATCACACATTATACCATTTTCTTTCTAGTAACGATAAAAACTGTTCAAATATGTCTATATTCGTCACGCTTTATTAAAGTTAAGTACCATGAATGCATTCATTGCACAACCTTCTTATAGTTTCTTATAAAGGTTCGCGTGCACTCACTATACATATCACACATACCATACATGCACCAACACCAGCACCATAGTAAGCTCAAGCACGATACCAGATAAATCACAAGAGAATTATTACCAGATGTCACAGATAGTCGTTTTTCACGGAACACTTTGGCGTTACATAATTCTTGCACCAAAACTATTATGTCATATTTATGATATGTTTATTCGTGGCTGCGCTTTGTGCCACTGCTATCTAAGTACTTAACAGCTTTATTATGCCCGTAATGATGATGGAAGATATAATAAATCCCCTTGTTGCTGGATATGGTATCAGGTTTTTTAAGGTATGATCTCATGCACTAAACGGCTTTGACTGGGCGAAGTTTGATATTAACACGAACCAGACTACTTAAATGTTAAACCCACACAGAATATGGGAATGTGCACTTAGTTTAAGCTGGACAAAACATGATTTATTCGGTTTAAATTATGACTTGAAATACTTTGAACAATTTAAACGAAAGAAGAGATGTTTCATCAAAACAAGAATTTGTTTTATGTTATTTAAAGACATTTGGTTATATTTGTAAAAATCAGAGTATTTTCAAACATTTGTATTTAATACGTTCATGCAATGTAAAAACTCCATTGTCTAATACTTATAGCTAAACGTTCTTCAAAATATTAATGTATTTTGTCATTAAATTCACTCTCGAATTTTGATTTCTATTGTTTCACGGTTTTCGCCAATAAAACCTAGAAAAAAACTGAATTTCGTTGCTATTTACCAATTTTGGTGTTTAGCGGTGTTAATTTTGTCATTTTTCGGTTTGAAATCGTTGAATATGTATTCACTTTGTAAAATACAATTATTCTTAAGTATTTTGGTGTTTTCGTTATTCTCAAATTCCACAATTCTCTCTCTAAAAAAAAAAAGAACGTTTAAACGAACCTAAAGCACGTTTATCGTCAGTCTCACAGAATTAATTCCCTACAGTTCAATCATTATTACGACCTTTAATGATCTCCCTCACGTTGTTTTTGCAAGAACCAAAAATACCGTAACGACCACCTGTTGTTTTTTGCTTCCCTGATAACGAAAACACAATCACGAGAGTTACCGTTTAGTTTGGCCAATCAACGCAAAGAAGAACGCGCGCGTAAAAAGTAATTGCAAATGTCTGAACCGTGACCGCGGTAGTTTGTCCATGGTTTGTCCATGATGACCTTCACGTATACTTAGTCGACATTTGTTCGTTCGCTGAGATTTGAATGAGGTACGAATTAAACAACTGTTTTAAATGCAGAAAACATGGTCAGGTATTTTGTTGACCTTTCTAGCGCGTCCGTTGGAAGATTCGAGGATCTTTGACCCAGAGTGTTTAACTGAGGTCATAGCGTGATGCGTTAATACCTGCCCTGTGAATCTTGAGATCGGATGAAATAATTAATATTAAATGGTTTTAGAGAAATGTTAGGTGATTTTAATGGAGTTTCAGTAGCTGAGTATGTTATTACAACGTCATGATGTTATAAACATTTTAAGATTCATTATATAAATATGCGGTGGTCGGTCTTGTATTTGTAGATCACTAAGTACAATATTAATGTAACTGGCATTATTTTTCCTTAAAAAAATACAATTATATAATTAGAGCTGTATATTAGTGTATATTTCTAATAATTAACTGCGTATGTAATATGTTTTACTAAAATTCTGCATTTTAAGCACAGTTTCATTAAAACATAGAAAGTATCTGTTCGATTAGATATACCCATATCAATTTCATACTGGCATAAGTATCGAAATGACAGAAATATACAAATTACAAAACCCATAAAGACTACGAAACAAAATATTATAATCTTTTATTTCCGAATATTAGTATTACAAAGTCATCACCAATAATAGCCATGATTCTTGTAAAAAGTTAAGGCAGATAAGTCGATGATTAATCGCAAATTTATGTTAACTATACAACGATTTACTGATCTTAACAAGTAATTTTCTAAAACACAACATCACTAATTAGTCTCCAAACATTTTATAGCTCTAGACTGGTATTACATGAGTACAGTTTTATAAAGATAATGATTTCCTTCCCCAGCTTGTTAAAACAAGACAAGTTAATAAGGAACTAAGTTAATCACTCAATCTCCCAACAGAATGCGTTAGTGTCAAGGGTCGTGTTTCCAACATGGCCGCCGATAGAGGAATCGGTGACGAAAATCAATGTAGATCGCAGCACTGAAACAAGATGGCTGGCGTAATAGTGACTCTCATGACAGATAACGTATAGGTATACTACCTATACTACAATATATACTATACTATACTACATCTTGCCTAGTTTATAAACGCACCATTTGTGATAGTCATATTATTAGGAATATGCATAGGTTACAAACGCGTGAAATCGATCCATTTCCATAAAAAACGACGTTTACATATTTTTCCGAACCGTAGGATAAAAAAAACTATGGAATCTACGTTTTTCCTCATCATTAAACAAAAAATGAAACTTTCGTTATCGGTATAGTGTTGTTGAAAAGCTCAAAGTAGTGAATAATTAGAATTTTGTCCATCTATAGTAAAAAATTACCGTGGTTTTCACATATCCCCGATCTAACATTTTCATTGGTATTCGTTAATTTAGCATCTATTCAACGCTATCAACACTAAACTTATACATATCTAGTAATTAATTTAATGAAGAAGAAGAATAAATATGAGTGTCTCCTTTATGATCACCAGTCACTACGAGGAAGGACCCGTACAATAACGGTAACTATAATTCCTTGTATCAGTAACTTCAGTTCGAACCAAGAACATATAATTGGCGAACCTCAATTCACGCCGCCCAATAAATAAATAAATAAATAAATACACCACAACCACCACCGCACGTTTCATCTTTATGACTGGTGCGTGTATATGCGTGTACGTAAATTGTGTGAGAAGACAACTCCTAAAACCCATTATCCAGGTGCGCATATTCAAACATACATACATAAGTTGAGACATCAAAAACCTAAACCGACCTATCCCACACGTTTCTATCATGATCTATAAGTTTATGACCAAGTGGAAAACGTGACAGTATAATGGTTGGGTTTAGATAAACGTGTATATTAACGTATACCATGAGGTCTTAATCAAGGATTGGTTTACCGATAGATTCCGTGGTAATGTTACC
Source organism: Isoperla grammatica (assembly GCA_945910005.1). Classification (NCBI taxonomy): domain Eukaryota; kingdom Metazoa; phylum Arthropoda; class Insecta; order Plecoptera; family Perlodidae; genus Isoperla; species Isoperla grammatica. Next base: position 7,945,528 of record OX246748.1, read on the forward strand.
TTGTAAGCCTCGGGTGACTTATGTGTTACGATATTTATTATACCTTCGGTCGGGAATGTAATTTATTGATAGAATATGAAATCATTGGCCGGGACTGAGTAAGTGTATGTGTTCGTGGTTAATGTGCCGATCGTGTGTGGTGTGTGCGAAGTGTGTTTCAGAGGAACGACGAATGGGGAGTTTTGTTTGTGGGATTTAAGTTTATTATTAGTGTGTGTGTGTGTGTGGGTTTATTCGTGATTGAAATGTATAAGCAGGTTCGGGAAGGTTCACGGTTTGTACTTGGGTGTTTGAACTTTAATCGTCTCAATTAGCCATTGTTGCACAAATATGAGACGTTATGTCTTATTAATCAATCATCAATCTTGAACTTTAATTATTGACATGGATTTATCTTGAGAACGGCTAATGTCGCGGTAAAATGGCTGAGAATTTGGCGAAAGATTGTTTAAACTATTTAGGGTGCCAATCTCCTTTAAAAAGGCTTATTGAATAATGACACCGACTGGAATTCTTGGAGAGTATAAATATTGATTTGCTAAGGGCTGGTATTACAACCAGCTAATAATAAAGTTAGTAACTAATAACTTGTTTTCACCATAGCGACCACCAATCAGAAGCATTCAAATCCACCTAGTAGTTTTTAGCTTCTGTTCAATTCCGTATTACCTGTTCTGGTTCATAATACCAGGTCTAAGACTTAAAGAAATGTATTTATTTGTAACTTTAAAGGCTATGAGTTTATTTGACTTAAATCCTTAACAAATGTGGAATAATATAGAAAAGAATTAGCCCTATATCAGAGTTTATTGAAAGAGACAAAACAGAATTAGCATCACATTATTTTATGTTTGCTGCTGCCTTGTTATATGAACAAACTGTGATTTTGCAATCGTCAAAGCCACGAGTTTAATAAATGGATGTAATGTAACATGATTATACTCGGTCTTGGTAAATCGTACAGCAAAATGACTGTGCAACAACGAGCCCACATCACTATATACCTGCACATCAATATGGCGTTCGTTGACATTATCCTACTTTCTCTGCAGCACGGAAGTTGGCGCAGTATCTATCGTATTCGCATGGATGCAGTTCCTAAATCAAACCGTCACCGTTTGATAAAAATATTTAGAAAATCGATTTAAATCCAAAGATAACGTGTTTTAAAACAGTGTTTATACCCACGAACTGATTGGATTGCACTGTTGGCAATCTAGATTTCCTTCTAGTTTTCTGGCAGTGTTTGTGGTAATAAATATAATTAAATAGAAATCTAGTTCTGGCGTCTGACATGAAGATCGAGTGTTATATCTGGAGTAAGATGACTAGTGATAAATATATGTGAATTAATGTATTTCTCAACCCCTGAGGTCAAGACTATTATCACATTGGATGAAGTAATTTAATATATTATCTCCATGCCTCGTTTATGTGAGAAAGTCGTTCGAAGTATACTAGCCTACTAGGAGATTTTTGCCAACCAGCTAATAGGATATGTGAATCAACGAGAACGTTTGGCAGAAACAATAAAACAACAGGTATATTTGTGCAATAAATATTAAAATATTATGTACCTCTACACCCCAAATGTACACAATATCACATGGTTATGTTTTTTGATGTCAACAGACGATTCAGTCACACCAACTGTAAGCTAAAACATAATATACCAATATAGTTTATTTGTCAATACAAATATGTCAAAATAAAATAAATTAGTAATTAATCTAGAAATTTCATAAAGTATATATTTCACATTCACATACCTCATTATATTTTCTATAATAATTTTTTCTTCTATTTGCTCTAATCATAGTTTTGTATTTTTTTAATTTTTTGACAACAGTAGATCATTTCACAAAACTATCAACAAATACATTTATTTATAGATACAGATATATCACATTCTGGTGGTGAAAATACGTTACAACAATTACATGTTTGGACAACATAATTAACTACGAAATAAATAAATACACGTGCATAATATCTGTAAAATGTTTACAATATGCGAATAGAATTCAAAATGAGTATATTCAGGTGAATCATTCATTTGCTGTCGTTTTTGTTGTTTCGTAGTGGTTGTAATAGTGGTTGTTGTTGTAGTTACTAGTTACTACGGGTCACAACACAACGTGCCAGGCCCGCTCGTCCCACAAACACCAACACACCATCTGTCGAGTAGAGTATCAAACTACTAATTGGAGTGTAGGAGATTTGATTGAGAACGATCACCAGATAACCCTGGCTGGATGAATACAGGAACTACTTACGCCGTTGACTGACGCGGTAATTAAGACCTGCATTGTGGACGTGGGCACGTGAGAGGGGGGTAATAATAACTCAGTCCGCTTCGCTCCACAGCGCATGAGCATCGCTCACATACATACAGACTATAGGTCGTTCCAGTCTAGGAAACACTCCGGAGAAACGAGACCTAAAGGGCTACTTAGCCGTCGCCTTCTTTTATTTAACATACTCGACAATATGATCATATTACGTCTGGGGGTGTTTGGAGGACAGAGCCAAGTAGGACGTAAAGGGGAGGAACAGAGAAAGGGGAGGACGTAGACTGCATTTGCACTGGCTTCTCCATCTCGTCGCTAGGGTAGCCTTATCAGAAGCATACGCTTCTGCCGGCATAGTTCTGGGGATCAGCAAGCACGCAAACCTGCTCACCACGAAAAGGTAGCAGTCCCTGGATAGGTTTTGTTGATAGTTTTGTATTTAGATAAATAAATAAATTCACATTTAGAGTCTACCCACTCAGTAATGAAACTGATTTTCAGTTGGGGTACTTTAATTTAAAGCGACTAAACCAACCCTGTAGGTTCCGAACACCATCGACGAGTGAGCGATAACCAATCAAAGATCGATATTTCAAATACGAAACATATGAATCAGTGTTTGGACAGTGCGAACACCTGCGGACAAATGTCAGATTCAACAAGGTCGATTCAGAACAACTTTGAATTTATTGAGTGCTTCGTTGCTAGGACGGCTCCAAAGTTCCCGTTTACCTATAAACCGTCGCCTTCTTTGTTTGATTATTTAACTACGTACTCGACAATATGATCATATGACGTCTGGGAGTGTTTGGAGGCAAGGGACAAGTAGGACGTAAAGGGGAGGACGTGGACTGCATTTCGTCTGGCTTCTCCATCTCGTCACTAGGGTGGCCTTATCAGAAGCATACGCTTCTGTCGGCATAGCTCTGGGGATCAGCATGCACGCAAACCAGCCCACCACTATAAGGTAGCAGTTTCTGGCTAGGTTTTATTGAAAGTTTTCAATTTTAAACGTTAGTCGTGTCTAAAATCTCAGGTGTCAGTCAAATGGGTGGACACACAGTAACAAAATTGGATAATTCCCCTGTACACTGTATAGTAAACAGGGTTAACGGTACCCGTAGTAGTAAAGTTAGTTATCCATGGGGTTTGTAGCTGTCGGTACCGGCTGAGAAGAGAGTGCTGGAGACATCTACGCGGTCGCTCTATACATATAAGTATAACCAAGTGGTACAACTGGAGGCGACTAACAGCCAGTTATGCTGCACACATGTTACACCTATTGTATGTGTGGAGACATCTACGCGGTCGCTCTATACATAACCAAGTGGTGCGGCCGTACAACTGGAGGCGACTAACAGCCAGTTATGCTGCACACATGTTACACCTATTGTATGTGTGGAGACATCTACGCGGTCGCTCTATACATAACCAAGTGGTGCGGCCGTACAACTGGAGGCGACTAACAGCCAGTTATGCTGCACACATGTTACACCTATTGTATGTGTGGAGACATCTACGCGGTCGCTCTATACATAACCAAGTGGTGCGGCCGTACAACTGGAGGCGACTAACAGCCAGTTATGCTGCACACATGTTACACCTATTGTATGTGTGGAGACATCTACGCGGTCGCTCTATACATAACCAAGTGGTGCGGCCGTACAACTGGAGGCGACTAACAGCCAGTTATGCTGCACACATGTTACACCTATTGTATGTGTGGAGACATCTACGCGGTCGCTCTATACATATAACCAAGTGGTACAACTGGAGGCGACTAACAGCCAGTTATGCTGCACACATGTTACACCTATTGTATGTGTGGAGACATCTACGCGGTCGCTCTATACATATAACCAAGTGGTACAACTGGAGGCGACTAACAGCCAGTTATGCTGCACACATGTTACACCTATTGTATGTGTGGAGACATCTACGCGGTCGCTCTATACATAACTACAACTGGAGGCGACTAACAGCCAGTTATGCTGCACACATGTTACACCTATTGTATGTGTGGAGACATCTACGCGGTCGCTCTATACATAACTACAACTGGAGGCGACTAACAGCCAGTTATACTGCACTTGTTGCACACATGTGTGATCAACAAGGAGATAGGCGAATGCATTTAACTATACCGCGCACGGCGCATGCGTGAGAATAATGCTGCACGTCTATAGATCGGCCTAGGGTTATATCGTGATCCTAAGTGTTGTGACGTAGTCAGCTGGTGACGACATAATTTATTGTTGCAGCTGTAAAGTTGTTGATTTGGGAGATAATGGTTGCCTACTGGGGATATAGGTAATGATTTCAATCAACTTATGTGTAAATCTTTCTAAGACTGTAGAGGACGTTTATTAGATTGTTACTAGACGGTTGTAGTGTAATATAATTGTTCGGAGAACACCTGCTGAAGTGTCTAACTATGTATGTTGGTGTCTGTAGAAAGCGGTGAAGGAATTTATGAGGAATCTTTGAAGGACTTAATTCTAGTATTCGCATTATGACTGAAGAAAATCGAGGAATAAACAAATCTTCAGTTGATATTGCCAGTGACCAAATATGTACATATTAACAAATTAACAGAAAACAATTTTGTATAGTAAATGTAAAATAAATTAAAGCAAGTATTTATTATGTCAGCTTCTCCACCCAGCGACAAATTTTACTAATTTTATTCCGAGGACTCCCTAAGAATTTTTCATATCTTAACAGTCTCGTGCTTGTTATTTAAATTTAAACAAAAGTTTCGATACTTATAAATTTTGAGTAAATAATTGAAATCATGAAATCATGAAATCTCTTTTTTGGCATTTATAAATTTTCAAAACTTTTTAATCGCGATTATACTTTTATTTAGTGTGTGTTTATTAAAGAAAATATACACGCATCAGTGCCTGTCCCTTAGAACTAATGCAAAATTGTAAATACCTATGTTCACAGACCAAAAACATCAAATGTTCCTAACGTTATGTGCAACAATTTACATTCAATTTTAAAAAAAATTATTATTAGATACTTTTCTTGTTGAATTAACTTTAAAAAGTTTCTTTACTTATCAACGTCACTCAAGTCGCCACAGAGAGCCAATAAAACACAACCGATGCGGAACACGGCACCACCCAAACACACACCCCGTCTTCTAATTACTGCTATAGCAGTTTTCAACATCTTGTATATATTATGGGCGTGGACGGAGACCTCAAAATATCTAAGTCACGATGCCCATCACAATCAGACCGCTTTACACGGTAGGCGAGCACGTGACCGCACGTGACTGCACGTGATCGTACGCACGCACGTGTAATTAAGGTCAGTTCGTTTGGGATCTTGATTAATGAGTCGATATATTTTTGGGGATTTGTGACCGGTCAGCAATTATTTCTTATTTGTTGGTATTGCATTGCACATGAGAGGAAGTCTATACGAGGTTTTATTCTACTTGTAAATGATTTATGTTTGATGATTTATTATTATTTCCTAGTATATATATATATATATAAATATTTTACAGACGTATTTAATGGCCTTTGGTTTTTATGCATAAATAAATACATATATACAAGAATCTAACCACAACGTGCAATAGTTGGTCGACTATCATTACACAGTTCACAACAATGCTTGGCGCCAAAATTTTCTTCTAGTCTTCATTCAACTAAATAGTAGACATTAATTTATAAAAAAAAAAAAATTAAATACGTATTAATAATACATTTAGGGTACTAGACGCAAGCATTATCGTTTTGATCGGGAATACAATTAAATCATTAGTTTGGTAAACAATAGCCAATGTCAATAAAATGTACGTAAGATTTTAATACTGTGTTATTAGACAATTATATCTAAGGAAATATCAGGATTCGCTTTCAAATCTTGTCGAAGTAGAGGTAGAATTATGTATAGTACCATTTATTTTATTGTAAAATTAATTAATGTGTATATATTTCTCGACATTATAATACCTACTAATAATGATAAGTATGCGGTAAGTTGACAGTTGATTAGTTTGTACCTCCTGCTGTGCTACTTGTAAATCCTGCTTGTAACACGAGAATCCATACAGATAGACACTGGTGAAGTTGATAAATTTGTGCCGCCTGATCTGCTACTTACTTGTAAATCCTGTTTCCAACACTAGAATCCATACAGATATTTATATGTTTGATGACACTGGTGTGTTGTTGGTGAAGTGTCTTATAATTTGTTTTTTCTGTTCTAGGGGCCGACTTTCAGCCGTGTGCCCTCTCCAGAGGCGTAGTTCTGAGGTAAGCAGGCATATCTTTCCCTTCAAGCTCTCGTCGACTTACTTAGGGTGTTTTCCCACATTCAACCAGTCTGAGTTGGTCGTTTGTCATCCATCTTTGATCACGTGACATAAAGAAACGATTAAGACAACGACCGGTTCGTGAAAATAGCAGAAGAAAAAAATGTGATTTTCTGTGTTAATTAAATCTTCTCATAATTGAGTAGAACTGCTTTTTTAGGACTAGATACACGTAGGCCTAGGCATTTCCCTGCCAAAGGTTAATAACAAATACCTGTAAGTACACATAACATAGGCTTAGAGGCTTGACCTATATTCACGTGAGATTTTAACCGGCAATAAAATAAGGATTATCATATAACTACTTGTCTTAGATCTCTCTGCAGCTTCTTTATTCATGTGGATAAAAATTTCCTTTCCATCAGGTAAAATGAATCCACAGCAAAGCATAGCCTAGTTATATTTATTGTCCTCCTTTGTAAATCAGTTTTTATAACTGAATAGGATAGACATTAAATAAATAAGTAAATAAAATTTACTTTTTTAAAATTTGTTCTGGTTTATTTACAAATAAAATAATCGTTTTTATGTACAAGAGCTGTTCATTATATTCTCTTAAGGTGTGAATGATCAACGCTTTTGAACTACAGTAATGGGTTCGCCGAAAACGCCAAGAGTGCCGCATTTCTTCTTAAAACACGAGCTTTTCACTAAATACTTAACCATATAATTATCTTTAATAGCAATTTCGATTAAAGCATCGAATAAGAAACAGAGCTCGGATAAAATGTAAAAACTAGCAGCTCACTCGCCAGCTCTATAATAAATTCTCCCATAAATACACCACACACACTATAGACCTCCCGTAGGTGGCAATAGACTCAGATCCTATTATCCAGGTGTACCTGTCAGAACACAAGCTGCCCACCTAGAATTATCGCTGTGTAAACATCACATTTTAAACATAATTCGAATATAACGACGAGGTGCAACCTCCCATTTCTCACTTCGCCTGTCTTCGGCTCTGAGGTTTGGGCGTATTCGGTCATGTTATCATGTCAGGGGGTTACACACCCACTTATCAACATCATCAACTTGGAATATATTAAGACAGAGGTCTTCGAAACCGTATGAGATTATTGTTAATCGTATTCTAGGAATTCTTAGCCAAATCGGAATTGTGAGACTTACAGCACCGTACAGATTCGTAAGCACTACAGACTGAAAGCTAAATGTGTGTAATATTATAATCAATAGCGTTCTATTTCGTTCAGAAAATTCATGTACTGACTATAATATTATAAATATTTTCCCTAACTAACCTGTTTCAGTTAGATGTTATAGAAAGTATAGAAGTAGAAAACTAATTTTATTTATTATTTATTAAATATTGCTAAATATTCATACAATACATAATGATTGGCAGAAAAGTGCACAGCTGCAAACACAAGGATTGACTGCCAGCTCATACTTGAAGTAACTAAAAACTTAGTATAGGCCTAATAATAATATATACAAATCAACGATCAACTTTTTCAACACTTTTAGGTAAGGGAGTGTTGCCACAAAGCTCTTTAGGGCATAAGTTAAATTAGTACCAACCTGCTAAGGTAGAACATCGATTTTATAACATAAGAATAACATAATATTAAGAATAAAGTTGGATTAATTTGGTTGGTACTGTTGGATTCGGTCATTTCGTAACCACTAGAATAATTATTATACGTGAGGGCAAGTTCATCATAACGATGAAGAGAAACCAGTAGGTACCTTAACTCACGTCGGTCGCTCATTTCTTGCGAGGATTCCTCTGTTGATTGCTATCGTGAAACTGTTTAGTGATGTGTGGCTAAATGCTGGTCTTACGGTTCATCAAGACGTGATAAAAGTTTAATTGAGTTAACTTGCGAAGCGCCGCTTTTGAAACGAGCTAGATGGATACGAGAGTGTGTAACAAATGTATCTCGAACCTTCATCTAAACAGAAGAGAGATTTTAAGCTCGGCTTGTTTCAATCTGTTGATCTGTAGAATGAATATATGAAATGTTGTTATGGTCTCATATGTTACGTTTATGGGTTGATAATTGTACGAGGGGCCATCGGGGATAATTGGTATGTTGGATGGATATTGTTTCCTAAAATGGATGACGAAATTTATGTGTGAACATGCTGAAAGGTTTTGTGGCCGTATAACTACATTATAATCAGTTATGTTCTTCGTCTTCTTCTTTATGGATTTTTAATGTGGGATAAATTAACGAAATGTTTATCCTCTCAAGTCATATAACTAAATACATAAAAAACCGAGAAGAAATTTAAGCTAAGAGACTCGCCTGTAGAAAGTAAATAAAATGTCAATAATCGACTTCAAGAAGCTCGTAATCGCGTTTGATGTTTTTTTTTTTGGGGGGGGGGGGGGGGGTTGGGGGGGGGGCTAACGACCAAACCATAACTTGTTATATTTTAAAAGGTTTTCGTTGAAATTTTGGTTTGTTGTTTATTTAGTCACTACAATATATCTCTTAAAAGTGAAGTATTTTGAAAATCATATATTTTGTGAAATAGTAGGCCTAAAAATTTTCAAAAGTAACTGCCCCAAAAAAAGATGTATACTTATATTATATAGTCTTCTCATTAACTAAACCACTTTATTTACAACAGTTTGGTTAATATTACTAGCGATTGCGTAATGTTTTGTTGCATGGTATCGATCTTAAATCGAATAACAGCTTTTCGCTTCTATAGGGGTATACTACGTGCCTATCGTTTCGAATACCCGCGCTATCCGACAAGATCTCAACTACGATAGCTATATACCTAACGCCTTCAACATCGGGTGTAAACTTTTCGTCTGAAAAGTTGGCCATGTTAAATTGTTAACCTTTTAGATATTTTCAACTGATGCAAAGAAGCGTAAAAAATCAATTGTAAAGGTTCTCGACTGCCTAACTGTAGATAATGATAATTATTATGTGCATTAAGAATGCGTTAACTTGGTTTGGTTGATATTAATTGAGGTGTAATTTAAATTCAATTACCTCTAAGTTGTAACCATTCATAAAGGGTTTTTTGTTGGAGGGAGACGAGTTATAAATTAGGTTTGCGTTTCCATCTTAGGAAATATTATAAACGGGTTCGTTCAAAGAAGAGTTCGTTGGTAAAGCCTGCGGGTTACGAAGCCGTAGGATTGAGTTCTTGGTCTTGAAAAAGTTGATACACACCAATATTGTCAAACGTGGATTTTTTTGTGGAGGTCAAACATTTATCCGGGATCAGAAGTCAAAAATAATTGTTTATTCTGTTTTTATCCAGTCTATTACCCAAAATGTCGCCACAATTATTGCCTTTTTTGTAGAACGAGCAAAGCGAGCAATACCATTTATACTTTTATGGCACTCGATTTTATTTTGTTTTTTGGATGTTTGGAAATTCCGATCGAGTTTAAATTTGAAACATCCACCATTGTATTTTCGATATGAATTGAACGGCACTAGATATGTGTCAACGTCGCTCAAGAAGTTATTTAAAATATATTTCCGAAACAAAGTTGGGGGGAAATGTGAGACACTCATAGCTGCTCATAGTATAGTAAATTTCAATCCCGTCACGAATATGTTAATTTTAACGCGATCCGATAAGTATTGTAGGCGGAAATTACATTTCTATTGCTGTCTGGAAATGAAGTGACGTTGGTAACGAAAACTCTAAGCTATGCACATTCTTGAACAATAGCGGTAACTTTTTGAGCTTCTGTGCAGAATGTTCATGGATGTGTACGTGCTTGCTTATCAATGCGTCACAGAGAGCTTCTTGCTAACTTTATGTAGTAACAGTTCTCATTTATCACTCATTATAGTTAATTCACATAACCTTCAGACTTTTCACAGTTGTAACACACCTCATAATATTCCAATTTATTTTCGACACAAATTTCTTCAAACGAAAGTAACAAAATGAATCAAATCATGTCAGAAAACAGCTCTGGGCATCCCAATGTAATGAAAAAGTGTAATTGAATTATTTTTCAAGATATTTCAATTTACTTTCGACTATTAAAACACACCTTCACAAAATTACGTTAGCTGCACAGTTAACAGTAGTTTTTGGCAATTACATTCGCAATTACCACCCAGACGGAGAATAATTATTTTAAACGTGCAAAATAATTCGGATTCAAATTGTCTCCTTTCAAATATTTAAATTACGATCGTCGCCAACATAAAAAATGACATTGTTGTGAAATTTTGGCAACAACAAAAGCAACACACACACTTTGCAATTTCGTTTACTAATTATTGTGAAACTTTACTCATCTAAAATTCAACTAACCTAGATCGTAGGTCCATTCAACCAAGGGGCCTAATCCAAACCTAATTCTAATTCATCTCCATAATCAGGACTACGATACAATAACAAAGGTCTAATCTAAAACGAACCATGAAATGGATCTTAATTATGTAGGGTTATGTTCTTGTTCCTTGCATGTGTAATCTGCCCAAGAAGGAGAGGTGGTCTTTTTGTGTAGAGTTTTCCTCGGACAGGTTGTATGGGATTCCGCAGGTATTCATCCGATGTTTGGTTTAGTTAGAAGAAGCGAGAAGCCGTCCGTATATGTATGAGGTGCTGTGTCAAGACCGCGCTCGCAGAACGTGGAATATAATGACAAAGAAATTATCCTTGAAGAAAAGGATTCACACTGGACAGTTTTAACTGAAGATTTTTCTGCTCTCAGCTTGAATTTCAGAAACATAAACAATGGCTTCGATATACATTTTGACTAAATAAATGTGAAAATCATTTCTAAAATATCACGAAAATGTTTTCAAATTTGTAAAACGTTATAAACTTAATTAATTTTTCTATTTTTTTTATTTTGTTTATTCTAACTCGTCGGTACTTTTATTTGTACATCCTTCTAGGGACTGTGAAAGATTGTATTTACATACGTTCGGGAACAACTTGTTGACTTGTCAACTAGTCAACTTGCTGATTTGATGACAGTTTGACTTGTTGACTTGAGGATTTGTTGCGTTGACATCAATCTATAAAACTTATGTTGTCCACATTCATTATGACCTCTTGAAAAATGCTGTTTATAATATGTGTAGAAAATGTCGTCAACATAACTAGAAAGCTTAACATGTTTGTTGTCCTCCCGTCAACATACTGCCGTGACATCACCATGTTGAGTAGCAGCATGTTACCTAAATGTTGCATCGTGTAGCGGTGTCTTCAGATGCATCAAAACTTGCACACACACAAAAAAAAACTCTCGCGAAATACTCTGCAAGTAGTTTATTTTTAATAGCCTAATCTAATCATCACACTTTCATCGCTTGACCGAGTTCACCTCTACGTTATTTCCTCGACGTCTTGAAGGGGCCTCGACCCCCATACGTCCGTCAGTAGACCGCCAAAAAAACAAGTTGTGCGAGTGAGTTTCTCAAACTGGATATCTATTGCTTCATTAGATTTGTAGGTCCTTCCTCTAAGTAACTCTCCGTATTATTGATGAGGTAGCATTTTGCAGCACACTCATCTGGGGGAAAATGTCACTCATATACTCCGGGTCACATAAGCTTACACGTCAACACTGTTTTGCAATGTACTTATATATATTATGATCTTTTACCATTAAAAACTGCATAAGCTCACACTTTTGAGAAATATTGCATTAATTAGTTTTAAATAAATCTGTAAAATGTAAACATGACTTAATATTTTTTTATCATTATTAATCAACAACTTGTATCAAGTTAAGCATTGATTAGCTGATTTTTCTGACAAATTTGCAATAACACCCTATTTTAACATTACTCTCACACTTTACTAAGCGGCACACTTGCTTTACTCTTATATGTACAGTACGCCAGGAATCCGTTTATTTTTTAAGGGGCAATAGATAAAGATCTGAGATCAGGATAAGACTAGTTACGTTAAGATAGTAAAGCCTACTTTCTAGTAGTGGGCTCACGGCAGCCGTTGACATTATCTTTATCACCGTGGTAAACCAGCGTGGTCAACAGGTGTTCAATAATAACTCTTCTCAAGTCAACTGCACAGAAATGATTTGATTGATGTGTTAAACTACTCAAACCATGTCAAGAGATTAATCAAGACTTATTGAGATCTTCATTCCGTCAGTGGTGGTGGGCGAGCGAAGTGGGCGTGGTTTCTACTCGACTCGAAGTACTCTCGTCGTTGCCGGATAGAATATTTGTGCATCTGTCAGCAACCACCTATAAAACTTACAGATATGACTTATTTTGTATATACATACTAATATTTTAAAATATATCCATGCATAAGGTCCAGGGTTTGACACCCGGCAACATTATTGAAAATGTGTCACACATAGAATTGAAAAAAAAAACGTCAAACTCGAACGACTCCCTTACGACCCGAGAAAACGACCCAAATTTGGAATCAAAACGATTAACTTCTATATTTCATACATAATCGTTACTGTTCATGTTGTTGTTGTTGTTGGTGCTCATCTTCTCCGACGAATCTCACTGACGGACCAACGATTGATATTCTCACAACGTCTTCTCTCGATCCAATCCGTGTTACGAATGGTTGGTGGGGATTGAACTCGTGACCCCAGCGCGTCAAGTCCAGCACGTTACCGGCTGGCATCACATCTCACGCACGCCTAGCTGGACCCTGTTTGCTTAGCGACGGATCGAGCCACATCCGGTGAATATTAATTAGGGGGGGGGGGGGGGGGGTCATAGCTAGGCTAGAAGATTATAATTAAGTTGACTCGGCTTTAGGCTGCACAGGACGACGCTTTTGACCTCACGAAGAAAGTCCTCTCCTATCGAGACAAATTTTACAAAACTGAATCTTTACAATCAGGGTTATGTAGTCTAATTTAAATACAAAAATTTGTTCTGATATGCATTTTGAATAAGTAGTTAGAAAATCAGTTTTAAAAATTCACGTTTTTTCAAAAGAACTTATGTCAAAAATGACCATTCTATGCAGCCTTACCAAAACGTCAGAAATTCACAGTGCTGGTCCTCCTAAGGCCTCGAAGTTGGTCCTTCTTACCATGCTGGTTGATTCTAAATGTCTACTACCTTGCTGGCCAGTCATAATGCCACTAAATGTGCACCGTGCTGTCCTAGAGCCTTTAAACGTCTACCATGTTGGTCCTAAGGCCTTTAAAAGTTCAACGTGCCTGTCACAAACGCTAAATCGTCTACCGTGCTGGTGCTAAGGCCTCTAAACGTCTACCGTACTGGTCTTAAGGCCTCTAAATGTTCACCGTGCCTGCCACAAACGCTCAAACGTCTACCGTGCTGGTTATAAGGCCTATAAACGTCTACCATGTTTGTCCTAAGTCCTTTATATGTTCACCGTGCCTGTCTCAAACGCTAAAATGTCTACCGTGCTGGTGTTAAGGCCTCTAAACGTCTACCGTGCTGGTCTTAAGGCCTCTAAATGTCCACCGTGCTTCTCTTGTCTCGTAAGTTTCCGCCTTGAAGGCACACGAGAGCAATACTCTGCCAATTAAATGCCGCATGTTAGCCGGTACATTAGACCTGTTCGTTCTCTGTATCAATAATACCGCGCGCGTAATGCATTCATTGTGTAATAACCCGTGGTTGTGTTGTGTATGAAAACTGGTTATGACCCATCGTCTTTAATTGGCTCCAATATGCCAGGCAATCAGGTATAGGCTGGTTGCATCCCTTCTATAGCAGCTCGCTTTGTCGCTCTCTTGCAGAGAATATAGCTTTAATTGGTTTTGTAACTACTTGTGTCTATAGGTCTATTCGTTTCACTTACTCGTTGTCGGCTGCTTTGGTTCAAATGTCTTCTTAATGATTTGGATGATAAATAAGTCGTAGTACACTTTGCGACAAGTTTTATGTGGATGCTACAGGAAATTATTATTGAATTAATTGCATAAATTATGATAAATGAAATAATGTCGTACGAATCCAGGAGACCTATTTCGTGATTTTTGTGTATCCTGAAATGAATTACGCCTGTTACGTTGAATGTGATTCTATATTGAGAAAAAAGTTTAAATTCAGAACATGCAATAAAGTTATAGAATTTTGGCACAGGACAAAATACCGGTGTGCACCTATCGATAAAATTGCATCCGAAAATGTGTACCGCTATTCTAAGGTGGTATACCGACAAAGTCATAAGCATGGTAGTTAGTAAAATGATTGGAGGTTAACTAAAATGTTAGTGGATATAGTTACCGCTTTTTCACCCAGTATTTCATCATGCGAGGGTCTTTTCCCCCAGCCCACGGAGGCTGAAATCTGAGAAATTCTCGTCCAAGGTGCCATGAGAATGATAAAAGAGAATTTCAATTTGTATTAAGAAGGATTGTAAGTTGTTAGAAGCTATTATAAAGTATAAAGATGACTCAATAAAGTAAGTCTCTGTTGGTTGATTGGGGCTCTAGCCCCTGCCCCCCCACTGTTATGTAGTTAAAGAGTCACTTGCTGTTAATAGTGAAATAATAATGCAATCCTAATAAGAATTTCACAAAAGAAAACCAGTACCAATCAATAATCCACCATTCGTTTATTAAATACTTCGATAATTAAAACATTAATCATAAATTCAATTTCCTTCTAATTGAACGACTGTATAAATCAAAATTATTTAAATTGAATTGAGTTCTGTTGCCATTAACACATCGTCCATACTTCATTTGTCCCATTCAGAACTGGTCTCCCGCTCGGTTCCCCGCATAACGCGCATTGAACTTCCCTCCGTCGTTCGTCAATCTTCGCGCGAAATCCGAACCCTCCCGAAGAGCAAAACGCGAGAAAACCCAGTCGCCGTAAAAATTCTCGTTTTGCTCTCTGCGGGTATCGCTCTCTGATTTTGATTACATATATAAATTAGCTGTAGGACTTGTTTTCAAGCTTATCGTAACCTTTCGCCTGGGTATAAATTAGTTGCAGGACTATTTTTCACGCTTATCGTGAAATTTCGCGCGCAATCGACTTGATTTAGTTAGACGAAACGTCGTCTTCGTAAATCTTCGTTGAGATTCGGACACGAGTGCCCGCACTTCGTGGGAGAACACGCAAACACAAATAGGCATAATATTAAGACAACGCGATCCCTAATTAATTATGTTAATTAGAAAATTAGCTATATTTTAGTTTAGATGCAAACTGGGCGATCATCATTATATTAAGATAAAACACTAATGGAAAATTTACAACGCTGTATAAGGTTCCAAAGAAATATTGAACTTATAAGACAAAAAAATGACTGGACTAATAATGCAAATATCTTTCCGATCAATAAAGAATTGGCAGTGTCATCATTGATAGATTAAAAAAAGCCTACAAAGGGAAGCATCAATTTTATGAACACTTGATTAGGTTGTCTTACAAACGAATGTTCACAAGAATGTATTTCAAACGTAAAGGTGTGGATTTAAAAGACAGTTCCACTTATATTTAGGCTAAATAAACTTTCAAATCACATTACATAATGTATAATATTCGTGAAACAGAATCTACTGTCAACATATTTTAACGTTTAAGTTATATGTATTAATCATTTTGTTTTTAGTTCCAGTTTAGTGAAGGGAATGTGAAATATAATGTTTTATTTGTTGTTCCCCATTCTTTCCTTCCAAGTTTAGTTCTAATCAACCAATAGGAAAGCGAACCAGAAAGCGAACAGGTTCTACATCAAAAGGGCAACATTTTTCGCAAACCCGATCACGAAACATTTAAACGAAAGTAAATACGACTGAAAGTTGTGAATTTCTCATTTCCGTTTAGTGTTCTTGTCACTTGGGACCATCTCACACATTAATTTCACATTCTCTGATCTGTATAATAGACTTATATATGGTTTATTATAATATATTATGGTGTAATTTGGCATCAAAATGCCACAGACGATACATTCTCAAAATGAATTATGTGTGCAGACAAACTAGACGGGATATTTTATAATGTGACCGAAACACGAAACCACTTATCTCGCACATATATATTATTTGAATTCCAATTCAGGAAATGTCCAGGAATTTCTAAGATATGTTACCACCTGAAACTAGAAGCAATTACGTATTATGTATATGACGTAACTGCTTTTCTTTTCTGTATTGCGCTTGGATGCGTAAGATAAGGCGACTTTGTCGGCAATATTCCTCTCCCTTTCGCCTCCTAAAAGATTTGTGATAACCACTTCGCTTCCCGCATTCAAAACATATATTCCCGTTCACAACAAGGAAGTTATTTTCATCGCTTCGCTCAAGCACTTTGTTTTTTTCGTCTTTCTCTCGAACTTCTTACATTTTTTCTTCTATGTCATCGAATTACCGTTCAATATCCTTCTGAATAATACTTCAACGAACTCTACAGTTTACAATATCAACGTTGATAACCGCGAAATAGTCGGATAAGCGAAACGAATGTTTTGATAGTCACAAACAATTGGCGTTGTCTAGAAATGGGACACACTGAATGGACTGTGAGAGCTTTCTAAGACGAGACGACCTATTGTTGTGTTTGTGCCACTTCTTGTTGCAGTGTGATTTACATTAAATTGTGTTTGCGTGCTCATCGCTGAAGAATACAAACACTTATAACACTTACAGGACATAGCAGCAGTTCTTTGTGTTCATCTTAATCTGAAACGAAAAACGCCACGAATAAATGTAAAACATTTTGTCATTCACAAGCTCGAAAAGCTTGAGAATTTAATGATTTTTGTATTCTTATCGTCAAAATGGAGCTATTCGGAGCTAGATTTGATCAAGATCTATTATTATCTAGGAAAATGGAAAGGTAGGACATCATTTTGTCACCTCTGACGACTAGCAGAGTCATCCTGGGCCAATACTACAACAGCATCAGTCAGGGATTAATTCTAACAAGGAAGGGAAGACTCACACAACCAATTAGGTGGTAATTAGAGGTAGCTCAGCGGTAACACGTGAGACTCTAATTCGAGAGGTCACCGGTTCGATTCCGGCCACCGGTAATTCTGACCTAAAAGTTTTTCCAAGGTTTTCCTCAGTAATAAAGCCGAATGCGAGGCATACCCTCAAGACATTCCTTCCCAACTATCTAAATACTCTAACATACCTAGTTAGTCACTTAAAGACGGGCACATCACTTAACGTTGATGTCCACATCAATTGTATTGATTTGATTATTTATTGTTTAACGACGTAATCAATAAATGATCATATGACTTTGGGAAAAGTGAAGGAAAGAGACAAGTAGGACGTAAGGGGGAGAAAAAGATCAATAGATCAATACGAAAAATTATGAATTAATTATACTCATCACCCGATCATCATTCTTTTAATTATTAAAAATCATGTTTGAATCCTCACGTGTCTTCTCACTTTACTCATCGTCATCGTCATCGTCGATAATTCATCGACACAGCCATCGTATCAGTGACCAACACGATACGCACGTGAGAAAGACAATGCGCATTAAATTACCCGGTATAAGTTTATAGCCGATCAAGCGTGACTGTGACTAAACATTGTTATTAGTTGCTTACCTATACACAGAGGTCAAAACAAAACAATATTGTTGCGTTGTTGTTGTTGTTTAATATTTATTGTTATTGTGGTGGTAGAAGACAATACGTTTCGTCATTTGGCCTTAATCGATAGAACGACGGGTTGGCAATACGTTGTTTTATGGAGTTACGGATATTAGTGATAATATTATTATACACGTGCGTTTATGTAATCGATACCCTGCTAGGTTTAGACGTGCCTCGCTTTCATTTTGGTTCGGCTGTGGCTGTTTCTAAACGTTATACGTTATATGGTGGAAATGACGACAGATTTTTAAGATTTGTAATAGAGCCATAGACAAGAAATAAGAAACGATGTGTACAGTTCACAAATCCGTCAAGTCGTAAGACGTAGAGGTATGAGAAATTAACTGAGAGTTAGCTCATACGAGTGAGTACCCTTTATGAAGATGAGGTCTGACGCTTAGGTCTTAAGTTATAGGTATCTACAAGACCGGACTTCAATCAGTAGATGTCGTAGGAACTTGGTCTCGAATCTCGTATAGGCATGGGTGTTTTTTTATTTTTGTAATTACTCTTCATCTATCACCCCTCGAAGTGTCCAATAGCATGTTTGGAATGATAGAGACGAAAAGGTTTGAAGTAGAGGTTTTGTCTTTAGACTATAGGGCACTAGCAACACCAAAAGACAACAATGAAACAAATGAATTGAATCGATGGACAAACAAGAAGCTGTCAAAAAATAATTTCTTCTGATTTTGGAAAACAAAACAAAAAACAAACAAATACACATACAAAACGTTCACTTAGTCGTTGTCTATCAATACAAGTTTCAAATGGCGAGCAGTTACTATTGCTACACATGTTTTTATTTCTATGGTTGCAATTTTATTATTTTGACAGCTGATTGCTTGTCCATCAGTTCAATTCATTTGTTCCATTGTTGTCTTTGGTGTTGCTAGTGCCCTTTTATATTTGAGGAAAATGAATGCTCCTGTTTTCCGGTGAGAGTTGGTGGTAAGAGACAGATGAAAATTTTCCTCACCACTTCAGACAGGGGCTAGGGAGGGGGGGGGGGGACGTGGTACTCTACCTCTGCCCTGGTTGCGACGTCACTGATGCTAAAGACTATGAGCGGGCAGTTGATAGACATCTCAGACGCGTACATTTATCTTAAAAGTGGAACAGTATCTAGTGTCCTACTGTGGTGTCCCAGAGTAGTGGCCTATAGTGGTGCCCTACAGTAGTGGCCTACGAACTGTTACGACCTCCTGAAGACAATGTCTAGGAACTATGAGGTAATCTCCCCAACCTAAGTGTCTATACGTCACCGGTGTTGACATATCGGTTCGTGATCTAAGATCCCCGTGTATGGAAGCAGGGGGAGACAGACAGACAGACAGACAGACAGACAGACAGACAGACAGACAGACAGACAGGTCACGACTGTGTAAACACGACACGACGCGTGCGTGCGTGCGTGATTGCGTGCGTGAGCCGGAGAACCTTTTGCAACGTGGATGAATGACATCGTGTGGGTTTAGTGGAGCACTTTGGAAATTATCATTAGTCTTGTTTTGCGTCACTTTATGATATTATTGAGAAATTGTTTTTTTTTTAATCTGTTGAACACGATGAGCTTCTTGCAAAATTTGTTTTCCAGCTGATGGAGGCAACACCCCCTTACCCGATAAAAGTGTAGGTAGAAAAGGAATCGTGATTGGAATATCAAGACCCTGCCAACAATTTAGGAGGGAGTTTTGAGCAAAAGGGCTGTTCGCGATGGCTCATGCGGTTAAGGGGCAAGTCATAAGCGAGTGCCACATGGGGAAACTTGGGGTTGAATCTCATAAAATGTATGTTTGTTTTTTTTTTATTTTTACCATCACCCTCCCATCGTCTCAACCCTGTTGTTACTATGAATCCCTGTTGTACGGTGCACATCAACTTTTTGCCTGATGTGCCCCTCTTCAAGTGACTAACTAAGTAGGGTATATTAGGATCTTTGGATAGTTAGGAAGAAATTCACAAGGACTGTTAGGTTAGGTAAAGAAATTTTTTCTTGTGACTGAGGAAAACCTCAGAAAAAAACCTTCAGTCAAGATTGCCGGTGCCGGCGACCTCCCGTATTCGAGTCTATCGTCATTCTCCTCAGTCATTTCTATCAGTCCATGCATTGGTTACGAAATTTCGGTAAAAAGATTGACGTTTACAACCTAAAAAAAAGAAAGAACAAGAAACTAGCCATCTTTGAGACTGGTTGTTCGCTGGAGTGCTCGTCTCTTAAGTACAACCTCTAGTACCTCGGCGCTCCGCAGCGCAGCGCCACATCACGCCCGAGCGAGCAAGGTGTAACAGGTGGTGCGAGAGCGCGTGCGTGGGTGACTTCGCGGACCCTGGCGGTCGTGCCCGAACCCGCCGAGGGGGAGGGGAGGGGCGGGGGAGGGGGCTCGTCACGATCGACCCACATTCACGGGCGGCGTTGCATTCTGCTCCGTTGGTTCGACTCGAACCACCGCCTGCGTTTTTCCTTCATTAGTCGTACGTTGTCGTAATCAACATTAACTCTTTATCTATCTCCACACACACACACACACACACACACACACACACACACACACACACACACACAGTCGATTGTGTTAGTTTCTTTCATCGTAGGGCATAATTAATGTATTCCTTGCCCCACGTGTGACATGTATAGACCGTTAAATGTTAGTGTCTAGTTCTTGCGTTGCGTCACCAGAGGGCAGCAGTGCACAGCGACGCAATGACGGGTCGTTATAAAAGAGGATTTTTGTAAAAGGCAAAATTAATAATGATACAAGTAGAGCAGCCCGTATTCCTTTCCAAGATCCTTGTGTGTATGTGTGCGCAGATGTTTTGTGCAACGTCATGGCTTAGTAAGAAGGCGGTGAACGAACAAAAAAGATGTGGAGCAGTCAATGTGTCCATGTGCTGTTGAGATTTATGGAAGTTTGTTGGGGGATTGAATAATGGTAATGGATTTTGCCTCTTGATGTATTAACTAAACACTTTATGGGTAATGTGTATTGCAGCAATGTTTGTTTGCGGTCGTACCCGCTTTAGGTATAACAGCAGTCCCTAGGGGGGTTTCATGGTCAATAGGCAACTATAGCAACACCAAAATACAACAATGAAACAAATTAATGGGGCTTTGCACGCAAAGCTTCACGTAGAATGCGCCATCACCATGACCTGCTGGATGGGTAAATCAGCGTGGACAAGGTCTACTTGACCCATCCAGTAGGCTGGGATGGCAGCATTTTGCCAAAGATATTGGAATAGAAGTAGAGCCACCATAGTTCGAGCTCAAGTCCAGAGCTTCCTGGATGGGTAAATCAGCCCTTTTTTCATGGCTAAGTTATGCGGAGATCAAGTAGACCTTGTCTGAGGGCCGGGACGGTGCTGGCGCTGCTAGTGGAAAAAAGTCGCAGTGCAAAGCCCCATTGAAACGATGAACAAACAACAATCAATAAAAAAAAATGTTCAAGTTGAAAATAAACGTTCGACACTTTTACAAACGTTCACAACATTGTTAAAATTATTGTCACGACATTTCTTGATAGCTGTTTGGTAAATCTCACAGTTTTGTTGTCCCATGGAGCCAATCTTCAAATTCAAGACAACCATATTTCCATACATGATGGTCAAAAGTCAGAGATATATTCCATAGTTACTAGGAGAACGCTGGATGCTATGGAATTTTTGAACATCGTCCACTAAAAAAAATCTTAGAAACTACAGAGGCATAGTTCATAACATTTTTTTCTCAATTTTGTTTTTCAATGTAGGGACCAGGAGGAATCTATACATCCGCTTGCATTTACATTGCAAAAGCTTTCATAAACTAAAACTATTATACATTTTATACACCATTACAAAAGCAACTTTTCTCTTTAGACAATCGTCTTTCAAAACGTCAAATTAGACTTCAAAATTTAAAATTCTAATATTTGCGAACGAAACGATAATATAACAAGACTCTTACACCATTCCAGAATTAGTTTCGGCCAGTTAATGGATTAGTTCCCCATAATTATTCTCACATTTGTACATAACTTGTTTTTGTAACAATAGAAACATGATTACGACGACCCAAATAAGCACAGCCATCTAGAATACCATGCTGCGTTTACGTCGAGCTATCTGGTGGGCCGTGATGTAACTAATATTAGCACATCATAATTCCAAACAACAGAACAAATCACATTCACGATACGATTTATGATCAGGGTAATCCGATCAAACCTTGGAGCAGAGGTATTCCAGCCACAATGTAACTATAGTCGTATACCAACCTCAGATCCTTATTTACTGCCATTTTGAACTAAAATTAACAGATTCCTGGCGTTATATATTTGTAAGAAAAGTACATATGTACTTAAATTCACCCATTTTTTTTTTCATAATAAATTATTTCCAAATGTATTTTTTCATGTACCAGTGCGGTTGGTTGTATTTTGTATGTAAAAGAAAAAAAAATAGACACTATTATGATTATTATTATTATTATTATTTCCGTAATTTTGTAAATCTTCTCCTTAGTAGAGTGCACAAACCTCATTAGCCACGCCCACTAAGGTATCTCACTCATGGTAAAGCAAATAGTTACAAATTAACCTGTTTCAAGTAGATGGTATGAACTATGAGAAGTAAAAAATTAGGTTGGTACTATTGGACGGGGCTATTTCGTAAATTTCATGCGAAATAGCCTAGTCCAATATAGTACCAACTTAATTTTCTAGTTCCGATACCATTTACTTGAAACATTCCCATAGTGGTAATTGACGCCCTTATATTGGATACCTGGTAATTACTAAAACAGCTGACGTTACTAATGAGGCTTGTGTACTTCAAAAACGCAGGAAATCTGTTAATCTTCGTTGAAAGAACGTGCATGAAAGATGGACGGTAGATCATGAACTGAGGTTAGCATGAGATATTATTTTTCGCTAAGATAGAACCCGATATTTGATCAAAACAATGTAGCCACCCTCGGTAGCTCAGTCGTTTGATTGCTCACTCCTTGTAGAATGTGCACAGTGCACTTGACTCAGATGCTTGCTGCATTAAACCCCTTTCCTCTCGCCCAACGCGCCACCATAGACACCAAACAATAGCCAACCAAGGTTCTCTGTTTGATATTGTACTGTCACGAATGTTAATAGAACAATAGGTAACCGCCAACAAACATCACGTTTTACCTCCTTAGAAATGAGAATAATAATATTCGTCAGAACGACCGACCTAAAAAAAAAAAAAACTGTTTTTAATCGTGATAATAATATTACGAAAACGAAATTCTCATAATGGTTGATTGATTTTTTTGTTCTAACTGAACGTCTGATTGACAGTATAATAGATGCACTTTCATTTATTCTTGATGGCTGTGATATTGATTTATTGATAATGGTTTATTGGGAATGTTATGCGAGGTGGAAATGGAGCTACTATGATCACGATTTCAGTTCTGTGACTAATCGAGGCATGTTTTCCTGTCGATCTGATTGAAAACGTTATGTTTTGTCGGTTGGCGTGTCCGGTTGGGTTGTTAATGTTGTTGGGTTGAGTAACTGTGTTTATACCTAGTCTATACACAATGTACTTAAGTAACTTACTTAGCACCTCTCGTTAGCTTAGGTTAGCTTCGAACGCACGTACTTAGATCAATGATTTCCTATTAGTTTTAATGCGCCATTATCGAAACTACACAAATCCTATCTGTTTAATATACGCGTTGTATTATTTATGAGCACCAAGTTTTATTTAAAACTTTTGAATTGAAAACGCTGATTGAAGCTAATGATAATAGAGTTTGATTATTATCTAATTTATTGGTTGATTATAAATTTGAATAATGCGACGGTCCACTGCCACCTAGACTCCTAGACGACATTGAAAGTTCGTACGATCGTCTCTGGAGCCGCCAAAGAACTGACTAACTAAGCTCTTTGAAACTCGCAACAATACAGTGGATGTTTCTTGAAGAAGCCGCACTACTTTGTCTGTCTGGACGTGTGCGAGAAACAACGTGTTCGTTTAGTAAATAGACGTGATAAAGTCAATTAAATTACAAACTAAACGTGATAATTATGCCACGAAACAAACGGGGTAATCTTATTTGTTTATCAAAGACCTCCAAGAATCCGGGAATCGAGATAAAACGGCGTTTAGCTGAAGACGTACGCAGGTCGGTAGAACAGTTCGATACGATCTACCACTTTACCTACCAGAACCTCGACCACAAGTGTTTAAACGAGTGCAGAAAGAACCACTGGGGTGACAGTAGGATCTTCCTGAGCAAGAATCGCGTGATGCAGCTGGGACTCGGCCGAACTGTCAAGACGGAAGCCGCTCCGAAACTCCATCGCCTTGCAAAGCACTTGAGCGGAAGAAGTGGGCTGTTGTTTACGAATAGATCGGTGGAAGAGGTCACTACTTGGTTTCGTCAACATGCGCAGTGTTGTATGGCGCAACCGGGGGAGATTGTGGCCAAGACGGTGGCCTTTGAAGCGGGACCCATGCATCAGTTGACCTTCGCTTTGGAGCCCCTTCTACGCAAACTTGGTATGTACACTGAGCTGAAACACGGGCAGATCAACCTTATGGAAGACTACATTGTCTGTACCAAGGGAGAAGTCATCGAAGTTAATGATGCTAAAATTTTGAAAATATTTGGATTAAAGGTGGGAACTTTTAGGATGCATCTGAAACGGGTGTGGAAGAAGAAAGATGGGACGTGCAGGAAAATCGATGTCAATGCGGTGAAAAAATAGGGGGGGATTAGTTTTGTAGCTTGCCCAAGCTAAATTGTCTTGCACCTTGTTGATCTCCGAGGCTGATGGGCCGATTAGAGTTGTAAATAATTTATTTAAGTGAAGCTTATTTAAATAAAGTCACAACTTTATTATTCAATATTAGTCTTGCTCAAAGTGATGTTTAAAAATGTAATTTATACTGGAAACAATAAAAAACATTATGCGTCAAATTTTAATGATGTGTATGTTATAGTTGACATTGCATAATATGTCCCGGTCTAGGCCCGGCGTAGAAGTTGGCCAACGGTGACTCTGCCAGTCATAAGAGCCAAAAATAAGGTATTTCTAGTTGACCATTAGGCCCACGTCGTTTGATCATGGATTTATAATAGTACCTACGGTTTCACCGATGGTTTCCAGATAATACCTAGTTCAAAATAAAAACTAAAATTTTCCTGCCATCTGATCTGAAGGTACTCGAACCCTAACCTAGATTTGGGTTCGAGTTCCAGCGCGAAAATAGAGTTCGTATTCGTCTTCAAGTTTATCTGGGGGGGGGGGGGGGCGGGGAGGGGGAGAAAGCCACACACGTTGAGAGTGAAACTATATAAGATTACAGCAATCACGAGATGTATTTCTTTGTTCACGCCTTTTTAAGTGAACATCTCAAACATTGGGGTAGCCCAAAGTGGTTCCCATACGATATCACAAATTGGGTAATACTTTTACTTGTATCTATCGCACTTTCCATTTTTATTTTATTTTTATTTTTAAATTTAATTTAATTTTCAAGATTCCTTTCTGTTTTTTAAAGAGAAAAATATTGATCACATTTCTAATTCTATTGAGCCTTAAATAATTACATTTAGATTCTTTCCCTTCGCCTTATTCCGTTTAAAAGTTAGACGGACTGTCCCAGGACATATTTGTAAAACAATACAATCTTATTTTACCTGGTCGAGTACGTCGTTCAACACTAAGTAATACTCACATATAAAATTTGATATTATTGGAGGAACACTCTAGATCGTGGGTGAATTTTTTGTGAGACCCAGAAATTAATTTTGTCTATCCAGTAACCAAAAACTCAAACAATGTTTTTGCTTCAAGTTAGCCATCACATACTCCTTATAAATGTATAATTATTTCTTGTTCCTAAATTACACGTATAGTTAATACAGTGCAAGTAACTTTTAGTGTTGGTTTCATTAGTTTTAGTTCTAAGAATAATTTAATTATTACATTATTGTACATTGTGTGTTTTGACCTTCACCTGCAGACCTAAACATGTTTTTGAGTAATTTGATTTGCACAACCCAGTATCGAAACACAAGGTAAGGTTTCACTATAGACAATGGGTTCAGGATCGTGTTTCATACGCCCTCACATTTCAACAAAGAATCGTTTGTATGGCGTGGAACAATGTTTTCGACTTGAGTGATGATCTGGATAAGAATGTGGTAACCCCACTAAACATTAAATTTACTGATTGATTATTGGTTGTTTAACGACGTACTCGACAATAGGTCATATTACGTCGGGGGTGATTGAATGGATGCAAGGTACAAGAAGGACGTAAAGGGGAGGACGTGGACTGCATTTCGTCTGGCTTCTCCACCTCGACCTGTCCGGCTAGGGTGACCCTACAACCATAGCTCTCGGGATCACCAAAGCACTCAAACCTGCCCACTACGATAAGGTAGCAGTCCCTCGACAGGTTTAAACTTTAATTACAGTATCTATCTAAATTTAAAGATAAGTGTAAGCAATGTGTGTTATTCAATAAACGTATTTGTAATTATAAATCTAACGGCAACCGCAGTGATTGAAACATTGAACAACATTGAAATTTTGTTAATCCAGTTTTTAATTCTTTGAAACTAAATCACTTTTTTAACATGATGGTCATTATGTTCCTTACTCAAAACCTTTGATTTTTCGCGGTTTTATAGTTGAGACCGACATTTCCCCTTAAAAAAATCTAAAATCTAAAATCTAAAACGTTATTCGATGTAAGATCCGCCTCGTGATAATACAAGTGCACCTGCCCGAAAGTGGGCTAAAGCATCAAAGTGCAGCGTTTCTCGATAAAACTCATACCGTGACTAAGATTGTACTGAGAGAGAGACAGAGAGAGAGAGAGAGAGAGAGAGAGAGAGAGAGAGAGAGAGAGAGAGATCCAACACGATATCATGACCCGTCCAAACTGCAGGGAAGCAATTTGAGCCGAGAAAATTGCATTGCCGGGTCGAAGGTTTGTTTTTCGGGGGAATTTGGGCGAGGTTGGTATTGAATTATACGTATATACATTTCGTTCGTCCAAAGCACTTGGTCTAGAAGAATGTAATCATCCAATTTTTGTGTTCTATTTCTCTCGATAGTAATGGGAGCAGAATTGTGTGTATTTTGCTAATGGTGTTCGCTGCTAGACAAGTGGTTTTCTTCTCTCTTGACATTCTTTGCAATAATGCAGAGAGAGATTCTAAAACGAAATCTCAATTACCTACTTGTCTGGGTTTACAGATGAAATATCTAGAGTAACAGTATTATTTATCTGAATCGTGTGCCCAATATTTATATAGTATTTTTAAAGAATTGTTTGAACTATTCACTGTTTCTTGTAGAACTTATCGTCTCTCTTCCAGAGACTGATCAATTCTCCAAATATTGTGATTGTTATTATTATTTTTTTTTAATGTCTATTCTTGTCATTACAAAAAAAAAATACAAAAATAAAAAGTTTTGACAAGAAACGGCGTCGACGGTATCAAACATTGTGCTAAAACACTTAAAATCCTAAGAAATCTTGTGCCGCGAAGAGCCTTCCAAACACTAAATACTACGCTAACGTTTTAATTAAACTAAACTAAACCAAAACTAAACTAAAACTAAACTAAACTAACACTAACACGTCACAGGTTTAAAAGACTGCCACATGTGCTTCTTGCACATGGAAGGGAAATGGCTTACTTGACAGTCTTTAAGGGCGTTCGGCAAGCTGTTCCATGGATAAACATATTGTATAAACATAACAATAAATAATTGTATTATTATGACAAGGAACAGTGTGAATAAACTTATCAACTTATCTTCGCCTGTTCTACTAAGTTGTGAATGGATCTGATTCGGCCGACATCATATATAATAACTGTCGAGAAATAGCAAATAATCAAATCATTTCCACTAAAAAGTACTCTTTCCCACCTAACATTCCAACATAAACTGCATTATACCTAAAATTGAACTGGTATAACTAATTGACGACTTCTTTTTCCACCAACAAAACCTCGAAACGTTTTCATGTGTGAAATTATTGCAAGTAAAACACATTAGTTTTATTACAAAGATTGATCGCATTACTCGGAACATAAAAAGGCTACAAAATATAAATATGCAAATCGTCCATATTAACGCACCCGTGTCAACATGACATTTAGCGAAATATTATGCTGATTTCTTCTATTTAATTAGGGTTATGAAAATGTGTGCGTTCTTCTTCAGGCAGACAGTACATCCTTTAGATTGTATAATAATGAAAGGTGTTGTTACAATATTGCATGTGTTAAATAGTCTCTCAAAAGTCAAGCCTTCCATTCGGGAATGCATCAGTCGATAGAAACGCAACAGGATATTGTCTTAAATGCATCGTAAATGTGAAGCACGGTAGGAGCGCATACCGGTCCAAACCGGTAGAACATTGTTTAGGGTCAAAAAGTCCCTACAACCTAAATGTAAAATAGCGAACTTCGTAACCGCTTTTAGCAGTAATAAATTAGCAAAATTATAATAATGCATTCGGAGATAATTTTTAAACGTTTTAATATAATAACACATCATGATAATTCGATAATTCCAAAATACAATTTTCGTCTCTGTTATTACATAGGAATAAAAAAAAAAGATATGCTTAGATATAGCAACGCAATTTAGATTCTATCTCGATACCAAAACAACTTTTTACATCAGTGTTTACTGTTACGGTCCATCATCAAAATAAAATGATCAACATATCTCTGTCTCTGTCTATTTGCTACCGGTCTTTGCCTGTAGGTCACAGAACAATAATCTAAGGTTCTAGACTTCTAGTGTTGGTTCTATGCCCAAATGAAGATGGTAAATGGAGATTAGGTCGCTAGTAAGATTCTATTAGGCGGCAGCAATGAAGATAATAAATGTTTCTACCCATGTTTCATGTGTTATTGCTGGGTATAATGTTTTACGTGCCGATGTCCGATCATATTCTGACTGAAAGGGTTTTACTTTGGTATCGTGGGAAAGACGGAATTCAATAGCATTGATTGACAATCAAATCAAGTGTTTTGAAGGAAATGTGCATTTTCAATCAAACGAAATGCAAGTTTTGATTTAAACTTGAATGTGTCTATTCAGGTTGTGAGAAGTAAGTTAAT
The DNA here is from genome assembly GCA_945910005.1 of Isoperla grammatica. NCBI lineage: Eukaryota > Metazoa > Arthropoda > Insecta > Plecoptera > Perlodidae > Isoperla > Isoperla grammatica. Next base: position 7,974,791 of record OX246748.1, read on the forward strand.
ACGAATGCATCGAATTAGGTTTGTTGTTATTATTACGTTTGTAAGTGTTTTCTTTTCTTGCACACGTATTATAGAACCTACATTAAAGGTTTTAATTCAATTTAAATGTGTATAAAATGAACTAGTAGGACAAGTATATAAGTCCAACGTATAAGGTATAACAGTATTGAAAATATCACCATTATTCTTTTTTATTTAACCGTCATATTTTAACTCCTGCTTAATATTTTTCAAATTGATTAAAACTAAAAAATAAGGCCACTTAAATAAATCATATAAATAAAATAAAACAACTTGTGGTAAATTAAAATACATGTATAAGTTATAAACAACTTCTCCTTAGCCTCAATCATTCGGAATTTATTTACAAAAAAATAATATCAAAAAAACACTTGTGATCACGTATTTCTGTTAATAGGATGACCAATATGAGCCACATCACGTACGACTGTTAAGAGCGAAGGATACCTCTACGTCAAAAACCGCAGTAAATTTTCAAGTTTTAATTATATCTCAAGATAGGAACACAACATCAAAAATATGAAACTACACAGCGCTGTGGTTTGGTAAGCCCTACACACTGAATGATAAATGTATTTAACGTTATCATCAGTATGACTGTGATAAGTAATTCCTTAGTAATTTAAATAAATCGTTATCACAGTCATACTGATGATAACGTTAAATACATTTATCATTCAGTGTGTAGGGAGTACCAAACCACAGCGCTATGTAGTCTCAGATTTTTGATGTTGTGTTTCAATCTTGAGATGTAGTTAAAAAATGAAAATTTTCTGCGGTTTTTGACGTAGAGGTATCCTTCCCTCTTAATAACCTAGCCAAGATAAGCAACAGGTGAAATGGGTGTAGTCTTAATAGTAATATCTCCACCCATTATTCCATAACTTGTGTGTGTGTAAACCTTCATCTAGTTCTTCATAACGGTATAGAAATCTACTTTATCCTACTCTTACACAAACATTTTCCCGAGTTTTTTGTTTCCATTTATTGACGTCTTCATTACCTCGACGTATTAAATTAATGACATTAACTAATTTGTAATTAAGGCCTAGTTATCTGTTTAGTTTATCGTAGGTAGAAATCAGATGAGGTGAAATTAGTTTGAACTTCATTTTAGAATTATGTCTCAACAAAAAACAAATAAATAAAACGGATTCGTTTAGTGTTGGAATTTGTTCCAATAGTGTAGTGTGTGGCTCGGCAGATGGAGGCCGATTATATAAACCTGTGCCTTATTTCAGATCTTATATTTAACTTTGCACTTAATGGGAAATGAGATTTTAATGGTAAATAATGAGAGAGTCGTGTACGGGTTTAGCTGACGGCTTCACAGAACGGCGAAGTAGGACATGAGTGTGGCTAGTCTGGCTGGCAGCAGGAAACCAAGGTGCAGTATCTACAACACACAAGAGCAATTAGGCAAATATGTTCAAATATAGACAGACACATTACAAGGACACGTTTAATTAGGTGTAATGGAATTAAGCAATATTGAATGATACATTAATTGTTTAATTTTACGTCATAGTCATCATCAATCATTTCAAGTCGTCTCGTCTTGTACGACAAGGAGGGCTATCTGGACATGTTCTGCACCTAGCTAAAATGAGAGATGTCAGACATTTTTTAAAAAATTACACAAAGGAAATTTAATATTAAAAATAAAAGGGATTGAAACAAATTTTGGCTTTGACTAATACAATAAAGAATGTACGGGTATTCGAAGCATTCTCGGATTGTGTTACATTCCGGAATTGTCTAGCCTTAACAAATAGTAGCCCTGTTATTCAATGCAGAAATATCGCTAAATATACTTCAACTTATAATTTTATTCAAAACAAGTCATATCGTTTAAAAAAAAAATCCCGGTTCGTGATTGGTTGTATTATAATTGGTATAAAATCTCAATTACAATAATTTCCACTTTAATTATAGTATGTGTTGTATGTCTTGTTCAACACGCACTCAACAACAAGGTCATACGGCTCAAGCTATTTCAATGATCTCGTATGACAGGCATAGCTACAACGAGCCTATTCTACTCCGGGTCCAAACGTGTGACTATATAAAAACAACTGCGACATAAATGTAAATAAAACTAATAAAATGAAGCCTTAAACGTAATTTTAAAAAATTGGAAAATGTAACGTGGGGATCAAAATAGACAATTTGAGATATAATTGAAATTGTCTAATTTTATCATAATACTATTAATTTTACATTATATTTTTGGCAATATCTGTAAAAGTAGACAAATATTAATCAAAACTCTCAAATTTTGCACGATTTTCAAGAGATTTGAGTCGAACACTCTTTTTTTACTCTTAATCTTTACTCTTAATCTTTACTCTTAATCTTTACTCTTAATCTTTACTCTTGTATACTGTAGTGATACACTAAAATCACAGATAAAGTTGCTTGTCTGTCTGAGGTTTGAATCCGACTCTCTTGTCAATGGTGTCCGCAAATACCAAAGTCCAGCTCAATCAACTCGGAAGATAAACCACTCAACCATACAATCTCTCACCTCCCTACGTCACCTTCACGCAGAGGTTAATTAAACCAATGCGAACTTCATTCTTCAACGAACTCATTCGCAATTTACACGCCTGAATAACTTCTCAGTGCAAATCATCTAGGAAGTAATATTTTTTTAATTTTATTTATTAAAAAAATATAACTTGTGCACATAGCATATCTAATAGTGAGTGCATCATCTCGCATGTATTATCGTAAAGTCATTGCTATCATTGTTCGCAATAGTTCCACTTTCAAAGGAGTTAATCGAGTAGGAAAGGTTTTTACCGGCAGGTAGGTAGGTATATAGGTATATCACGCACTGAATCTAGTTACGTCGGCAATAGTGATTACTATGGGATGTACATAGGGACACCGATGTAGTTTATTGATGCATTAGTCAGCGGTTTATCGGTCTGATTACCTGGCAGTGATGAAGTGTGGGTATTTTATAGATGAGGTATGATTATATACAGGTGCAAAGCGTGGGTGGGGGGAGAGTGAACTCAGTAGTAAAATAGTGTTTATAGTAAAACATTTTTTGAATAAAGTTGTATGTTCACGTACTCTGTGAGACACCCGATTTATGTATGTGAAAATCGGTTTAGAATGATTTGAAATTGGCAAAACGTATATAAAAGTATGTCATCCCATTGAGAATTTAGTGCTCTGGTCTTTCCAATCAATATTTCCGTATTTAACCTTTGGATTGTGTTTCTATACAAGGCACCTTTCATGATTATTGAATTAAGATACATTTGTAAGAAAGAGAATACATTCTCTAGGGATAACATATATTTTTGATTTAATTTGTTAAACTTTTAAAGCATTTTCCAGCTATTTTAACCAAAGAGGGTAGGTGGAGATACAACCTAAACACATTTTGGGGTTAACTAAGGGTAAATAAAAAATAAAAAAATAAAATAAAAAAAATGAGATTAAATTAATTAACATTTAAATATATGTGGTCCTGACGCTTCGCCACTGACTGACCAGCGGTGTACACAACAATGGACGTGATGCGATGCTACCGCACCAAGCGGCGAACAACGGAACCGTTATATCGAGGATGGTTATATTGTATGCACTAGCTAGATTGAACAGTAGCATCACACGATTCGCTTCGCTCTGCGCCCAATTGTTGTGTGGTTTTTTAATTGGGGGACAATTGGGGATGTGTGAGGTGGTTTACTACACAATAGGTGGCCAATTCACGGCGTGCAAAGGTTGGAATTGCGACGCGTGAAATTGACCTTAATTGCAATTTGGTTTAGGATAAGGAAGTCAGTGGGTCCAATTTGAAAGTTCAAATCAAGACAAAAGCTTATTTTTTAAAATATTTAAAATACATTTTTATTGTGAAAGGTGTGAGCTACAACAACACATTATACAAAGGTTAAAAAAATAACATTTGATAAACGGAAATAGTTTTTTTGGAACAAAAAAACATGTTCATAAAAAAAGAGCACAGAATTCTCTGGGGTATGACCTATTTTTTTTTTCTGTTTGACAATTTAAAATCGTTTTTTAGCAATTTTAACTGACAAAAATTGAGGGTTTCGCAGGATATGTATAGATAATGTCATGAAAATATGATTTTGTTTCCTCCTGGGTTTATATAATGTTAATAGTTATCAAATTAGTATTATACAAGATGTCAATAAATAATATAAAGTATGTATATTTATAATCTAGATACCGTGATCAACGCTAAACACATAAAAGTCTCGATTACAGTGTTTTGTCTAGACACAGAAACGTCAACAATTCAGCTCGATTTCACTTGAGGTGTATCCTCAATGATGACGAAATTGTGGGCGTTTATAAGACCAATCCAAACATTCTTGTGTCTAGCATCACTCACATAAATAGACATCAACACATAAGTATATTATTTACACCATAATGAATTTACTCTGCTGTATATGTGTGCGCGTGATTCGAAAGGGTTACGGTCAAAGCCCTCAGACTATCAATATTGTGTTTACATATTAGAAACGATACAGGAACACATTTACATTTCGCATTTTACCACACGTAGAACGAAGACACATCAGTTTCTCCGTGATTATTGTGTTTAACTGTGACCGAAGCGACCGACACTAACCTTAGCTAACATAACATTCATGTCTGGTGTGATGGGTAGAGTTACTGAGGTGGGGATGCTAGCGGAAATAATTGGTTTATGTAGAAGAGATGAGCGAAATAATTCTCCGGTTTGTGGAGTCAATACGAGACGGTTGGGGAAGATGCGACGGTTTCGTTGAAGGAAATAGTGAAAACGATTTTTGTCGTCTGGGCCCGGGGTAGAATTTGGCCCAGGGTGACTCTGCCAATCGTAAGAGACGACGAAATGAGGTCATTTTCTTTACCGTTTTCTCCCCTTTACAATTTTTTGTTTGTGTCCACCTATTTCTCCAATCATATGACGTAGTTGTCGAGTAAGTTGTTAAACACAAATACATGTATGTTTAATTTGTCGTACGTTTTAGAGTCTTGATTAAAACTTGGCTGTCTATTGTAACCGCGTTCACTGACATTAAAGTCATGGCATTTAAAGTCATTAAATGGTACATATATTCAGAGTATTGACAACTAGAAGAGAGCAATCTTAGAAAGAACCTACTTGGTTCAAACCATCTGTGAATATATCTACCCTAACAAGTTGCGTCCCTAGTTGTATTATTGTTCTTGTAGTTTTTTGTTTATTTATGTCTGTATTGCACAAATTCAGACACCGGACTTGCGTCAAGACTAGGCCTATAGGTTTAGCAACCGCACAAACTCATTCGCGAATCCTGATAAAAATTGTTTTAATTAAAATTGATAAAAAGTGGATGATGAATGTGAAAGACGCTTATTGATGTGTTTTCTCTTTGCGGTCTACATTGAACCACCTGTATAGAACAACCACCTGTATAATATAGAACAACCTGTCGAACTCAACCGTCAAAGATCTCAGTAAGATTTTGAGTTATTTGCTTCGTTACACTCATAACGTTTTTCCACCATTACTACTGTACCTACACGTGTTCCTATTATACTTGACTTAGTGTCAATTTATTGTTTATTTGGAAAGTTCAAAGATATTAACCGCCAATCATCGGGTTGGATATTATGATGATCAATTTTACGCTTAATTAAGTTTATAGATAGATTTGAGCCGTGAATCGATATGTCAATCAATCAATTAAGATGTTATCAATCGGTTGTATTTCGTGTTAGAATTGATTTCTCTTGACGTCGACATGATTTAACATCGTCGGTGATGTAGGAAGGAATACGAAGGAATATAGTATGGAGGTTATGGAGTGTTAGATGAACGATGTAGCTGAAGGAATAGAAACGAAGCAGGAGGAACAAGGAACAATAACAGTTACAGGTAGAAATATTTACTAATTGTAAAGAATATAATGTATAAGTAAGAGGAATGTATGTTGGGAAAAATGAACGAAAAATCATGAATTATAGGAGAAATATGAAGGAACAGGAAGGTATAGGAAGGTATTGAAACAAAATAGGATGTGAATGTAGAAAGGGAAGGGACATCTACCAAGTTTACATACAGTTTTGAAAATGTTTCAAAACTTTTGATCTGAAAATATAATTCTAAATAGAATGCAAGAATAAAGAATAACATTTTAAATTGCAAATCTGAATACCAAATATTTCGGGATTTCACTTTTTTTTACTACAATTATTTTACATTTATTTTACCGAATTGTCTTTTTCAAGTCAGTGTGTGTATCTTCTACGTACATTCTCATCTGTTAGTAAATAGTTTTTAAATTATCATTGTAGGAAAAAGATCATTATCCTCACAGAACCACCCAAAAAAATAATATAAAAGCACAACAATATTGTAAAATTAAAAACAACGTGGTTTTTAATTATTTTCAAGATATTTTCAATCATTTTTTAGAATCCGCATTTACAAGTGCATTTTTGTTAAACCTCGACATGCGAAATACTTAATGCAAGTAGGAAACACTGAGAGAGGTACCACGTCCAATAAAACCAATTTCCACACCTATAACTTTAATAACAATAATTATTGATTGACGTCGAAGGCCGAAGAAGCCGATATTATTAGCCTATAAATAATAGATGCCGCTATAATTCCAAGGGTACCACTTCACCGACACGAATCACTTGTTGCAAATGTACGACAAGTGTAATTGCGTAGTGTGATAATAAGTAAAGTGTTTCCGGTATCGGCGCTGGTTATGTAATAGTAGTAATTAAACGGTTTGCGTGCGCTGGTTCATGAGAGGTCGGCTATGCATGAACCTTCTATAGTCTATACTGTATAGTGTGTAGTAAAGTCAATAGTATAATGTATAGTGTGTAGTATAGTGTGTAGTATACTCTATAGTATACTGTATAGTGTGTAGTATAGTGTGTAGTATACTCTATATTATACTGTATAGTGTGTAGTATAGTGTGTAATATACTCAATAGTATAATGTATAGTGTGTAGTATAGTGTGTAGTATACTCTATAGTATACTGTATAGTGTGTAGTATAGTGTGTAGTATACTCTATATTATACTGTTTAGTGTGTAGTATAGTGTGTAGTATAGTGTTTAGTATACTGTATAGTATAGTGTATAGTATACTGTATTGTGTGTAGTATAGTATAAATTATATAGCACACCGGGGGTTACCGCCAATATAAACAACACAACATTAGTAATAAGACCTAGTAATTGGACTGTACACTGTTCCTTGTCACATGAGTTGTATATGTACATTATGTATTACATAAGCATTTGGCTAAATAAAGAATTATTATTATTATTATTATTATTATTATTATTATTATTATTATTATTATTATTATTATTATTATTATTATATAAAAACAATTTAAAAACGCTACGCATAGCGTTTTTAAATTGTTTTTATATGTTACAAGGAACAGTGTTCAGTCCAATTACTAGGTCTTTTAAAGCGTTTTACCTGTTCTACTATGTTTCTGTTTTAATTAACAACATTAGTGAGTTCTGTAGTAAACTTACCATAGACAAACATACAAATATAAACATGCCATATATTCCATAGTAACCATAAAGAAATCCTATACTTGACTGTGCATCTTGTCTCGAGACATGAATATGGTTATGAATGAGTTAAACCTCTGGAAAACCATTATCGATGATGGGATCGAACCCGCTCCCTCCTCGCGAGTCTCGTGCGCTACCTTTGAGCCATCTCCATCGATGACGATGATAAATGTGACGTACGGTTGATGCCACACCAGTCATGCAACAGTATATACTTGCTGAGCACGCCGACATGTCTTATACAGACAAGCCCATCCCTTCTCGCACGAGTACCATTGCACCGTCTGACCTAGAAACGGTATATCTGTATCAAGTATACTTATTTTGGGGTCAATGTTGATCGTAATTGTATAAAACCAACAATTAAGAAAAGTAACTAGAAAATAATGTACTTGAAACTAATGCAATTATTCTGTCAGACTTTCAAGGTAACCTGAATAGCCGGTAGATTGCTCTGTTCGTCCACCTACACAGCACACGAACCACTATGCTGCACTGTATTATTAGTATTATTGTTATTACCTGCGTGGCGAGTGACTTGCCCGAGGCAATCTGCAATGAACGCGTGTAAATGAGTTATTTTTTGTTGTGTTTTTGGTAAAAAAAATTGTAATTGTTATGCATTTTTGTCATTCAAAAAAATAATTTTTGGTACTTATCAATTATGAAATATGTGAGTGACAAAATAATAGAATTATACAATACAATACAATAATAAAATAATACCCAGCGTGATGTCCATAAAAAAAACCAGTTGCATCCAATAAGTTGTTCATTTCGAGACTCTAAACACACACGAAACATAATACGGTAATTGTTTTTTTTAATGTACACACGCTACTAAATTATAGGTCAAGGTTTAGAAACAACTCTTTCATCTTTGATTGTTTGGTAAATAAATGCTACCTATCAATATCGCAAATGTGAACAGGCAATTTGCTAAAAAAATTACACTTTCAATTTTACCGCTCCAAGGTTGGTGTATGTTGTGCGCAGCTGCAGAACGGGTGGCCAATGAGAGCGACGCGTGACGTCAGGCGGGAAACTGAACTAGGCTTCTGATTGGTTTATCGTGGGAGATCGCTCGTTCTGTCGCTCATATCCTGTTCTGATCCAGATCAGTAGTTCGAACACTACAGATTTGTATCAGTCACATGATCAGGTTCTACAAATCGCGGGTTTGTTTTCGGACAGACAGGCACGATATGCTGTTGTATAGGCCTACCTAGGGCCTAGCTTCATACATTAAACTACAATCTCATACCTGCCTGGCCTAGGCCTAGACCTAGGACCAAACATTCTAAGATATGCCTATACAAAAAAAACTGCCCCCTGGAACTTACTAAAATAGGGTATCCGTACCCAGGTCCTACCTAGGACCTAGTTTCATACATTAAACTACCATCTAAACCTGCCTGGCCTAGGCCTAGGCCTAGGACTAAACATTCTAGGATAGGCCTAGAGAAGAAAAACTCCTGGAACTTACTCAAATAGGGTATCTGAACAGTTTGTAAAAAACATACTAAATCAAATGAGACTAAGAACTTTTTCATGATTACCAGTGACTGGAATCGAACCCGTGACCTCCCGAATTGAGTCTCTCTTACTACCGCCGAGTCACCTCATAGAGAAATGCGATACATGACCAGTTTCTCGCAAGGGGTACACGAGATGATAAGGTGAACAACGACAAGACAAGGATGATATTGTATATTGTATACAAACCGGTACTGACCCGAGGTCACTACTCCTGTCAAACGACTGACATGACCTTGACATCGAGGTCAATCCAATACATGATTTAAGAATGGTTGTGTTAAACTAGGGTGTAACCGGGTTCGACCGCGTACAATGGGTCTCTGTGTGTTCTCTTGTTGGGATGAAGGTAATCTTTAGTGAGGCGAACTGAGATGATCTTGAGTGCATTACCAACATAACAATACAACATTACACTTACAATAGCAGTACCAACATTTCAGTTCAACATTACACTTACAATAGCAGTACCAACATAACAGTTTAACATTACACTTACAATAGCAGTACCAACATAACAGTTTAACATTACACTTACAATAGCAGTACCAACATAACAGTTTAACATTACACTTACAATAGCAGTACCAACATAACAGTTTAACATTACACTTACAATAGCAGTACCAACAGAACAGTTCAACAAACCAAACATGCACCGATACACTTACAATGTCTGCAATTGAACCGTTTTAACATTACGACTGAACCGGTCATTTGCAAAGTATGCAATTTTGAACCCCAAGACAGAGCACACCTTTTTAGGTGTGCCGAACTTCAGAGTGACATTGACGACCTGCCCAATGATATGGGCAGGTCAGGAAAAGAACCCATTTTATATTGGATAGCGAGGAAGAGGAATGGCTGAGGTAGCCATCTTTGCAAAGGAAATAAAAAAAAAAAGTTTGTCTGTGACAATATTATATGCATTGTTTTGATTATACAGACGCATAAAGGGACGTCACATTATATAAGGCTTGGCAAAGCCCTGGCTGGCCCAGGCGGGGTTCTAAAACATGTGTCAATCATTGTAGAAACGAAACTCGAAGGGATTGGCAATTGAGAAGCTGTCTCCAGGATAAAATTATAAATGCGGTTCTGAACAGGACTAAAGAGACATTTCCATATGGGTACGTAACAAATTGCACAAAATCAAGATTATTAGGTGATTCCCAGGCAAAAGTTGCAAATATTTTGTCAATAAAAACTGTCACGCTGAGTAATAAACACACTTATTTAATTTAGCTCACGTTATAAGTATAGTTCAAAAATAATTCTAAAAATATGGGCCCCTGAGGAGATACCCTGACCTGACATTCCCCCCTCCCCCGTATCTGCCCCTGACAGTAAAATACAACGATCAATGCACCCGACACTTAAACGGTAGTAAGAAACCGGAAATAGAAAGAGAAAATGTACGGGTGTGAGTGAGTCGTAATTATACTGACGCGGAATAGCTACAGGTGAAACTTGCAAGTGTTTTGATGTAAACATGTTGCGAAGGTGGGAGATACGACTATTGGGCGGCGGTCGTATAACATTATAACCAGTGTTTAAGTACAGTATATACGGACCCCAAATTACCGATAGAGGTGGCTCAGCGGTGAGACGCGAGACTCTTGATTCGGGAGGTCGCCGGTTCATTTTCGGCAATCCTGACTGAAGGTTTCTTCCGAGGTTTTCCTCAGTCGTAAAGGCGAATACTGGATTAGTCGTATAGAAGCAGTCCTTGGACATTCCTTCCCGACCATCCAAACAACCCTAATATACCTCACCTGAAGAGGGGCACATCAGGTAAAACTGATGTGCACACTATTTCGATTTTTTTATTCTTTTAAAAAACTAATACAAGTTGAAATAACACAAAATTCGTTGACAACATATATAAATGAAAAGCAGCCCACATAGGGTCACACCTCGTGTGTGGGCTGAATAATAAATAATCTATGTTAATAATAATCCAAAAATGACAATAGTACATGATACATGAAAAGCAGAACGTATTTATAATAACTATGGTAGTAATACTAGCTCTAAATACAAACAATAATAATAATTAATTATAAAATAAATTGTATTAACTGCTATTCCTATAAAAAAACATTCTTTTTATATCAGTATATACTTTGTTCGTTCTAATCTACATTTCTTTCTCATATATATATCGTAATCTAATTTTAAAATTTTCTGTATTATTCAATGAAGGTGATCAATAAACCAACATTTCTCCATCAATCACTCAATGCCGAACCCAACACCTTCAAGAACATTTCTTCAGTACCGAGATTACCCCCCCCCCCTTCACCCCCGCGTCCCCACCCACAATACGAACAATGGCCAAGAATAATGTAATGACTTGATGATTTTCTAATGATGATAGAGTAGTGCAGCGCCCGGGTACCCGCCCATCACGACCGTAGCCAGGCCACCGAGTTCCGGGTGAGGCAGATACACAATTACATTCAGATGAAAAACGAAATTTCCAAATAACAGATACAGTAGTTTGTTGTGTTGGGAGGGCGTGTCTGGAAACTAGTCCATGCCTGTGTTTTGTACGTGGGTTTGCGATGCGAGCCTTGCTGAATACAAATAGTGATGTTTGGCAACCGCCAATATTAAACCGCGCGAAATTATAGTTATCTCAATAATGCTACGACGCCGAAAAGTGAAAACTGGGCTCGTTCGTAGAAACTAAATACTGTGTGCAAAAATGTGTTGAGTATTATAATAGATTAATTTCAAAATTGATCTAGGATCTTTAGATAGAGTTAATGAAGGTCTTCTAAATCTTCAATGATAACAATGCACAACAATGAAAAGTAGTTTTCAAATATTATGTCAAGGTTCATTTTTCATTGTTGTGCATTGTTGTCATTGAAGATTTAGAGGACCGTGATTAATTCTATCTAAGGTTTCTAGATCAATTTTGAAAATGGTCTGTTATTAAAGTTGGTATTTGAAATTTCATTGCACATGGTTTTTAAACGGTATTTAGTTCTTTCAAACTCAAATTGAGCCGGGTTTTAATTTTCTCGATGTGTGGAACACTTTTAAGATATGATTAAAAGTGATAATTTTGCGTGGTTTTATTTATATATGCGGTATGGTCATTTGTTTTTGGTTTTTATTAAGTTATTCGTTGTTGTGTTGAAAGACGTACTCGAAAACTACGATCATATGACTTGGTATGTGTTTGGAGAAAAGGGACAAGTAGGACGTAAGGGTAGGATAAGGGAAATGGGAGGACGTGGACTGTATTTCGTTTGGATCCTCTACCTCGATCTGTCCGGCTAGGGTGTCCCTACCAGAAGCATAGGCTTCCGCCGGCATAGCTCTCGGGATCACTAAAGCACGCAAACCTGCCCACCACGATAAGGTAGCAGGTCTTTTCTTTGTGTGTTGATGCGTTACTTTATCTTTACATGCACAATTGTAGATAAGTGCGCGTTCACAGACGAGGGCCTTAACACCAAATGCAAAAAATGACCGTCTTGTGCTGCCTTAAATTAACAATGCGGGAATTAGCATCAAATGGAGCGTTTAGTTGAGTTTAGTTTAGTGTTAATGGAAGAATAAGTGGACTTGTAACCCCAATCAGAAAGAATGCCATGTTGAGTTGTTGACATCTGTTATCACGATGATTCGAACTATTTACATAGAGTGCAATGTATTTTTTTAGTGGATTTTGTTGACGACAGATGTACCTTTAGTTGGTAAACGCCCAGATAAAATTAGGAATGACTTTCAAAGAACTTGGACTACTAAAATTACAAAAAAGTAAATAATAAAGTGGTTGTTAGAAAATTGCACACTTGGATTCAAGCATATGATTAAAGGAGATATCATAGAAACGCGTAAGGTCGTTTTGGTTCATACAAATATTTGTTTACGTACACTGAAGTATCTCTAAGTCTTGTTTTTATAAGTTATAGGAATAGAAAATAAATAAAGAAGAAATATAATAGAAAGGTTACAGGGTCAAAACTCAAAGCTTGTGTTTTTAACAGAATTTATAAGGTTTTTAGAAAAAAGAGGGGTTAGATATTATGAAGGTTTACATATATTTTCAAAAAAAGGTTACAAAACGTTTTAGGTTTCTACCAAATTGGGCAATTGTATGGGATATTATTTAAATTGTCTAATTTTATCCAATCGCATATCAATTTTTTATCCTCTTTTGGAGAATATATATTTATCGATCATGACAATATCTATCCCCAAATCATTCCGAAACTTGTATATTTAGTCATTTAAAAAATGCGAACCAAAAATTTAAATTCTCTCACTTCTCAACTTATTTATGACTAATCCTCTAAATTAAAAAAAAACGCGACATGCAATGATGCTATCATATCGTGATCTAATTAGTCTCGTTCTATGACGCATGCGCTGTTCCGCGAAACGACGCCATTTTATTACGTCCTTGCAATAAAACTAGCCTACATAGAAACATATTAGCAAAAAATCTGTTATATGGTTCCTCTGGTCCACTGTATAATATTTATGACTCATTGTAAAAAGCAGTTATAATATTATTTGTGTCACGGTGTGGGACTTTCTTTATTTCGAGTTACGGCAATAAAATACTACTAATAATGGCGCCGAATAAGTGTTTTTATGAACGCGTATTATAATTATATCAGAGTGTTATATTTGGGATACATCAGCTGTTGTTGAAACTGCGCTCGGAAAAAAATAATACACAGTCTTTAAGAAATCTTTGGTAACAGTTTTCTACTTTCTGTCAAGATTTTTTCATTTTCAAATATACATTAAAAATTATATTCAGGGGTAGCGGTGGATCATGCGGTTAGGGCGCAAAGTATAAAATATGAAAGTATAATATATAATATAAAACTATAATCATCAAATTTGATAAAACAAAACGTTTGTGTAGTAAGATCACACACAGTCATTTCTATCTAGAATAAATAGCATCTATTCCATTTCGCCCGTTCTTCGCCCCCCCCCCCCCCAAAAAAAAAACGTGACCTTTACTTGCGGTATTTATTTATTGCTCCAGCCGTCCATCTGATTGGAGATCTAGAATGAACTATATCGCACAATTTCTCCCATACACAATACACAAGCAAGCAAGTAAGCAAGCTAGCAAGCAAACAAACAAACAAACAAGCTACTTTGAAGAGGGCCCGATCCTTTATCCGGTGAAAACAATGTCTTCTCATGACTCGTACCAAACAAAACACTTCAACTTTAATTAGATATTCAGTAGAAGATAGCCAGGCAGTATAATTACCTTTTATATAGGACTGTTGTGTTGTGTTTGGAAACACAATTGACCCTCAGACGTTTACGAAGATGCGATACAGTTTTGGGTCAGGCTACGTCACGCGAATGGGGAAGTGAAGATCGAGCAGATTGAAGAACCGACAAGGGTTCGGCTGGTTTGTTTGTTATATCGAGCAGATTGAAGAACCGACCAGGGGTCGGCTGGCTTGTTTGTTATATCGAGCTGATCATTGTGTTGTTTGTTTTGTTGCGTTTCTTATGCGCAGTGACCTCCTTGCTTTTGTACTTTTAGGTCCAGTCTTACAATGTCCCAATAACTACTTATCCGTTGAATAGCTTGTTGTCTCCGAGGCAGCCACCAATCAAAACCCTTGAAATCCTCCAAATAGCTTAATTGCTACAAATAACTTTCTTATTAGGAGATTGTAAGACAACTAATGAACGCAAGTCTTATTTATTGTCCTCCTTTGTGAATCAGTTGTATAACTGAATAGGATGTACTTTATATAAATACGAAATTCCCCGACATTAACAATAGAAATAATTTTTCTTTTTTAAATTTACACATACAAAATTGTAATATTATTATTCATTTACAAAGATTCCCACTAGACAAAGTTAAATAACACCTACAAAAAAACTATGCACTAGAAAAGAGTTCGTGAATAATAATATTTGATTGAAAAAATACCCCCCCCCCCCCCCCCCCCCCCCAAATCACAAATATTCCAACCTTGAACTGTCTCTTCTATTTTTGACCTCCACTTCCCCCCTTCAGTTATATATTTGAATATTACCAACTAAGGGATCCCTACGTTTCGTCGTTTCGTTAACTTAAACGCGTCACAGTTGATAAGACACCTAAAATGTAATTATTTACACTGAAAACAAAAAAAGAAAGTCTCGGTAATTGTCGAATGATCTCTAAAAGTGTGAAATCAGGTTCCCGGAAGTGCGATGAGCTCTCAAAAGAGCGCAGCACTGGTTGTCGTGTTTAATTGGAGCGAACGTTACTTATCTTCCAAGACAGGTGGCTGACGAGCCACGAGAGAACAATTGAACTTTAATTAACACAAAACGAGACTAAGAAGGAAAAAAGTAACCATTAGAGCAAAAAAAAAATACACCCATTATAAAAACCACGTGAAAGACCATTGTTGCACGATGAACACTTTGTAAAATACTGTCAAAAATCTAAGAGTTATAGACTTTGTGTTCGTTTATTGTTAAGCGTGGTTTTACGACGTACTCGAAGCTGGGTCGTCACACATCGCCGAGGTCGTCATAAAAAGAGTCCAATATCTCTTACAGGCACAGTGATTACCGACGTTGACCACCAACCATCTGTATTGTGTACACTATGCATAGTGGTTAGTGGTCACAAACAATAACCTTGTTTCTACGGATGAAACGAAGTTCCCTTAACATTACAATTTTTCCCCGAAGTAATATGATGTCAAAGAGAAATTTTATTGAGGATATAAAATAGTAAACGGTTAAAAAAAAGTAAAATCATAACGTTTGTTGAAATGTCCCGGAAATTCGTTTTTTTTTCATAATTTCTGAGATTAAAATGAGAAACAAAATGTAACCGAAAGAGGTAAAAATCGGATTGTTCCTCATTTTTATCCAAATACATTTTTTGCACTGTCTATTTAATTTTCAAAAACAATTTAAAATCCAAACATTTCAATATATTGACCAATGTATTAACATTACTCTACAAATCACAACATTTTTATGACGCAAACTATTCAATGCGCCTTCTATAGTACTAGTATCGCTACTGGAACCTTCTTAATTCTTACACTCACGCCTCAACTTGACCTCTTTCTTCTAATATTACACCTTCACGTTTCTATGGTAATTGGCTACTTCGCATCGATTACTCTATGTGCTTACAAGCTAGTTTTCAACAGATGGTGTTATGGGTGATTTTATTTCGTGCACACAAAATATGTGATGATAACTACCATTATTATACTGATTACAATCATTCTCACGTCATTATTAGTACCTGCTTCATGCTTTGTATAGGGAGTATTCACGTGACGTCACATCGGCCATAAATATAATCTAGGGTAAGTGTGTGTGGACAATGAACTGTCATAGAGATTGAGTATGCTCACGACGAAATATGACAGTTTTAACACGTATATCTCCCACACAAAGTTAAAGAAAATGATTATTTATGCTTAAGTAAAAATAGGAATGGACAAAATCGACCACCTTCAGACTTCATATTTTGAAAACAATGTTGTATATAGCCATGTTGCATCGACACTAAGAGCTGATGTATGTATGTATGTATGTTCTTTATTAACCAGCATGAGCTTTCGCTCTTTACAGTGGTTTTTACAATTTATGGTAATACAGATACAAAAACTAATACTACTGTACAATGATGTATAGCCATGTTGCATCGATACTAAGAGCTGAAGGTTCGGGGTTTGAGGCCAGTGTAACAATTAGTACAATCACCACATCATCATTAACGATAAAGGTGGCTCAGCAGCAACACGCGATACTTAAACAGCTGGTTCGATTTCGGGCACAGATATTGCCTGACTTAAGAATATTCTCTAGGGTTTTCTAAGTCATAAGACAAATGCTGAGATTGAGTCATAGTGATTCACACTAACAGCAATTCTAATAGGACATGGGTTACCTTCCTTCTTTCCTTTAGAAAGAACAGAGTTGTTTCATCCACTGATTGATAACATGACCTACAACCGCACGATGAAAGTTGTCTGATTTTAATACATTTAATGTAACTGATACGAGTTTATTGTCTGAATATTATACAATTACATGGTTATAGTACTAGAACACGTGTATATTCCAGTGAATATTACACGGTTACATGGTAACTGTACTAGAACACGTGTATTCCAGTGAATATTACACGGTTACATGGTAACTGTACTAGAACACGTGTATTCCAGTAAATATTACACGGGTACATGGTTACTGTACTAGAACACGTGTATTCCAGTGAATATTACACGGGTACATGGTTACTGTACTAGAACACGTGTATTCCAGTGAATATTACACGGGTACATGGTTACTGTACTAGAACACGTGTATTCCAGTGAATATTACACGGGTACATGGTTACTGTACTAGAACACGTGTATTCCAGTGAATATTACACGGGTACATGGTTACTGTACTAGAACACGTGTATTCCAGTAATGTGTTTATAACGATTCCTTAGATTTATTGGAATGTATTCCATGTTTTGTCGGTGTTCGTGTTAAATGTTAAGTGTAATGTTGCCAAGAGGTAAACAACCAACAAAGAAAGGTCATAGGTCAAGGGGAATAAGCCAAGAGATTGAATAACGGAACTGCTCGGATTTAAATATGGGCGATAGAAGGGAAAGTGTGAGTACAAGACTGGGGGGGCTTGGCAAAATTTACCCATTGGTGGGCTATGGGATGGCAAAAATGTTGATACTCATGAAAATTGGTCGGTGTCAAGTGAAGAAGTGCATGGAAGTTGAAAAGTAAAAAAAATGTATGGTTTGTAGGCCTACTTATTTTTATTTTTGTTGAAGATTAAAAATTAAAGTGTTCATGAATAGAAGTTAAATTGAAAAAAGAATTCTTATTTTTCTTAAAAACCTTCTCAAATCTTTCAGCTTGTAAATGTTTTATTTGAAAATCCAATGTTTTCATGTTTGGTCTAAATTCAGTATATTTATAAGATAAGCTAACATTCATTCTAGTACAAATATAAGTACATGTTGCTTTTATATAAGCACATTTTATGTGACGCTCAAATCATGTTTCTGCTGTTTGTGTATACAATGTAATGTTTTTTAATGAACACCACCAACGTAAGCGAAGAGTACTGAACTCAGAAAATAAAACGCACAACGATTATGATGTGTTGCTTAGGTATATCACGCCCCCGCATAAGTACATAAAATTATGTTTCCAAAGTTGGTTTTGTTGTGCAAACAATAAAATGAATAGCTCGTCACGAGATAACCCCGACTTATTATCTAGTTGATGAGTTTATAATAAGCTCAACACGTCTTTGTGGAGGAGAAGAAGAAGAAGATTAGCTGGAGAGTTTCTTTTGCACATAATATAATGTACGCGCCTGGCTTTATTTCTTGTGAATGCAACTGCAGAATCATTGACTAAGAGAGAAGTAATGAGATCTCATTTTATTCGCGGTTACGTCTTCATTAATACGCTCTGGTTGTTGGCGACGCGTTGAACGATGAGCGAGCAGTCACTGAGAAACTATGAATAGATGATTTTCAAAATATGATCTAGGACGGAGTAAGTTACGGTCTTCTAAATCGTCATTGACAACAATACACAACAAGTACAAGTGTTGCTTGCATTACATTTGAAAACTAGTTGCTATTGTTGTACATTGTTGTAATTGGAAGACCGTAAATAACTCCGTCTAAGGGTACGTCTTAGATCAATTCTGAAAATCGTATATTCCATTTATTGTGATGTTAAAGAATGTGGTTTTAAAATCACGAATTTTACTATGATGTTACTAAATTTGTAGGCACATCTTTAAGGATGAATGCTATGTAAAAAAAATCCTAGCTACACATAAGCAAGTGTAAAACTAGGGAATAAACTATTAATAACCTATAAAGTATAAAATTATGTTGTGCATTAATTTCAAACATCTCGTCTCGTTTTTAACGGACAAACAGAAATATTTTCAAATTTTGAATGCAGCAGCCAAAATTAGAATTGTCATACAAAACCGGTACTAAAATTTTTTAAATTCAAAAACTATAAATCTACATCGAACGACAGAAAGACAAACACTTGATGGTACGCGTGTTATGTTGTGTTGTTAGACAGTTGAATAAGGTTTGTCTGCGTGTGAAGGTGTTCCCGACTCAAACACTTTACATTCATGAAGTGTCGTGTTAATAACACATAGCACAGCGCGCGCGTGTATAATATCTAGATAATTATTAGCTTTGCTCTGCACGATCCGATGCCGACTTCGGTTGTTTACCTACTTTCCTTCAGACATGACTCAGCTGCAGCTGCGCGGGAGTTGGGCGGTTTCTGGGTGGGATCTGTGTGTTCTGGGATAGATGGATGGATAGATAGATGGATGAATGGATAGATGGATGGATAGATGGATAGATTTGATTTGATTTATTTGTAACAGTTAAGTTATTACATACACAGTTCTTTTACATAATGCAACTAGTACAGTTCAGTTCAGTACAGGTATAATACATAACAATGATGATATTTCAAAACAAATTGAATTAAACAAAAAATATAAACGTGGATAGATGGATAGATGGATAGATGGATAGATAGATGGATTGATAGATGGATAGATGGCTTCCGTCAGGTCACTAATGCCAGACACGAATATGATGGGTTTGGTCAAATTCTACTGAAAGAACGGTTGCTGGAAATAATATTATAATATTTTTTTTCAATTTCGCCAGCTATAAGGAAGTTTTTTAACGAAAACGAAAACAAAAATTAGAAATGTGGAAGAATCGAGATGAAATGAGATAATGAAATAAAAATAGGGGACAGTAAATAAATAAATAATAAGAGTATAATAATGATCATACAAAAAAAGAAGCGGCAACACAAAAATTCGGTCTTGACTGTCAGATTCACATTTATTTGTAACTATTTGTTTGCATGTATATGGTGTACAGGATTAGTTAAACGCCTCAGTGAGGATATAGTATTGTGATGCGGACTAATCAGTGATAACATAATACAAAGTTGCGTTACACAATAATTTGAGATTATATTATAAGATAACTGATTGTTGACAATATTAATCCTAGAACTATCTTTTTGTAATTTGATTTTTGTGAACCTTTAGAAGTTTTGGCCAATCTATCAAGCCTCTACAATCTCAAATACAAATCCCAGTTTATCAAGAGCATTATTTACTATTGCTCAATATTTTGACGACATCTCTACGCTATATTCAGAAGGTTAACTTATTTTATTGTATGGAACGACAGTATTAACCATGTTTGTAAATGAATTTATAACTTTTAAGTTTATTACATACGATTAAGGTGACAAATTACCAGACTAGAAGGGACATTATTAATTTCATATCAAGGATCATGCATTGCTAGAAAGTGCATATAAATGATGTGGGCCTTGATTCATAAAAAACAATTATTTGTCAGGAATCTAGTTGGCCATGGTGATGCATGAAAAACAGTTCATGAATGTACATTTTTAAATTTATTTTTGAAACGCAGTCTGTGGATTGTGGAAAGTTTTAGTGCACATGCAATACAAGACTGTGGTAAAATTGTATTATTTCTATTAGAGATGTTTAAATTATACAGGCGGTAATACAGGTTGGATTTATAGATGCACATGTAAACGAATATGTAAAGAATGGAAGAAATCTTAACAGTCGTAAGATAGCAGTGATATTAACAGGTATTCCGTACATTTTCTAAAGCTATCAGAGTTCAGAATCCAGTCCAGTATCATTTTTCCATTCACACTACACCACACAACAATAGCATCACATTCTATCTATAGGTTGAAAGACAAGTTTCGGAATTCGTTTTAAAATTAGGAAATTTTGATTTCCATTGTGAAAATACAGGCTTATGAGTTAAAAGTATTCCGATTAATGACATTGTTTGCCAAAGATCAAACATGTGCGTGGTAGCATGTAAGCGGTATGCTAACTAAGTAAATAAAGAATGTTTCTAACAACATTTCTGCACTCATTTTCCATCTAATATATGGTTACTGATATTAATTTGTCATAAACGTGCGTTGTCAATTGATTCGTAAGTCTGATTGAAACGAAAAATAAGAATGTGAATGGAGGAAAAAGTCAGAGTAAACGACTGTGCGACCTTTGATTTACTTACGACGACGAGTATACTCACAAGATTGTCCTTAATTACATCATTCTTCCATTTCAATTTGTTCTTACACATCCGAACAAATGACAATGCAAAACCTAATTATCTTACAACAGTATAAACACTGTTAATGGCTTTCAAAACCAGCAGGAGTTCTAATTAGTAATTATAATTACTCGCATTGTGTAATCACATTCGGCAACGCTAAAAACACTATCCAACTTGATTGTCAAACGTGAGATTTTTCTAACCTATCGAGTAATTTCGGCAGCAAAGTCATTACACAATTGTGTAAATGACTTTGCAATTAATTAATGCTGGTCAAGTTGAAATGTAGGTAATTAGTATTCTGTGTGGTACTACAAGGGCCCTGACGTTTCAACTTTTACTTAAGAATCGCACGGTTGCCAAAAGTATAAGTGTGGTTTTGACAATAGAATGCCACGCGCTATAGTCTGTCTCAGATAAGATTTCAGATATCTAGAGATAGAAGTACTGGACAGTGCCAACCATATAAACTACTACCAACATCAAAATACAACAATGAAACGATGATCATGAAAATAACTTATTCATATGTTTCGTATTTGAAATATCGATCTTTGATTGGTTATCGCTCACTCGTCGATGGTGTTTGGAGCCTACAGCGTTGGTTTAGTCGCTTTCAATTAAAGTCCCCCACTGCAAATCAGTTTCGTTACTGAGTGGGTAGACTCTAAATGTGAATTTATTTATTTTATTTAATGGGTTAAACCGATGGTCAAACAATTCAAGCTGTCTTAAAAGTAAAATATTCTGACATTTTAAAACAAATGTTCAAAACGTTTACAAACTTTCACAACGTTTTTGTCCATCATTCAATATTTAAATGGCTAGCTTCTACCATCTACTTGAAAACGGGTAAAATAGAGATTTTTGCTACCTGGAAAATCCAAACACAGCTAGCGTAGTTAGAATGAGGCTTGTGCACTCTGGTAAACGGATTACTGTCTTTGGTAAACGCCAGATTTTCGTTGATACAGCCTGGAGGAAACGGGTACAATAGATTTTATTTTATTTATTATTTACTTACTTATACATTATAGATTGTAGGTCTACATACAACTGATTTCGTCGTATTACATTCACACATAATAAAAACAACCTTTATTCGGTCTCTGCAGCCAAAGCTGTTGCCATAAGACACAGAATAACATACAATAACTTATATCAAAAGGAAAATAGAAACAAATTACACGTATACAAAATACAAAATACAAATCGAAACATATTACACTTATACAAAATCCAAAATCCAAAATACACATTAATTACAATAAATTAAAATAATTTAGTAAAACATTAATAAAAGACATAATCTAAGAATCTGCTGGTATGAGATTGGTTACATTGGGACTACATCGTAAACAAACGTTGAATTGTCTTCAAGCATGACTAGGTCATGTATGTTACAAGTAATGTTAAACCTAGTTCGATCGTTGTTACTTGAATCTGTCCACCAGCCACCTGCGCATAATACACAGCACGCCTCAATGGCTTTATGCTTAATTTAACACTCACGTTATACAGGTAGTTATGTAATTTCCGTGTTGCTCCGATGGTAGAGTTGCAGGCGTGAAAACTGGTGGTACGCGCACTAGACATTTGTACTGTACACACGTCGACATCAACACATCAAGAGCTGTAAAGATATCTTATTGTTCGTCATAACACTTCGGTTTAGTTTGTGAGTTTCTGGTTGTGTGAGCTTAGCATCCAAGCATTGTCTTATTTTTTCGAAACTATAACGAACACACTATTTGTGAGTCATGCAATGGCGTATCCTAGGGGGGAGCCAAGCCCTCACCTTTTGCAAAAAAAAAAAAAAAAAACAAAATGGAAAGAAGGAAAGGGAACTTTTATCTTTCAATGTAGATACCAGAGACATTGGTTTTGGTTATATATACACGTATTTATTATAGTCATGTCCTGCCCAGGGGTCTGCTACCTTATCGTGGTGGGCAGGTTTGCGTGCTTTACTGATCCCGCGAGCTATATGCCGGCGGAAGCATATGCTTCTAGTAGGACCACCTTAACGGACAGGTCGAGGTGAAGAAGCCAGACGAATTGCAGCCCACATTCATTTCTTTCCCTTTTCCTCCCCTTTACTTGTCCCTTTCCTCCAAACACCCCTCGACCTCATATGATCATAGTTATCGAACACGGCGTTAAACAACAAATAATCAAATCAAATTGTAGTTCTTTCCCAACACCACATCTCAGTTCTTGTCGCAGTAGATGGGCCCTGAAATCACAGTATGTATTGTGATAATCCTCAACAAAACGTTACTGTAAACCATTACCCGTCATACATCATACAATACGCGATGCACGTAACACCAAACATTATGATAAGTGGTCGCTTTGTACACACGAAGATTATTTAAATTTATTCTACGTGCGTTTGCGTCCGATACATGCATAGCCCGCACATTAAGTTTGTCTGGCGATATTGTTATGTTAACATTGATTTAAGGATGTCAAACGTTGCTACTACGGTACCTAAGTATATAGACGGCATGCAGATGCTTGTGTACAGGTTGCACTTTGGACCAACCCACAGTGTCTGGGCATGTCACAATGATGAAGTACTTGTAGTTGCCACTTGAGAGCGCTGAGAAGGTTAGATACCAACAGAGTTTTAGTTCTTGTGAAATGTGAACTACTGGGATAGAATTTGGCCATGAATGACTCTGCTAGTGGTAAAGGGGGATGAAACGAGGTCCTCTTCTTTATCTTTCCCTCCCTTAAACCTTAATTCAATTAAAATTATCCAATTTGTTGCGGTCCTCCAATGTCCTCTTATATGACTAGTTTCCCCAGAAATTTGTATTTAAATCCTCCGATTTGCCCCTGTCCTCCAAACACCCCCCCCCCCCCCCCCCCCGACGTCATATGACCTATTGTGGTCGAGTACGTCGTTAAACACCAAATAATTAAAATCAAATGAAATAATATATGATTGATACGTAATGAATGATGATTATGATGGTGATTCTTGTTGCTTTACGTATCTGGTATTGCAATCATGACCATGAGGGGTCATAGATGAAGAAAAATTACCATGACAAAAATCCATTCCTTGTGCAGAAAACCTCATGGTGTTGAGTTTTCACTTTCTCGAGTGATGTACTAAAAAAAACGTAATCTCGCATGGTTACTGGAACTCCCCCCCTCCCCCTCGCCAAAGTTTTGAAATATTCCTTCATTTAGATTTAGATGTCTATCAATATCGTTCGCCTCTGTTTTAGCATGGGTTCGAATGAATGACACAGTTCGAGTGTGCCTAGCAACGAATACAGTGGCGTATCCAAGGGGGGGGTTATGGGGTTCAAACCCCCCCCATGCCCCCCCCCCCCCAAAAAAAATTATATGCGGGGAGAAGGAAGGAAAGGAGGAGGGAAGAGGAAACTACTATTTTGATTATTGTCTATAATAACATACTCAACCGTTAAATCATACGACTTTGGGCTCTTGGTCGTCATGAAGAGCTGCCTAGGACCTATTGTCTTCCGGGGACAATCGGGAAGGAAGTTTGAGGAATGGGACAAGTTGGAGGAATATATTTTAAAATGCTAATGGGTGCTAGGGGTCAGGGAGTTACTCTTCTCTCTCCTCTTACGATTGGCACTGCGTATAAGAAACTACATTGAATCCTAAATATATTGATTCTTCTTATACCCTAGGCCAAATACACCCCGGGCCCAGACGGGGGAAAACTACCATATTTACATGATTTCCATATCGTAGGGCGTATATTATCAAATTATATTTTATATCACTGCACATGGCTGGCTACAAACAGAAATTAACGCAAATCAGTGCTGAAACATTCGTCAGAAACGTGTAAAATGTACAGATATTACCACAAAATACAACACTACCAGTTACGATATTTATTTTTGCAGTAATTTTGTTGTTCTGTGACTGGGTTTTTAATTTTCTTTGTAGTCATTCTTATGACATTTTCTTATTCTGAAACGTGTTTCCAGGCGTTTAAAACGTCATAAATGAAGAAAAAAATTTCGCCTTCGGCGAATTGGCCTCCGGCGGCTGGGGCTTTCGCCCCAGACCCCTGCCTGCTTGGGATGTTCGACCCCCCCCATTGTCAATTCCTGGATACGCCACTGAACGAATACATTGTGTTGTTGAGTCTTACCACGTTCTACCACAGTAAGACACATGACGCATACGACAGTCTCACTATCTTGGACTGAAATCTGTCTAGAGGCTGATTTGTGTCGCCAAATATTGCGACAGACCAAGAAACACTAGTCCTAAGCATCGCTACATACATTGCAATGGTCTGTGATGTAGTAAACTATCTAACCGTATTTTATATTTATTGAAATTAGGCAGACATGACTAAAAATAAGTTTTTGCGGTACCTGTGAAGTATCTATAAATACAAGAAAGGGTACTGAAAAAAAGAAAGTACCCTAAACCTAGAGAGAGACCTTAGTTTTCTTTGTATTTTGCACACAAGAAAAAATAAAACGTGAATAAAAAGAGGTAATTTCTCTCGGTTTCAGTAATGGGACAAAACCGGAATCGAACTGGTAACCTCTCAAACTAGAGTCTCGCGTATTATCGCTAGGCCAACTCTATCGGTCCTTCCCTTACGACTTCATAATATTACTTGTATATATTTGTGTGTATTTTCTTGCGTTATCTTTTTAGGACTTAATTTTGTTTGTTGGAGTCGCTAGATAATAAATTATTAACGTATCACATAAAACATCAAACTGCTTGAATTGATTTTAGATGATTTATTAGGTTATTCTAGAGAAAATCTTTGTCTAGAATCTTTCAGATGAGCTATGAATTAATTCTAAAGAAACTCGAAACAACTAACGTTAATTTAATCTCGATCTTGATCTAAGATTCATCATAATAGTTGTCGAGTCCGTCCCAACTCACTGTTATAGATAGGCCTAGTGTAGCGAAATGGCAAAACAACACACCTGTAATGTATTCATCATTTTCGCGAACCAGATTCCTCGACGGTTGCTGCCTTAGGTTTGGCAGTGTACACACGATTCACAGTAGCGATAGTTACTAAACGAATTCTTATTGGTAAACAGCCTCTAGAGTCAATGCTAAACACTAATCAAAACTACTCGGCATACTAACAACTAAAGGATGGTCCACACAGATTTTTTAAGCATAAGATTTAAGGTTTAACGCGTAGTCGTAAAGTTGGATCATAGGAAACACGTACTGGCGTTCACACAAAGTTTTAGTTTTAAGAGATTGTTTTCGTTGTTGTTCTTGGCAACAACGTCTTAAAACCTTAAATCTTATGCTTAAGGGCTGGTCCACACAGATTTTGTAAGCATAAGATTTAAGGTTTAACGCGTAGTCGTAAAGTTGGATCATAGGAAACACGTACTGGCGTTCACACAAAGTTTTAGTTTTAAGAGATTGTTTTCATTGTTGTTCTTGGCAACAACGTCTTAAAACCTTAAATCTTATGCTTAAAAAATCTGTGTGGACCAGCCTTAAAACATCTGTGTGGACCAGCCTTCACATGTACAATTATTGTTTTTCAGTTACATCCTCATATTTATTTTATTAAATCAATATATATTTATATATTTTTTTAAATTTTACTTAATCAATCAATATCTGTCCCTGTAGAGTCGGGTAGGGGGGGGGGGGGGTGAGGTTCCCACCATTACTTGGGCCTCGGGTCTACCTAGCCATGCCTGACGCTTCTACCCTTTTCTTCCTTTATCCGCGTTGATATCTCTTCTTCCTCTTTCTCTTCTCCTCCTCCTCCTTCTTCCTCGCAATCTTCTTCCGGACTCTCCACCAGTTTTCTCCATAATTTCACTACTGGCGGTCAAGTTAATTTATCTACCTTGGGAGATGTTCACATATCGCAAATACAAATCATCACATTACACTCACTACATGCTTCACTCTAGGTATTTGTTTATTATTGATTGTCGTATATCTGTCTCGAACGCTATAGAACCAGTTTGTTTGGCTTGGTTTTATAGCTACCGTGTGTTTAATTATATATCCCTGGAGCCATCGAGGAAGTCAGCATTGCCAAAATGCTCTATAGTTCTAGTCGAAGGCTTCGGCGGAGAGATCTGCTACATTATTTCATAGTTGGGTTAGGTTAGTATAATTAGTTTTCAAACCTCGTACACGCAACTCGAAGATAATGACAAGATCTAGAGACATCGATACCATCATTGTGGACATTGTAGTCCGTAAAATACATGGATATTTGCATGATGGTTGCTAGAAGGGTTTCGCTAGAGACACGGTATTTATAAATGGTCTAATGCGTTGATATCATCAATATGGATATTGTACTCTGTAAAATACTTGTTTATTATCATGTTGGTTGCCAGAAGGGTTTTGCTAGAGGCAAGGTATATATAAATGGTCTAATGCGTTGATATCATCAATATGGATATTGTACTCTGTAAAATACATGTACATTATCATTTTGTTGGTTGCCAGAAGGGTTTTGTAGAAACATGGTACGCGTGGTCTTCTCCAGACATGCGCAGAACTACCGTGCGCATACGGACGAGTGTATTCGCTCTAATAGGGGGGTGGTGGTTGGAAAGAGGGACCATTGCGCTCACTTCTTTGATAGTAGCGACGAGGGGAGGATCTGGGCGAATACGTTGGCGTACCTCTCTCGTCTGCCGTGGGGACTATAGTCCAGATTGAGGATTTATGTATAAGGTCATAGTAGTAGGAGAGTATAATGACAATGCATTTAATATATTTAAGTAGTCTACAAAGGTGTTTCATTGCTTAAGTATTTCCAAGTTTTGTATACGTAGATTGGGTATCGAGTTAAGTATATCTAATGCCCGTAATGAATACATTTAGTTCAAGAAGTTGAATAGGGAGAAAAGTAGAATTGAAAATTTGAAACTTACTTCCAAGAAATGAAGTTCACAGTTTTATTCTACGTATAAATAAAACAAAATCAACGACAAATCCAAGATCGTAATTCACGACTCAACCAATCAAAACCGAGCATTTGGAAAGTAGCAACCAACGTATTAATTAACGATCATAAACAAACATACCCGAGCAATAAACGTGCAAATAACGTCGAGTTAAAATAACTACCGGTTAAAATAAATCTCCAGGATGTAATTGCTGCTCTATACTTCAGCTTTTGGTCAGTCATGTGGATCGGGTCGAAAGCTGTGCTGGCGCCCGTCCAGTTTGATATTTACTTGTAGAATTTGGGTCATGCTGCTCTGATGCACAAAATGTCTGTATGCTTGCTTCCGATGTTGAAGATCAAGGGTTCGACTTCCGGTTTGGGTTCTGGTTTTTTACTAACCGTGTGTGGTTGTATTTATATATTATAGTATGTTATTAAACATCAATTGGCTCATTACGTCACGAATGTAACTCAAACCCTGACCTAACTATTACATACTTAGTTCATGGATCCGAACTTCGAGCAAACTGATTGTTTTTGACCTTGTCAGTGATGGGTTCTAATTTCTTTTAGAAGGGACAACATTATTTTTCCAATTAAAAACACATGTCTGATTGAATTCAATAGGTTTACAAAGCTTATTATCCAGCTTGTTCTTGTAAATTTTGCTTTGATGTTTGCACAAATTAGTAATTACCTTTCATTCCGTTGTCTTAGATAAACTGAGATTGGAATTGAATCTAACTGGTTTCTTTCTTGTGATTACAGAGGGCAGAAAATGAAGCGAAGCCACTTCTCGAAGCACAGGCAGCGTCATCTGGCAGGACTTCGCTGAACCGAAACGTCTACAACGCCGCAGCTCGCACCATCTACCGGTAGCAGTACCAACTATGCCTCACGCCGAACTCCCACCGCAGTGACTTCAACGAGCGCACACACACAGGGAATCCCCGCGTCTCCGCCGCCATCTTGTTTTAAGTAAAGTTGAAGTTCAACCGATTCCATCCAATTAAACGTGATAATGGACCTGACAGAAGCTTTCAGAAGTGAGGATATTTCAAAAACCGACTTTTTCGATTTCGTCGTAGCGCCGGACGCGTCCGAAACCAACCAACAAACGTTAAACTTTAACAGAACTTTAAAATCAATGGGTATTTTCATCGACAATCCCAACGACAACAACAACAGCAACAGCAATGGCACCGCCGAATTTCAAGACACGAAAGAGGAAACGAATAATAATCATCTGATGATGACGGCGGGGGAGATGACCGAAAATATGGGTATCAACAACGTCGTCGGTAACTTTGTCGATCATCCGTTCTGGTCGACTTCCTGCGACAAGGAGACGGTTCGATTAGAGACGGCCATCTTGGAAGACTTGAACAAGTTCTGTTGGAACCAGGAACCGGAAATATCCGTCAACAACGTGGGCACTTCCGGTAAGGATCCTCTAGTGACGAACAACACCGACGGCGCCATCTATACTCTGACGGTCTTGAACGGAGACCACGCGTCCGCCACGTGGTACAGAGCCCCAGAAACCACCCAAATCAAGGAGGAAGACACGCAACCCTCCCCACACGATATGGACCACTTGAACCCCCACCCTAACCAACAGTCATCCCTAGATCTCGACTCTATACTAAGTATTATTCCTAACCATTCACAAAATGGTCACCACTATCAACAAAACGGTTTCCAAACGAGCATTAGTTCGCATCTTGATAACGAACATATGAAATCCGAATACAGCTACGACGATAGTGGTTACGCAACTAAGGATTCTAACGGTGTGGGAGGTCACATCGGCGACAATCATCTGATGGAGAGTGATACTAACTTCAACAATAACAACAACGACTGGAAGTTGAACAACAACAATAACAACAGTACGAGCAATGCGGATTCGTTATTAAGGAGTGCCTTACAAGGGAAATCGTTTCTGGGGAGGTATAACGGCCCCAAGAACGGTATCAAAGTATTGGACGGTCATACGGAACTAAGGAGAGCGTTGAGTACCCCGCCTAACGGTTCGAAAACTCCTCTCGATCAGTCACCGGTGTTTCTCGGGAGTGAGGAGGATATGGAGATGAAACACCACTCTCCGCTTCTCGTCATGGACCAGAATTCCATCATCTATGACGATGCTAGGGTGTTGGGCATTGTCGACTCTGACAATCCGTCGTCCACGCACAGTATGGACGATATCCTCCTATCGCAACTGGACGCTGCGTCATATCCGGAAGACTACGAGAAACTAAAGCGTATCGCCAATGAAGTCGCAGAGTCCGTGGGTCATTATTGTAACCTTGATCCGGTAGGGAGTCCCCAATCCATCTATCTCAATACTCATGACCTTGGGATGACGACCAATCACGTGGCGCTCTCGCCGGCGGCCTCCGGTACTAAAGGCGCGAAGAAATTCAACAAGAAACAGACGAATGGGAACACGAAAACCGTACATAATAGCCCGGTACATAGTAACGGGGTGCGGAAAGAGAGGTCACTACATTATTGTAGTATATGTAGTAAAGGCTTCAAGGACAAGTATTCCGTGAATGTGCATATTAGAACGCATACGGGAGAGAAACCCTTTGCATGTTCATTATGCGGGAAGAGTTTCAGACAAAAGGCACATTTAGCGAAACATTACCAAACGCATATAGCGCAAAAGAATGCGGCTGCCAATAGTAATGGTGTTGCCAAATCGGGGAATAAGAGATTCGCAAATGCCAAATCGTCGTGAGTTGTCTATGATATGACCTATGATAGTTTTCTAAAATGCCAGTGGTTTGGCGACTATTTATATTTAAAAATATATTGCAGTGTGGATAGAATAATTGAAATCGTTACGCAAATTTTTCATTCATTCATGGAGAATAAAAACGTTTAGTTTAAATTTGACGTCAATGTTTGATTTATGTTTATACGTTCGTCTTTCAGTTGACAGTAATTGTTGCCTTGTATTGGTTGTGTTGTGTGTGCAGAGCAGACAACTATGAGAAGAGGATGAATTTTCAAACTTGTGGAATTCTGTAAACAAAACAAAAAATGAGAACATTTTCCTGAAGCACAATATCATTGTTAATAAAATCCACAAAGACCAAACAGGATATAGACAAATATTTCTTTTTTGTGGATTATTCCTTACATGCCACAGAGTTTATCTGTGTGCGTAAAAACTTGCTAAAATGTTTCGATAGCATGATCGTTGATTTTCCAAATGTTTACGTATTCCTGAAAAAAAAACATTTTACAATTTTGTATCGCAGATTCATTATTATTATGTTTATTGCGAGAACAGTAACTTATTTATACCACAAATTTATTTAATTTTAAGAATTTACTACACGTTTTTGGTTGTGAAATAATTGTTTTGAAAGACAATACTCGACGTGTACAAGTGTTGCGGAGGATAGAAGACCTTTGGAGTCATTTTTAAGTTTTCTAAAGGCCTACTTAGTATTTTTGTCCAGAAAATTTAATTGCTAGAATGTTGCAAACGTTGTGATCGAAGATAAAGTAAATGCTGTGTGATGGTTTCGTGGACTCACTCAAAGTGAGTCATATTACTCAGATGGATAAGTTACAATATATTATATCTAATACAGAAGGCGTAACACGCACACCAACTTGTCACTGATGGTCACTAAAAATAAATATACTATCTTGTGTAATAGTGTGTTCCAAATTATTGTGTTTGTTGTGTAAGATATAAGTTTTATTGTTATTGTCATGTTATATATAATATTAATATTATAACTGACAAATAGCATTGTTAAAGAAATTAATGACAACTCATACGAATCTCACTAATTGAAAATTGTCCATGATGTGCAATTTTGTTCAATTTATATAAATTTTATCGACTTGATATTTTTGTGTTCCTATAATTTTTGTTGTAAATTTTTGTGCGCTGTGATTTTGTTTTCTTTCTCCGGATTCTTGAGGATTTTCAAGCGATATCTTGCCCATTTTTTTGTATACTTTATTTAAATATTTTAATTTGTTTATGTGAATACCGTGGCAAAAGATTATTTGTTGTTGATACTATTTAACTATCCTGAATATAATACTCAATATGGTATTGTTTCACATATAAGACCACCGTGTCAGGAAACTCAATTGTTTTATTATTAACACATAAAAGCGAGGCCAAAATATGTTGCCAATAGTAATGAAGTAACCACAAGAGTTCATTTTTAATTTTATACAAAAATCTGTAAACTGTTATTAATTATATTTTTTATAAATATTTATATTTTTTAAATATCAATTTTATTCCTTTGTTAATATGTAGAAATCAGTGTTTTTTTGCTAAGATACTTTAATATATATCTATTTTTCTTTAGATCCTAGTATTATAGATACAAATTAAATTAAATTTTATTTCATTTCATTCTATGATATAACGACTGAGTGCTACTGAATATTGTAGATTGTTTAGATGGTTTTGATAAGCGGATCTTGGAAGCAAAATAAAGTATTTACTTTTCATAAAAGAAATTGTCTGTTAAGAAACCCCATCATACATTTTACTATCCTTCATTTCAATCCTATAAATTACCTATTTCTGGCCATTTTTCTACAAACCTAACACCTAAAACAAAGTATTTTAATATCTAGTTTGTTTATACTTTTATAACAACCACTTAAAATAAAAATTCACAGCATCAATCATTTTTAATTTAAACGCACACGAAGTCTGTTGTGGTTTGTGCATGATAATTTGAAACCATCTAATTTCACATTTTGTCCCCAGTATTTTGCTAAATTTTTTAAGAGCCACGAAATTCATTTCCCTGTTTCAAATATTAATGCCAGACAAGACTATTTAAATAAATAAATACATTTGCATTTACTGTCTACCCAGTACCCAGTCGGTTATAGGCAACCCAAGACTACCTTATGGTCGGTGCACAATAGCCCGGGAAGGAACTTCACGTTACCGTTAACGTTACCGGGCAATACTTTCCCGTTACCGTTACCGGAGCTCCTTCCCGGGCTACTGTGTTCCGACCGACCATTATATGTTTTCGTCACCGGCGAAGTAATCGTAGCCAATCAACGATCGTTATTTGCGCGGGCTTGTCTCGGCCGGTTCGCTGGTTGGCTACGAGTGCTTCGCTTGTGATGAAGCATATTATTATTATTATTATTATTATTATTATTATTATTATTATTATTATTATTATTATTATTATTATTATTATTATTATTATTATTATTATTATTATTATTATTATTATTATTATTATTATTATTATTATTATTATAAATTTATCCCAGCAAAGTTTATACAACCAGAAATACATAGGATAGGATATAATAAAAAAAACATACAAACATCATCACAAAATAAATAGACACATAGATTTATACATAACAAAGAAACATCACATTACAATAAACGACACTTTTTCTTAAAAATATATGTTATGTAGTATTGGATTGCCTATACATACATACATACATACATACATACATACATACATACATACATACATACATACATACATACATACATACATACATACATACATACATACATACATACATACATACATACATACATACATACATACATACATACATACATACTTACATACATACATACATACATACATACATACATACATACATACATACATACATACATACATACATACATACATACATACATACATACATACATACATACATACATAAATACATACATACATACATACATACATACATACATACATACATACATACATACATACATACATACATACATACATACATACATACATACATACATACATACGTACATACATACATACATACATACATACATACATACATACATACATACATACATACATACATACATACATACATACGTACATACATACATACATACATACATACATACATACATACATACATACATACATACATACATACATACATACGTACATACATACATACATACATACATACATACGTACATACATACGTACATACATACATACATACAAACGACAACATATTACATATTTTACATTCATTACAATTACATTACACTGGTTTGGTAGAAATGTCTTGAAGCTAGTCCAGTCTAAGGAAGCAGAAATTCGTTAAGGTTGTAGAAGGCGTTTTGAATGAGACAGTTTTTTGGATTTATTTTGAAGGTTGTTATATAGTCCGAATATTGTATATTGGGTGGGAGACTGTTGAAGATAGATAGACAGGGCAGTGCTTGAAGGGGGTGTGTTTGAATGATGGGATGTAGAATATATTAGAGTTAGATCTAGTATGGTGAGAATGGTTAGCAATGATAAGAGGAATAGAAAGGGGTTGGGAAGGACAAATCCAACGGTTTAGCCGCGGTCGCTTAGCCGGTTCCCATACGAACACCAAAGTTAAGCAACCTCGGGCTAGGTCAGGAGGTGGATGGGTGACCACTCTCCTCTGAAACACTAGTTACCGTTGGGTAGAGCAGATTGGAGGGTTCGAAAGCTTGTGTAACAGCTTCGTTCTTCTCGTCAACTGCTCGGCAGTCCAGGTTAGTGGAGGAACTTTCATGACTGGTCAAAGTTACACCGTCCTTTCGGATGGGACGTAAATCTGGTGGTCCCCTTGGTACTTTTCGACAGGAGTAGGCTACGTGCCGGTACCGGGTTTCCCCTCCTCCCTTCTTCATCATCATTTATCGTTGTTAATCATCCGTTGTTATACTGGTCACTGTTAAATGGCATAATATGCTGTATGGGGCCATAAATAAATAAATAAATAAATAAATAAATAAATAAATAAAGCAGCGGTCATAATAACTGTTGATGGGAGAGCAAGGATCCTCAGGTTGAGGAAGTGGGTCTTGCAAGAGAGAGAGCTGCTATTATTCGGAGCGCACGTTTTTGGGTGATGAGAATTCTTTGAGCGTGGTGTGAGAAACCCCAGAAAATAATGCCATAAGAGAGAATAAAGTGTATGTATAGGCATGATAGATAAGGAGAAGTAAAGACGGGCTCGTTGGTTCAGTGGTTAGCATCCCTGCTTCCAATGCATAAGGTCCCGTATTCAAATCCCGTTTCAGGCAGAAATTTTTTAACTTCTAATATGGATTGAATTCCATCACTTCTTGTCTTACGAATAATTAAACGGTGACTTTAGAGCCGTCCTAGCAACGAAACACTGAATAAATTCAAAGTAGTTCTGAATCAGCCTTGTTGATTCTGGCATTTGTCCGCAAGTGTTCGCACTGTTCAATCACTGATTCATATGTTTCAAATTTGACATATCGATCTTTCATTGGTTATCGCTCACTCGTCGATGGTGTTTGGAGCCTACAGGGTTGGTTTAAATTAAAGTCCCCCACTGAAAATCAGTCTTGTTACAGAGTGGGTAGACTTTAAATGTGAATTTATTTTATTTATTTATTTATGAAACTATTGCTTCACCTGTCGGCGCTGATATTCTCTACAGCATTTGATGATGTCACCCAACTTCTTCATAACACGTAAGTACAGAGATACCATCATTAATAATAATAATGCTAATGGTAGTAATAAAAGTAATTATTTTGCATAGGAATCCCTGGTCTAGCGGGAATTGTTGTAGTAACCCCTCCTAGACTGCGAGGTTGGTATTTCTTCAGATTACCAACTTTATGGTTTTTGATGTTTTTCTATTTATGAATTTTGAAGAACGCGTAATTTATTTTTGGAGTGAACCGGTAATAAGTAAAATAAATAAAATAAATGACCCCTAAAACACACAAGGTTCGTCATCTTTAACCTACAAATCCGTGCAAAGCAGTAGCCAAAACAACATATTATTTAAAATGGTTTAAAGAATAGTTATGTTCTATTCAAAGCATGCGCCTTACGTAATTGGAAAGATATATTAACAGGTCACAATGATTTTTCCTAGAAATTTTATTAAAAACACATAAAGTTGGTAGATTTAAGAAATACTGCAAGGGTAGTTAGAAAGGAATGTCTGTTAGTAGGACGTAATCCAAGGCGTAAGCTTTATGATGAGATAAGATAAGACAAGATATGAAAACCCTGAACACAAACCATCCCGAGCGTGATTTCATGACAGTTTTTAAATCTCGCGCCGTAATCACAGCTGTTGTTTTGTTGGGTTACCAGATGACTGTAGTACTGCGTTATCCGTTGTCGCTCTGATAACAAACATAACCTCACAAATTCAGGTTACCGCAACAACAGACCTACGCCTAGCAAGAAAAACTAATTGGAATATTACGGTAAAGTAAAAACCTGTTAGATGTACGTCTATTGTATCACACTTTTAAATATTAACAACACTAATTCAGTCTAAATTATTTATTTTAGGGTTCTAGAGATTTCATCCCACAGTCCTCATCGTTTCCAGTCGCCGAGCAGAGTGCGTCCTTTGGGTTCAATCTAAGGACTTCTGTAAATTTTACTCAATAAATACATATATTGCGTATGTGTCATCTGAAAGTGCTTTAATCCCTGCTGGGCCTAGGCTGTCCCCTGGCTTAGACCCTAGGCCTAGGGGCAATGGTTAATATAAGCCTAGCCTAGGCCTAGCCTAGTTGTTATTGATGTTCTTCTTCCAGCTGGCAAGTTATTCCTGAGCACCTTCAATCTATA
Organism: Isoperla grammatica; assembly: GCA_945910005.1. Taxonomy (NCBI): domain Eukaryota; kingdom Metazoa; phylum Arthropoda; class Insecta; order Plecoptera; family Perlodidae; genus Isoperla; species Isoperla grammatica. Next base: position 8,011,655 of record OX246748.1, read on the forward strand.
TCTTTCCCCTTGATCTTTCTCTCTACCTTTCCTTTCCTCAACGGCCAGAATCTGCAGAGTAGGCCTATGAGCCATCCATTGAATTGCCTTCACTTGGGTCTCAAGTTTCCAACACACCGGCTAACCGAATAGGCCCTAACCTTCTTCTAAAACGTTTCAGCTTGTCCTCCCCTACAGTCCTCTATTAGTTGACGAGTGCTCGTAACAGTCATGGCTCTACAGTACACTGGTAACATGTTCTGTGTGTATGCCTATGCTCCCATGTCCGTGCATAATAGCTTTCTTGTTACCAGGTCTCAGAAACCAGAACATAACTGATTATTAAAGGTACTCTCTTTTTGTTCCCGGAAGAATTTGATATAGGCCTAGGGCATATTCACTTTAAAATCTCTGTCACAATTTTGTTCACATGTCAAAATAAACAACAGCTGATCAGATTGAACACACTTCACAAGTCATAACACTTACCGGTTGCTTTTAATTCTTGGGTTTCCGTTTTCCAGACTATTGTACAGCCATTAACATCAACATCAACCATTATCTGACTTCTTTATTCTTTCTTTCTTTCGTTTTGAATTCTTGCTTCTTTAGGCTATTTGTTTATGCTTATGTTATGTGAATTAGAACATAAGACCTCATGTCTTATTGACTGACCTGTACACTATCATCCAGAATGATATTAATTGTACGTGACAAAATAAATAAATAAATAAGTGTATTCCTCTTTTTGTTTCAGAAACATCAAGAAAATCTACTTTGACATTTCTGTTTCAAACAACAAATCAAGTTTTGCGTCAAGAACATTTTTGAAAATATGACATTTTTTTAGTTAGGATCTAGTAAATTTATTGAGTTCAAGTATTTTTTTTTAAATTTAATTTCACCGTATGGTATCAAAGAGTACTGATTATTTAAAAACCTCAAGAATTGTGGCAGAAATGGACTGAAAATTACCTTCTGATCCACCAAAATATTGAAGATTTTACTTCTGTGTTTCTGTTCACGTTTGTTTTGTTTCACTGCATTCAAGTATTATTTGTGATTTATTACAACCCTCAAGAATCGGAAAATACGTTAACCTCAAGAATTGTGGCAGAAAAGGACTGATAATGACCTTCTGATCCACCCAACACACAAGTGCATACTTCCATGAAGTTGTTTTGCTCTTTATGTCCACACATGTGTATTGTGCATGTGTGTAATGTATTTCTTCCTCACAGCCTAGGTTGGTTGGCGATTGGTTTCTTCCCATGGAAACTATGGGTAAGGTGGTTTTCATGAATTAACATCCAGCTAATTAATTAGGCTCTGTCTGTAGGGCACCACCCAGAACAAATATTAAGGCACTTTGGACTATATTCAATATTCATTTCAAGTGGGCCTACAAAAACAAATTATGAATTAGTCTTTTTTTTTCGATACCATTTATTAATATATTGTAATAATACATGATAAACACAAACAAAACATCACTGTGGAATGACTCCAAGAGCCCACAAAGCAAAAACTTGGCTAATAATAACATCAATTTACACACATTTTCTGTTTTAGTTCAAGAAAGTGTGGGTACTGGTGGGTACACTATGTACTACAAATTATTATTAAATATACGTCTGTAAACCATAGGCTATCATATCTTGCATTCATTGTGAAGACAAAGAGGATAATGAACAGGCATGGTGCACAAATTGCAACCACAAGAACAACATCCTGAACACCAACCTGCCAATAGACCACCATGCACACCACCATACATGTCCTACACACAAAGAAATTAGGAACAGAATTATGGCAAGATATAAATAGGAAGAAGGTAAAAAGTGGACACACAAAGTTCTGTATGTAAATAGTAATGGACTAACATCTCATCGTGATGAAATAGACAATCTAGTGATAAAAATAAGGCCAGCAATCCTCTGTGTGACAGAAACTCATGTCACCGAAGACATTATAGAAAGTGAAGTGGCAATCAAGGGATATAAATATGTAGATATAAAAACAGAAAGTAGACACACAGGAGGCTGCGCATTGTACATACGAGAGGATATCAAGGTTATGAAAATAGAAAAACAAGTAGTGAACAAAGACATATGGCTGATATGTGCAAGAGTAAAAATAGTGAACAGTGATCTCTTAATAGCTGTGATCTATAGATCACCAAGTGCATCCCAAAGAAATTTTTTGGTATTTTTGGAGGGATGGTTGGACAACATATTGAACCACAAGGTAAAACATAAAGTTATTACAGGGGATTTCAATATAGATCTATTAAAGGAAAATGCAATTACCAAACAATTGAAAAATATAGTGAACAATGCAAACTTAACAAATTACGTAACACAACCTACTCGCTACAACAAAAACACGAGTACGTTAATCGACATGGTGTTAAGTAACATTGAAAATGTAAATACAGAAATAATGGAAAACAAGATCTCGGACCATGAAACAATATTATGTAAATTTAATATGAGACAAAACCAGCAAAGTAAACCAAAGAACAAGTTACATAAAAACAAAAAGAAGGAAGTCAAGTTGTATAAGAGAATTGACCAGGAAGAGCTGAAATTACTATTTAGTGAAAAGATAACAAACCTCAAAGGAAACACAGACTTAGACCAAAGAGCAAGAGAATATGTAAACACCTTAAAGGAATGCATAGAAAAAGTGGTTCCCCATAAGCAAGTAAGCATCAGTAATAAACTGGGAAAACAGTGGATGAGGGATGATGATATAATAGAACAAAGAAGGAAGGTAATGAATAAATGGCAGAAATATAAAATGAACTTTGAAGTAAAAACAGATGAAAGCAAAAAAGAAGAATGGGAGGAATACAAATCAGAGAGAAACAGCTATACCACAATGATAAGAAAGAAGAAAAGAGAATATTTTGAACAGAACATTGATCAAGTGAAACATGATAGTAAGTTAATGTGGAAGTGCCTCAAACAGATTACGGACTCGTCACCAAGATCAAACACGGACAAACTAACCTCTGTAATTTTTGAAAATTCCAATACGGAAGTGAGTACAGCAAATAAATTCAACGAGTTTTTTGTCTCAAGTATTTCGGAAATTGAACAATCCATTCCGACTGATAGTACATATGACCCCTTGAAGATATTGAAGGAGAAGAAAAGCGAGTCAAGGCTAACAGTATTCAAGAAAATGGAAAATAAAGATCTACATAGAATAGTATCAAACCTCAAAAATACAAGTACATGTGATACTATATCATTAGAAATTCTAAAGAACTCAATACATGTAATCGGGGAGGAGTTAGTAAACTTAATCAACAAATCGATAGAAGAAGGTAAAGTTCCGAAAGACTGGAAAAAATCTACAGTGGTACCAATACCAAAAGTACTAAATCCAACATCAGCAAGTGAAGTAAGACCAGTGAATATGCTCCCATTATATGAAAAAATAATGGAAGTATTTATCCACGAGCAACTGTTAAGATACTTTGAGGAAAACAATTTATTCTACGTATACCAATTTGGTTTCCGAAAGGACCGGTCAACTCAGGATGCGCTACAGTTAATTTTTTCAAAATGGAGAAATGGCCTCAATGAAAATAACCTGATATGCTCAATACTACTAGACCTGAAGCGTGCCTTCGAGACAATAAATAGAGAAATCCTATTAGAAAAACTGAAACTGTATGGACTAGAAGAGAAAGTGATCGAGTGGTTTAGGAGCTATCTCAGCGACAGAACACAACAAGTTCGATTGGACGATGACCTATCGGAAGCAATTCCGTGTACGACTGGCGTTCCACAAGGATCGGTGCTTGGAGCACTTCTCTTCATAATATACATGAATGACATTCAAGACTGTGTGAAATTCCTCAAAATCAACCTTTTTGCGGACGACACACTAGGGTATATCATGGGAAGAGACATCGTAGACATGTGCAACAAAAGTAACGAAGACCTAAAAAGAATAGAACAATGGTTAGCTGGCAATAAACTTAAATTGAACGCTAAGAAATCCGTAGCAATCCTTTTAACGACATCAAAAATACAAAGAGACAACATCTTGAACATCTACAGTGAAGCAAAAATTACAATAGAAGGTGAGGTGCTACCCTTTCAAGAAACAGTTAAATACCTGGGTGTACAAGTGGACTACCTCTTAAACTTCAAAGAGCATGCGAGTTATGTGTTAAAGAAAATTAATCAAAAAACAGGCTACCTACACAGAATAAGCAAATTTGTATCAACATGGGCCCTGAGATTAATCTATAACACAATCATTAATCCCCATCTAGAATACTGTGTTACTATTCTTCTAGGTATAGACAAATGTGAAATGGAGAAGATGCAAAAGCTCCAAAACAGAGCAATGAGGAGTATTTTAAAATGTGAGTACAGAACACACAGAATTGACATGCTTGATACACTAAACTGGCTATCAGTGGAACAGAAAATAGTCACCAAGTCTATTATGTTCATTCATGATACTGTTAACACAAATAGAAAAGTGTACATGAAAGATCTATACCAGAAAAATAAGGAAATCCATTCACACACAACTAGGTCAGCTGAGGATTTCCATATGTTTACCCAAAACAATGAGACACACCAGAAGTCTCTGTTTGTAAAAGGACTAAAAATCTACAACACGCTACCGAAGAAAATTAAAGAAAATGTGAACAGAAAAGCTATACAGAAAGAAGTGCAAGAATTTGTAAAGATGACCTACCCTTTAGAATAGTGTTAAAATAATTAGATGTGAACTGAAAGGAAAGTGACAAATATGAAAAGAAGATAAGTGTCAAAACTAATATGTGTTTTGTTACTAGCAGAAGACTGCTAAACCAAGAAACAACAACAACAACAAAAGATTTTATTTAAAAACAAAATGGTCAAGTGTAGCCGACCCTACCATGGGATGCACATTGGAAAATTGTCAGACTGCATTTAGTTTTAAGCTCTTCGTTTTAACATTTTTTCAGGTGGTTCAAATTGTAGTACCGGGTAGCTTCTTTGCTAATATTAGTGCACAATTATGTAGCTCTGCCTAGACTTTTTTCTTCTTGTTTCTTTTTCTCTCTTACGTTGTGCATCTTAAGCTTTCGCACCTTAGAACCGTGTGTCACATTTCAGGAAAACTGCGAGACCACTTGCAAGTCGAATACCGCAAGCATCGACATCGACTGCCGGCGTTGGACGTAGACTGAGGAAACTTTGTGTGTGAGCTGGTCGTGAAACCACGTCATATTATCTGGTGTAGAAAAGACCTGAGCTCGTTCCGTTATCGCATGCTTGGTAGGATAATGGAGTGGGCAAGGCAACTTTAAACTCTCTAATAATTGTCAACACTGAAAAGAGTTTCATCAGTTATTTATTTACTAGATTAAAAACTCTAAAGACAAGAATATAATATGCAAATTAATGCAGTAGTAGACCTACTGTTGTGTTGTTGAACTCAACTGCGTACGTGTACAAATGTCACATATTTGAATGGTTACTGTCCATTTTAAGTCTAGCTTCTTTCATGATCAGTGATTGACGATTTCATTGAGTTCAAAGTTATGTGGTGTACACTAGAGCCTACTTCACAGTTTCTGAGAGAGTACAATGGAAAGCATAATCCATCCAGAGGATTACAGCCATCCAGACCTATCCTTGTACCTTATTCATGTCATCAAGTAATACTAAATAACTTGGAATAGGTAATGATTTCACAAATCGATGGAACAATCGAATCAACTTGTAAAACAAAACTTGAACATATGATATGCGTAAGAGAGTTGTCAAAACACGTTGGAGAGTAGACGGCCATGCTACTAATAATAAAGCAAATCAGCTTGACTAATAATAAGTTAAATCGGCTAGCGAGGGATGGGGGCAAGACCAACAGTATCTACTCGCATAATCCAATCCAACTGCTATGAAGTTCCTAGATTGGCGGTAGAATGCAGAGTGACTTTTATAAATATTTCACAGTTTATTTATTTATTTATTAGGACACATAATATTTATACAATTACAAATTTACTTATAATGTATGAAATTATTATTTGAAACAGTTGTAATAATAGCTGGCCAGTAAAAAGAGGTACAAAGGATTTTGTGGTAGCAGATAGAAATATTGCGTTAATTTTTGTGTTGGTTAATGTTCATTGTTTTCATGTTTAGAATCTAGGTTCTTTAAGTTTAGTTTTATTTCGTTACTCGATTTTTATTTTATTTTGTTGATTGACCATCATATTCCATCGCTAGTCTTCGGAATTTTTTACGAGTCTTTTGTTGACGCCAAAACATGCATCTTTTGCTGTGCAATGAACGGAACGGAAGAACTAGACTAGAGCCTCTTGAAACAGCTATGTATCAGTTTATAGCAAGCAGCTTTGTTTGATGTTATCGCTCTTGAATGTCACCACTCTGCTGATCGTAACCCGATGACGATAGGTAGATAAATAAATAGCATAGATAGTAATAGATAGTAAATAGCATTTTATAGCACCAATTTTGGAGAACATTAAAAAACTTGAGAATTGTGTTTTCTCACATTTTTATTTTTCAATTATTTCCTACTACCGGTATATTAAAATGAAAATCAACTGAATTGCATTTATCATAAATAAAGTATTTAAATACTATGCTTAATCCAATAAAATAAGAACAGGAAAACCTTAGTTTCAGTTGAACAATATTAGTTTGTAGAATCTATACACAAAATGCTATTTCTGCGTATAGTATGTCTAGCGATAGACCTCCAAGTGCTCTCTTGTGAATTGTGTTGTGTTGCCTAGTGTTAACTACATTAGTTGGTGGTGGGTATGCCAGTGGTGCAATACAGGTACACAATCTAGAGCTTCTGTCGGTCGGTGGACAAGACCCTACTACACTACCGAAAAGCAGTATGGAAACAGGACTAATACATTAAACACTTGCATATTAGCCTGTCTGTTTATCAAACAAGTTAAATATTTGTGAATTTATTTTATTAGAAAAAATGAAAAATTGAAATTGAATATATCTTGGTAAGTTCTGTGTGGGATGTGGAGTTAAAAGTGAGAATCAGCAGCAGAGAATCTTTTCCTTTAGTGGGGCAAAATTAGGAGCTGTCGTGAAAATTTTGTGTACACGCAGTTTACCAGACAAACCAGCCTTACTTCATAGGGAAGTCAGTTTAAACTTTTAAATATACTTTTGGTTTAACTAATTTATGTACATACAAGCTTTTCTGCTAAAACAGGGCTGCTAAGAAAGTGGGTGCAATAGTAGGTAGTTTGTTATGTAAAGGGTATTTACAGAGTTTTCATTCAACTCTGTAACATAGAAAACTTGAAGTTTTGCATAGATTGGGACAGTTGAAGCAACTGTCCCAATTAGTACTATGTGCAATAAACAATTATTGCACATAGTACTAATTCTAGTTTCTTTGACTGGAACAATAGAAAACAAAGTAATTAGGCCAACTTCATTCCCTGTTTTGCTTTCAAGCTTACAATCACTGCCACAGTCATTGTATTCTGGGTACTAGTTACAGTGCATTAATGCTAAGCTAGTGCTAACATATAATCTTAAGTAAAGAAGTATAGTTTGGTATTTGTTTCCATGCTGTTTTTCTTTTTTTTTATCCACGACACTTTCTCAGTTTTTGGGTGGATTACAGAGTTCCTTGCTCTAGGCATTTTGCTTGTACACATTTGTGTAGCTACATATTAACTATTGACATATCGTATATACATTACTCTAAAGCCCATAGAAAATGTAACCACAATGATTGAGACGCATTGAAGTACGTACTGAGTTTTTCAGTTTTTAATGTTCTTTTCTTTAAGATATGAAAATATTAATCAAACTTCTTGATTTTGTACTCCATCCATAAACTTGAACCACACATACATGTACACGGGAAACTATTTACGTGAACAGCATTATTCGTGCGCAAGGGTGTCGTACCATTCAGTAGAGAAGCACGACGTCAATTGTTCCGGTCGGTCCGTTTAAGCGTGAAGTCGAGATGTGGAGGTCAGTGTTGTGTGAGCGCAACTACGTAGTGGCCCGCAAAAGTGGTTTTAATTAAGAGTGAGTTCTGGTTCTATTGAGTCGAAGGTCAAAGCTGTATTTCCACAGTTTGATGCATCATCTTGCCTGGACAGTAGTACACGTTTTCAGGTGCACATTATTCATTCACACTTACGCGTGATACCTTTTGTGAAAGAGTTAAATACAATATTATGTAAAGACTAAGAATATAAATTTACATACATTCCATAACGTTGTAGGCCTACTCTGACAAATTCAAAAAAAGTATTATCCTATCGTATTTTAATTACTAGATGAAAAGTTCACATTTTTCATGCTTTTTAGTAATATGCACGAATAATGTGGATTTCGATGTTGTCCAAACTTGATATTTGTTGATACTTGTTGATGATTGATTGAATTAATTTCTGCGTTAGAATTGATCAATCCACATGCTTATTTGGTAACTAAAAACAATTTAAACTTTTCTCAACCCCTCAAAACAAGGGGCTCACTATCTTCATATTTTTATTTTGTATACCTTACGTTACACATGTTCTCTCTCGCTCACTCGGTTCTCTTTGCTCTTTGTAGGGGGGCGGCTTCGTCTCTTGTCTCGCTCTGTCGGTCGCCGTGTGCTGGCACACTGCACAATTGTGCGCTACTGCATACTTTATTTTCATATACTAACCGAGCAACCGGTTTCGGAAGTAACATGCGAGGAATTGTCCGGTTATCTTGCCGACATCCCTCGGTTGATCAGTACGGGTATTTTGATGTTATCATAATTCGCTAGTGTCACGGCTATCCACACACAACCTTGCTCTCGGGCGTATCGTGAAAGTTGAAACACAATTTGGTTTCAAGACCAAAACTCCTTGATGCTGTTCATGTAAATATTTCGTGCTAACAACCTAAGAGTTGTGGCTCTGCAATCACGGCCAAATGCAAGCCGTGAAGTGGAGTTGCATAAATGTGCGTCAACAAAACATATCTTGTACCTTTCACAGACTAGTTTTCTCACATTCTACGTTGCACTTGGCCGTGGTTGTACCTGTGGTTCCGTGGCGGCTTGCATGATTGATTGTGTATCTAGTTCTACTGGCATACTTAGAACTTACAATAGACCTGTTCACTTTGGCTATACACCAAGTATTTTAAGTTTCTAACTCATGAGGATGGCAGGGTAGGAAAATATGCTCACGTATAATGTACACCCAGGTATTTGTGGCTACAAATATTCAAATGGTTGTGAAACAAGTTTTTTCTTTGTTTAAAAAAAATATATAATTTCTGATAGTAGCCTAAGGATATCATTTTCAATTTTGCAAATCTTTGTTTAATTTTTTATGTTCCCACTGTCAAATACTGTCTAGCCCGGTATCTCAAGTAGACAAATTATTATTTAATATTACTAGCTCAGTCGATATTGCATTACTTACTCGTTTGCTGGCTTGACGTTCCTCTCACGAAAACCGTCGCACTTCGAAACAGGCACCTGTTTCGATGTCCCGAAGCAGCTTTCGTGCGTCCCACACAAAACAACCAGTCCTTCACTGTCAACTTTTCAAAACACACTAAGTTTTTGCCAGACTACCACATTTTACAATAGCAGAGCTAGACCAGCAAAGATGCTGAGCTAGGCTCCAGAACCAAACTCTGACAACTGATATTATTTTCCAACACATAGCAACCACCACAATAATTCTCATAACAATCTCTTTATTTTAAAAACACTCCTTCTGTTTACCAGGCTTCCTAGATCCAACCATACCCTCCTTCCATATATGTCACAATTACCCCCCTATTTCTTATATTTGTCATTTTAACGATAAATATAGAAATAATTATACCCCAAATGACCATCCCCTAAACGAATATATCCTCCATTCATACTGACCACCTCATCAACACTCCAACTATGGTCAAAGTTTGACAATACCTCAACAATGCCACTCTGTAATTCCCAACAATGTCTGACTTACTATATTATGCAACAATCCTTTAGACAAAAAAAATCCACCCAGTGAATAAAATAATATTTTTTTTTTTTTTTTAACTTCTCGACAACACTATGACATGACACACTATGACATTACAACATTCTATAACAACACTATTTATGACAACACTATTACGACAATTACCCCCCATGTTTTTTTAATTTTTTGTCGCAATTTGAATGTCGTTCCACAAAAATGGAAAAAAAACATACCTATGGCAACCAAAAGAACATCGAACCCAAGACAAAATGTCGGCCGATCACAATACAGCAACGAAACAAACATTTAACCACATTACTACCAACATCGAATCCACCAACACATACCTATCAAGTTTATTCCATAAACATTTTGTACGGTTTCAAATTAACATCCCCGAAATTTTTTTTTTTTTTTTTTTTTACCATAGGCCTACCTTTACGATAGTTTCAACAGTTCCACCTCTAAACTTACTCCAGTCTCTTCCTACCATCATCCATTCTTTCTCATAACAAACCCACTCCCTCTCATTATTGACCCAACCATCTGTCTGCCCTACAGTCAAATCATTATTTTCCTCACCAACCACAGCATCCTTGTACTCCTCATCTATCTCCACATATTTATCCACCACTTTATCTATCTGTTGCTCTGTAACAACCACGTCTTTCTTATCAAACCTCATCTCATCTTGCTCCTCAACTTTCTCCACATCTTGCTTATCATCAAACTTGTCACCTTGCTTCTCAACTATCTCCACATCTTCCTTATTATCCAACCAGCCTACTTGCTCTTCAACAATCTCTTTCACAACATCTATTTTTCCACTTCCTACCTCTCCTACGCTTCTCAAATCTTTTTCTTTCTTTACATCTCCTACATCCACCTGCTTTACCAAAAATATCGTTTTCATTTCCGCGGTCATGTCTCCCATCATCTTCTCCATATCTACCTGTTTAACCATGTATCCCTCTTCATCTCTTCCAAAGCCCTAGCTTGTTCATCCTGCCCTTTCTTCATCTCTTCCAAAGCCCTAGCTTGTTCATCCTGCCCCTTCTTCATCTCCGTGATCTTGGCTGTCACACCTACTTGCATCCTCATTAAATTCCTTATCATGCTCTTGAGATCCCCATCCTCATCTGGTCCATCCATCATCAAGCTCCCTTCAATATCGTCAAGCTCCCTCTCCACTCTTAACCCCTCATATTCACTTCCTTCAATATCATCACGCTCCCTCTCCATACTTTAACCACTCTTTGTTACTCCAAATTTTCTTGAACCTCCACTAGTCAACTCCACTACTCTATTCCATTCATACATTCACACAATCCTACGTATCAACCTATGGACAATCTCGAATCTGATCTTACTGATTTAACTAAAATTTTGTAACACATTCCCTAGACAAACTTCTCTAGCCTAATATTGATCTAAGCCTATGGACAGACATCTACCATCTCGGTCGTTGTAGTAGACCGAGCCCTACACGTTGGAGCGCCAAATTGTCAAATACTGTCTAGCCCGGTATCTCAAGTAGACAAATTATTATTTAATATTACTAGCTCAGTCGATATTGCATTACTTACTCGTTTGCTGGCTTGACGTTCCTCTCACGAAAACCGTCGCACTTCGAAACAGGCACCTGTTTCGATGTCCCGAAGCAGCTTTCGTGCGTCCCACACAAAACAACCAGTCCTTCGCTGTCAACTTTTCAAAACACACTAAGTTTTTGCCAGACTACCACATTTTACAATAGCAGAGCTAGACCAGCAAAGATGCTGAGCTAGGCTCCAGAACCAAACTCTGACAACTGATATTATTTTCCAACACATAGCAACCACCACAATAATTCTCATAACAATCTATTTATTTTAAAAACACTCCTTCTGTTTACCAGGCTTCCTAGATCCAACCATACCCGCCTTCCATATATGTCACACCACTTTACGGTAAAACCTACCTAGGTCTAACTATACTTAGTTTTTGGTTTTAAAACTCAAACTCAAACTCAAACATGACAATTTTCCACTTGGAAAACTCTCTTCAATTGAAATTGTAATGAACCCTAAACCCCCAATTTGAATTAAAATGTTTTGACTTGAACGAACATTTACACGTAGCCGTGAATTCATACCTTCTATAGGGACTTCATCTAGTTTGAATTTAGAAAAATTTGAGTTGACAGATAATTAATGGGACTAATATTGCCAAATACTATGAGCTTTAGGCCTACTTTGCAGTTCTGACCATATTTTTCAAATTCTCATCTTCTACCATAATGTGACAAACAAATTGCTTGTGATCCAGTAAATCAGCTGACATGTGCATTTGGCCAGACTATACAGTCCTATAGTTCAATCATGTAACAAGCTCTAGCCAGAGATATGGCTTATCAATGCAATGCATTTAAATTTTAAACGTTACTTTTTAGTCAACAATTAATGCTCTGCATAAGATCGGAACCTAAAGTTTCCAAAAAACAACAAACCTAAAACTGTTTCATTTAAATTTTGTATAATATTAATTTACACAACCAAAGGGAGCTTTTAGGCAAGCCAAAAATAACAATTGTTTTATTAACCACAAATACCTGACTGCAGATACGTGTAATAAATAATAGTTGATAGACGAGGGAAGGTAGCTCTGGAAAGCTATTATGTCGTAAACTGTACTCGGAAAACGTAAATAGGGAATGCTCGATTATTCTCAATATGGTCACAGTTATGTAAAAAAAAACCTTTCTACTAATATTGGGATAAAGTAAATAGGGCCTTTATAGGCCCATATTTATTTAAGAAATAATTTGTTACTTGTCTGTATTCTTTTGTTATTTTTTATTTTAGTGATTTCACAGATATTTGAATCAATTTTTTTCTGAATTAATTTCTTAATTCTAATTTAGCGTGTTTTGTAATTTTAATTTTAATTATTAGCTTTACTATTAATTACTAAATCATTGAAAGTAGTAAACATGGCATTTTTAAATACAGCTGAGAAGTAGCTATTGTCCGATTATGTAGAACCTATTTGGTATTATGACAATGTAGATTCGTTAGCTTTGGTGTGATCGGTCAAACATGTTGATGCCACGCCTTGTTTTTCTGCCATAATGATGCGTGAAAGTGTCGATTACTTCTTTCTACTCAAAAACTTGTCTGTAATAACTTAAAATCAACACATTGATCTTATTGTCCTTGGAGTAGGTCTATATTCTTCAATTTAGTTAAATAAACAAATAAAATAATGAGCATTCCCTATTGTTGAAATCTAGAGTAGTTTTTCGGGCGATCCAGACATTGTGAGAGTTAGAATCGACCATTTTCAAAATTGATGGAGGACCCTGAGACTGAGTTCATTACGGTGCTCTTAATCTTCAGTGACAACAATGCACAACCATAAAAATTAACCTTGGTACAACATTTGAAAACTAGTTTTATTGTTGTGCATTGTTGTCATGGAAGATTTAGAGGACTGTGATTAACTCAGTCTAAGGATCTAAATCAATTTTGAAAATGGTCATTGTATTCTCTGGGCACCTTTCCTCGCTGACTAGGACTCAGTGTTAGCACAACCTTTCTCCCAGGGTTTAGAGTGAGTTATTGATCCATAAAAAATGACTAGGTCATTCCTCGTTATTGGGTTTACTAAGATCCTCTTATTAAATATGGTGTAGGCCTATAAAATGACTTGGTGTTGCCAAAATGAACAGATCTGTTGTTTGTTGTACCCTACAATTTTGAGCATAAATATATTTGGAAGCACATTAGTTGGCCGCGAATAGATACAACGTTTTTTAACCAAATACGCAACATTTGCTTTCATTTTGACATAGTTGCTAAATAGAATCATCTGAACAGAGCATAAATAAGTCAGGGAAATGTAGTGTATTAAGCTTAGGATGTAAATCTTGAATTCTTTGGCCAGTTTAGGATGCAAAACTCTTAATGTTGTCTTGGTTGCAAACAGGAAAATTTGGGTACAAGCTTCACTTCAAACTAGATCGCATAATCATTATATTGTTATGTTTGACTATCGATGTTGAAATGTTGTATGTTAAATATTTATAAATATTTAAATTTATAAATATAAATATTTATTATGAATAAATAATATTGGTAAATAATTGTTATTGAATAGCCTTGAAAAAGTAGACTATCTCCATAAATTAGGTCGCAACCTCTAGATGACCTTCAAAAAAATACTAAGTCCATAAATTAGGTCGCGACCTAAATAATTAATATTGGTAAATAATTGTTATTGAATAGCCTTGAAAAAGTAGACTATCTCCATAAATTAGGTCGCAACCTCTAGATGACCTTGAAAAAAAATACTGTCCGTAAACTAGGTCACGATAAATTCGTTTTCTGATCTGTGCTTCCAATTATTCATGCTCGTTATTGTATGCGTACGTAGCTTGGTATTGGTATCTTTGCATGCAACCGTTCCTCTCGCTCAGACAGGACTGATGATGGATTTGTTGGAAACTTTTTCGAATTCTGTCGTCAGTCCTGTCTTGGCGTTGGGGAGAACGCTCTGTGAACCTGAAAAGTTTCGATGCTAAACCTGGTCGCTTGAAAAATGCAAAAAGACTTAGTATATAAAAAGGGGCTTTTTTTGGCCATTTTTTCGTATTTTTGCTTATTTTTCCTAGTTTTTTGTTAATTTTTATAAAATTTTATAAATATTTATAAATTTTTATAAAATTTATAAAATATTAATAAATTTTATAATTGTTGAATATTTATTGGAAATAAATATTATTGGAAAAGGAAATGTTTTTGATTGGAAACCTTGGAAAAGCCTAGTTCACGATATGAATTAGGTCACAACCCTTTCATTGCCGGGAGCTGGCAATGAAAGGGTTGCTGCTGAGAAGGGAAGCAAGGTACAAGTCAATGTATACAACAAACAGCATAGGTGTAACAATATTTATTGAACATCTTATAGTACATTACAATCAAACAGAGCAACAACTGGGAAAGTGAGCAGGGCTAAGTCAAAGAATGTAAACACAACAGAATTGGGTTAGTAAGCATATATTGAGCAAGGTCATGTACATGTGATGCAAGCTGTCTCCAGCGGCCTTGAAAAAGCAAAGGGTTAGGGTTAAGGATTAGCATGTAGAATGCTTACAAGTGCGTAGCTTCAGAGGTGTGCATGGCGGCGAGAGAAGAGACGAGCAGCAGAAGTTCGACGTGTGGCAGAAGTTCGACGTGTGGCAGAAGTTCCACGTGTGGCAGAAGTTCGACGTGTGGCAGATGGCGGTAGTGAAGTGATGTGATGTGATGTAGAGCGCAATGTAACCAACTGCTGAAACAAAGAAGACAACAATGTACAATCGAGACAAAACAATAGCAGTAGCACACTACACAGTATTGGACAATTGTTGCAATAGCAATAGTACAAGACTCAATTCCAAAAATAGCCATGTGGCCGTGTTTTCTTTTGGACAAACATTGAATATGCACCAATCAAAGGAAGATACAACAATGGAGTTGCCTAGCAACACAATGTTTGTCTGCCTGTGATGTCACAACCATCTTAATTGAGTCTTGTGCTATAATCACATTGTTACAAATGGAACTCGAACCCAGATATAAATGCAGCCATGGAATTAATGCGATTATGTAGTTGAAAGATTTGAAGTACAATGATTATAACTGGAGATACGTCTTTCTAGCATCGATTACTCTAAATTTAGCATCGGTTACTTTTTAATTTAGCAACTTGTAGGTCTTACTTTCTCCTTTCCAAACATTCATGAATATGAGGGGTATTCTTGCACTTCTAACAGAAAATTATGTGCAGATATTTAAAATCAATTTATTTGTAACCATTTATTCAGGGTTAGAATGTAATACGTAACTAAATCTCAATGGGAATGGAAACTCATTTTTATTTTTGAATTTGCATCTTGCAGCATTTGCAAAAATATATGTTCACTGATTTAGTACCCTAAAACGCTAGAAAAACGTATCTCTAATCATAACATTAGCACATCTGGGACTCGAACCCAGATAAGTAATGGCCGCCTCATGTGTGTGGATGGTGGTGTGGGTTAAAAGGACTCTACGTTTAACATCCTCATTTATAGAAAGAGGTGGGCTGTAGTTAGAGGTGGGCTGTAGTTAGAGATGTGCTTTTTTCATTGAAACTAAACTACAAATACTAAATGAGTCAATGTAAAAAAATTTAATTTATGGTCTATTTGTCAACTTTTAATAGATTGAGTGTATATCTGACCATTGCCATTTTTGCTAATAATACCAAAAATGGAATTGATGCTAAAATAGGTTGTTCTTGCTTATTTCCATTAAAAGAAGAGCTAGCCAATTCTTAATAATCATTTACATTTCAAGGTATATAATGTGAGGAAAGGATCCAACAGCTTACCTTCGTGTAAGATGACGGATTTGCGAGTTTGAAGTACACATAAAAAACATAATACAAATATAACAAGATTTCGACCGAGGTCTTGTTCACTCGAGAGAAGAAGTCCTTCTCCCGAGTGAGCAAGACCTCGGTCGAAACGCCTCGTTATATTTGTATTATGTTTTTTATGTGTACTTCAAACTCCCAAAACAGTCATCTTACACGGAGGTAAGCTGTTGGATCCTTTCCTCACACCATTCCAGCCGATTGGCACCTACTTTCATTATGCATTTACATTTCAAGTGTTATTCTACAGATATCAATTTTAAATTTCAATTTTGCAGAAATTTGATGCAAATTGCCAAATAATTTTCATTAAAACAAAAAATACTAGTAAAAAGCATGTAAATAAATGATTTAAATGTTACTTAATGCAAATTTAACAAAAGTTAATGCAAAATGACCTAATTTTATGACTAAAAAGCACGTCTCTAGTTGCAGCGTATGCCCCTAATCTAGTGTTACGTATACTGAGGTATTAACTATATATTTGGGTTTACTCTGTATGGCCGCACACGTATTCATTGCCAGCATGGAACAATGCGTGTCGAGACAAACATATTGGATGTAGAAGGTAGCGTGACGTAAGCACCATACACATGACATGAGGAACGTTTCTCTTCCATTGTGACAAAAAAATGGTAAGTGCAGTATATGCATTTAGTTCAGTTTATTAAAATTGCTTCCAGAATAATTACAATCAGTACATTTAGTACTTAGTAATTTGCTAATTATTTCATGGTATTATTCAAAATGGTTATTGTAAGTTCAAACAAAGCACATTATAAAATAGTATAAATGTCCATCATTGTATATATTATAAATAAATAATAAAACTATTTAACATGTGTACACCTTAACATTTAAAAATCAATTAATTACAACTGGCTCTCTGGTTGTACTTCCCCAATACCCGGTATTACCAAACATTTCCAAACATCCCTTATCATGTGTGTGTTGGATTGTACATGTATCATTCATTTCAAACTTAGATAATTTTTTAAGTCGATACCCTTCATAAAATTTAGAGGGGAAAAATTGAGATTTGTAATTAGGCCAATATGGAGGTATGTGTTGATTGGGATATATTCACGTAGTCAAAATTAATGCAAATATACCATTTAATTAGATTTGCGTACACCCAAATAGAAATGCTTTCAAATCAAGGAAGTTCAAACTTTGACTACGTATAGGCCTATCACAGAACTCAGTAACGATTTAGCAAACCACTTCAAACTGATTTGGAACAAAAGTGTTTAATAGTAGCTAAACCGATATGCATATCAACATCTGTAAAACGTTTTTGGGTCAAACCGGTTTGCTAAACCGTGTCTGAGCTCTGTGATAAACGTAGTCACTGTCTGGTATTAAACTGCTCGTACGCCCCCAATACTCATAAAAAAAGGGGGAAGTGTTATTATTTTTTAATAAACAATTGTCCCTTATCAAATGTGTGTTTTGAATTTTACATGTATCATCCATTTAAAAATTTAATCAGTCTGAAGTCTACGCCCTTTACAAAACTTCGGGGAAAAAAATCGAGATTTAGATTTATACTATATTGTTGGTATTTTCTGATTGGGATCGATTCACGTGGTCAATATTAATGCAAATATACCATTTTATTAAATTTGCGTACACCCAAATGAAAATGGTTACAAATCAAGAAAGTTCAAATAAATGTGTCTGGTATTTATTACACTGCTTGTATGCCCTCAATACTAATAAAAAAGAACAAAATGTTTAATTATTCGCTAATAAACAAACATCCCTTATCATATGTGTGTTGAATTGTACATGTATCATTCTCAATCATTCATCTTCAAATTTAGATCATTTTTGTTATCTATACCGTTAATAAAATTTCGAGGGGAAAAATCGATATTTAGAAATACAGTATACTTTGTTGGTATTTTCTGATTGGGATGGATCCCATGGTCAAAATTAATGCAAATATACCATTTTATTATACTTGCGTACACCCAAACGATATAACTCAAGAAAAATCAAATAGATGTGTCTGATATTAAAATGCGTGTACCCCCCCCCAATACCCATAAAAGAACATAAAAATCTTCTTGAATAAAGGAACATCCCGTCATATGCGTGTTGAATTGTACATGTATCATTTAATTTTAAATTTTGATCCTTTTGGTTGTCTATACCGTTTATATAATTTTGAGGGGAAAATCAATATTTAGAAATATACTATGTTGTTAGTATTTTCTGACTGGGATAGATACATGTGGTCAAAATTAATGCAAATATACCATTTAATATATGTACACCCAAATGGAAATTCTTACAAATCAAGAAAGTTCTAATTTCTGTGTTAAATTGCTCATATGCCCCAAATACCCATAAAAGAAGGACAAAATGTCATTCTTTAATAAACAATGTCTCTATCATGTTTGTAATGAATTATACATGTATCATTCATTTCAAATTTGGATCATTTTTTTTGTAGTTGATACCCTTTATAAAATTTCGAGGGGAAAAATCGATATTTAGAAATATACTATAATTGGAGGCATGTTCCGATTAGGATACATTCTTGTTGTCAAAATTAATACAACTATACCATTTTATTATATTTACGTACACCCAAATGGAAATGCTTAGAAATCGAGGAAGTGCAAATACTGTGTCTGGTATTAACCTGCTCGGACGCCCTCAATACTCAACAGAAGTGGAAAATGTTATTATTCTTTAATAAACAAATGTCCCTATCATATGTGTTGTGAATTTTACATGTATCATTCATTTCAAACTTTTGATTTCTGAAATCTATACCAGTTTAAGAATTTGGAGGGGCAAAATAGAGATTTAGATTTATAGTATATTGATAGTAATTTTTTATTGGGATGGATTCACATATTCAAAATTAATAGCAAACAACCAAACATACCATTTTACTAGACATGCGTACACGCTTACAAATCAAGAAAAAAAGCAAATGGCTGTGTCTGCACTGTGATCATGTAACTTTGGTACATAACGTTCGATATCGTTGAAAATTGTACGTTTGAACCATCTTAGCTCTTAAATGCAATTATGTACAGCTCGGTAACGCTATTAAACGTTGAACACTCATCCCGGGGATGACAGCTAGCCAGTTGCAAAAATATGGGATGTAAACCCCAATATCATTATTGTCCATCACAAATATCGTGCGCGCCTCTCGATCACGGGCACCCAGCCATTAACAGCTTTCGATTCCAAGAAATGGCGGAAACACCGGTGTTTTAACGACTTTATGTCACAAAACTTTAGTAGGACGGACTTTACCTTTAGAGTTTAGACCCACCTCTAGAGCACAGTGGAATATTAGAATAAATACATGCTGTGAGTAGCTACTCTATGGATCTACTCAGTAAAGTGTAAATTTTGATACATTTTGACAGGCTTTCAATAAAAACAAGACTGCCAATGTTGCTAACGGCTTGCTGGATTTTGAATAGTTCCTGTGAACTTCTTCGAATTATCGAACTCTCACTGGCTACATAATAACGATAGCTGAATTTTCAACGTTAGCGACCAAAGTTACACGATTGCAGTGCTAGTATTAAAATGCTTGTACTCCCCCAACACATAAAAGAACGGACAAATTATTTTTCTTCAATAAACGAACATCCCCGATCATATCTGTGTTAAATTATAATGTACCATTCATTTCAAATTTTGAACATTTTTGTAGTCTATACCGTTTATAGAATTTCGAGGGGAAAAATCGTGATATAGAAATATACCATATTGATTGGAGGTGTGTTCTGATTGGGAATTATTGCAAATATACCATTTTATTAGATTTGCATACACTCAAAAGCTTACAAATCAAGAAAGTTCAAATTTCTGTATTAAACTGCTCGCATGCCCCAAATACCCATAAAAGTAGGGGAAAATGTAATTATTGTTTAATAAACAAACATACCCTATGTGTGTGTTGAATTTTACATGTACATAAACTTTAATTAATCTTCACGTCTATACCGTTTATAATATTTCAAGTGGAAAAACGAGATTTAGAAATACATTAAATTTATTTTCTGTATTTTCTGTTTGGGATAGATTGACGTAGTCAAAATAATACAAATCTACCATGTTATTACTTATTAGGCTTGCGTACACCCAAGCGCTTAAAAATCAATTAATTACAAATGGCTGTGTCTTGTGAATGTGAGTTTGCCTAACGGCTAGGTTTGAGCTAGGGGAGAATGTTAGGAAGGAACCAACAGCTTACTTTGTAGTAGTTGCGGCCTTCGGAGTCTATAGAAACACAAGATATAAACAAAACGTCGAGACAGTTTCGGCCTGACGTGGCCTTGATCACCCCACGACAGTGGAGGAAAGACTGGGTCGGAAGTCTCTATTGTCACGTGACTTCCGGTATGATTGAGACTACATCACTTCCGGTATTGACATAGAATACTTCCGGTACACTTAAATTATATGCCCTAATTCTACTATTTACACTATTTACACTATCTATACTATTTATACTATTAACAGGTCGCTGTTGGTATATGGAGTTGGGAAGAGAGGGATGAGCTTACCGCAGGTTTAGTTTAGGAGGGATTCTGGAGTTTGTAATCCACTGGTAAGCTAGCTCCCATCTCCGTAACTCCATATCTGTACAGTTGCTAGGCAGGGACATAACTGCTGCTTTGTAGCAGTCGTTGAACCCTCGTCGTGCCTGTGCCCATTGATTCTGGTGTTACCAGAATCAATGGACACAGGCACGACACGAGATCAAAGAAAGTTGAAAAGCCAGTAGCCAAGCATGCCGGTGACCACAACAAACTGTTCAACGACTGCTACAAAGCAGCAGTTGTTAGGTCCCTGCCTAGCAACTGTACAGATATGGAGTTACGGAGATGGGAGCTAGCTTACCAGTGGATTACAAACTCCAGAATCCCTCCTAAACTAAACCTGCGGTAAGCTCATCCCTCTCTTCCCAACTCCATATACCACCAGCGACCTGTTAATAGTATAAATAGTATAGATATTGTAAATAGTAGAATAAGCGCGTATAATTTAAGTGTACCGGAAGTGTTCTATGTCAATACCGGAAGTGATGTAGTCTCAATCATACCAAAAGTCACGTGACAATAGAGACTTCCGACCCAGTCTTTCCTCCACCTTCGTCGGGTAATCAAGGCCACGTCAGGCCGAAACTGTCTCGACGTTTTGTTTATATCTTGTGTTTCTATCGACTCCGAAGGCCGCAACTACTACAAGGTAAGCTGTTGGTTCCTTCCTATCCTTCTCCCCTAGCTCAAATGGCTGTGTCTGGTATTAAACTGCTCGTACCCAATACCCATAAAAGATGGGGTAAATGTTATTATTCTTTAATAAACAAACATCCCCTATCATGTGTATCATATAGTAAATGTATCGTTTATTTCAAATCATTAGATTTAAAGTCTGTAATACCCATATTATTTCTGTAATGAATTTTATGATTTATTGTGCAGGAATTTCTTTGTATTTTTCCAACCTACTCTGTTACATGAACTGATTTTCATTGAGTGCGAGGGACTTTACCCCGATTTCGTTAGGACATTTATACCATTTATTGTGTGCTTTCCTTGCTATGACGCATTGTTGCCGCTGCTGTGATTGCAAATTGAAAACCACCATTGATATGATATGTACATGGTTTGAGGGATCAAAGATTTATGTGGATCAGCATGCACATTTTATAATTTGTGTTTAATAATTTAAACTGCTTCAATAAATTAATTTATCGTCACCCGGGAACTATTCTGTTATATTTCAGTATGTTGTAAATGCTGGGAAAAGGCATTTGAAAGTATTGTGTTAATTCTTATATATTTGATCGTATACAACAAGGATTTATATTGCAATACCTTTGTTCATAACAGAACTAGTTAATCTTGAATTTATTTGAATTTAATAATTTTTAACTTTTCACAGATAAAAAATATTTTTTTTTATATCTGCTCCCTGTGTCCAACAATGAAATCGGGTGGGGGATAGGAAATTAATCCCATCATATTCTGGTCACTAGGTACATCGAAGCCATACTTTTCTATCTTCCCAATTAAACAATGCAACAAATAAAAATCAAATTCTGAATAATTTTAAGTTTTTAATTTTTTGAAATTTCTTTCCAAAAAACATTGAAATATTAAGAGTTAGAACACAATGGAACTATTAACTCAATTTTTTCGTAAATATGAGCTAGAACAAGATGTTTCTAGGGTGACGCTATTTTTACAAGACACTGTAAACTGAAATTACCAAATAAAGGTATAGATTATTTAGTTTTGAAATAGATCATTTAAAATAAAATAAATTTGTATTTTTCACTTCACCCACTCAAGACCAGTAGAACAGCTGATTTTCAGTGGGATACATTTATTCATTTTGTAGTGCGAATGCCATAACAATGGGGGGATTCAATTTGCAATAATATTTCCATGGCACCCTGCTATGGAGTGCTGGGGGCTTGGACGTGGAGTATCGTGGCTTAGACCAAGGTCCACTAGATCGCTAATAGCGTGCGCGAAGTAAGGTCATCTAACCTATTTCTATAATGTTAAAAATCACATGTTATTCTAATGGGAGAATCATTCAGAAAAACAAATGAATTGATCTGTCAAAACAAATTATGGGCCAAAAAGGCAAAATAACAATCTGCAATGAGATTTTGTCTTCTCATTCTATATATATTTTCAAAGGAAATACTTTATGCATAAGTTCACATTATTGGTGAGGATTATTTAAAAATAATACATAATGCGATTTTTGTAGTTGGATCCAAAATGACGATTTTGGATCTCATTCAATGACCTTACTTTGCGCTTCGCAATTACTCCGATAGGAGTAAATCCAGTAGACCTTGGCTTAGACTGAACAATCCAACTCACCGAGAGTAGTGCGAGACTTGGATGTGTGGACGATGATTGCGTCGCGGGATGCTTCGAGGTAAGCAGGCCGTAGAAGTTCTTCCGTCTTGAAGCCGATAAGGCAGGGCCGTGTGTCCAACTACCAGTCTGGAAACAAGAATGTTCACGTTAGTTCGAGCCACAGTCAAAAGAACTTCCTACCTACGACCTGAGAAAAAGAGTTCCAAAGTAAGGTACCCAAACGCTTTTGACCATATTGCATGAAAAAAAGCAAAAACAGCAAGTTCTTATGTGGTTAAGATTTAGGTATTTGATTGACTAGTGGATGCTGATACTATTTTTTAATATTTCCTTTGTTGGTATCATTGCCAACTTTGAAGTTTGGCCTGGCCAAAATCCTTTGCTCAACTTCAAAAATACAATTATAACTACCGGTATTTAAATCCCGCTAAAGGGACTTAACAGGTGGTTTGCAACTCAGGAGAGATACATAGTCTAAGGGAAGTAATTTAAGTGTCATTTAACTTGCTACTTTGATTACACGTGTAGACTAGTATTACTTGGTGTTTAACGTTGTACCTATTCAACTATACTATAGTTTATATGAAGAAGGCAATATCTTTTATACCTGCGGTCAGTAAGTGTGGGAGGGAGTGCTGCCTCCCATGGGTAGTCTTACAGTCATTAACCACTTGACTGTCATGCCTGGAATAATCCGTTTCAATGCTCACTCTTTTGTTTAAATCATTTAGATCGGAGTTGTTCGTATTACTGACTGAGTTGTTCGTATAACTTCTTCTAAATGCAAGCTGAAATAAGTGGACATAGCGGAGAGCTTGATGCACGGCAAGTTGACTGTCAAGTGGTTAACTTTACTGACACTTTAGGAGTAAGAGTAGATAACTCACCTCATGGTTCTTATTCTGGTACTCTCGTAGCGATGCTCAATGAAAGTTCTCGAGGTAAGCTGGATGACCCACATGAAGATTGTGTGAAGAGTCCAGATGTCCATTCTCGCAGCCAGGTATAGGAGGCCTATGTCGTCTTCTTCTTCTTCTTCTTATGCCAACAATTGACCTATTTGGCCATCATGCATTTTCGCGTTTCCCAGTAGAGATAGGATTCTTTTTCTGCCTCTGCCATATCTTTTGGCATTGCATCTCTTATATCTTGGAGTGCCGGGCATCTACGTAAGTGCTCCCTGGTATGCTGTTCTGTTGTAGTTAGTGTGCATGTGCTGGAGTCGGTTATCCCTAGTTTATGCAGGTGTGAAGTTAGCAGATCATGACCGGTTTCCAGTCTGAATTGCGCCGTCTCAGTCTGCCGATTTCTCCATTTAGCTTTTCTTGTTACTGCTCCTTGCCATTGCTTGCCTTCTCCCAAACCTTTTGGATATTGTTATTAACTGCTTATGTGAGGCCTATGTGAGGTGTAGCATTCTTTCAGCATACAGTCCATCTGGAAACAAAGATGCAATATTTGTCATATACATAAATTAACTTTACTCTGCCTGTTCTAGAATTTGATGTATTTTGTACTTTTTGATGCGGTATGTGAATTCTGTATAAAAGTTTGTGACATTTGCACTAACTTCAATTCGAATTTAAGACAAAATCTCCCCCCTTGCTGCGTTACTGTTTAAATATTTGCCCACAAACTAACTATACTACTAAGGCTCACTTGTGTTTCCATCAGTGCTAGGCAGTATCGAACTACATGCACTTGAAATATAGGTATTTATATTTGTATTTTGAATCGGAAAGACTTTCATATTTATCAAGTTTTCAAATGTAAGCCTATTTTTATTTTTTCACCAAATTATGCTAAATGTGTGCCTATGCTCAACCAGTCATTAACTTAACTGACACCTTAGGAGTAAGAGTAGTTAACTCACCTCATGGTTCTTATTATGGTACTCTCGTAGCGACGCTCGATGAAAGATCTCGAGGTAAGCTGGATGTCCTAGACGGCGATCCTGTGAAGAGGCCAGAGCCAGGTATATCCGTGTTGTGTAGCCTTCCGTCAGCATACAAGCCCACCGCATCTGGAAATAGGAAATATTCAACATTAGTGATACAGAAAATAAACACAGCATGTACACAAATTGATTGTGTTATTTACTTTATACCATGTAAATAGAAAAGTTTTGATCACTAACTGGTGTATAAATGTTCTGTAATTGAGCAAAAGAGTTCTTTTCTGGACAAATAAATACAATAAAAATGCAAAACCTATCTGATGTGGTTACTCAATTTGTAGAAATGTATATTACTTCAACAATACCTTCCTTCCTTCATACTTAGGGAAGTTAATTTAAAAAATAACTTTTGGTAAGTTGTTTCATTTAGGCCTATCTATCTTTAAAAAATAAAAAACCAAAACTACAAAATTCTTCACTCTTGATGGGGGATTCGAACCCACGTCACACGTTATCCCTCCTTCCTTTGTTAATGGTTAAGTGTTAAAGAGTAATAGTAGTTTACTCACCTCATGCTTATCCCGGTACTCTCGTAGCGACGCTCGATGAAAGCCCTCGAGGTAAGCTGGATGACCCACATGAAGATCGGAGTCCAGACGTCCATTCTCGCAGCCAGGTATATCCGTGTTGTGTAGTCTTCCGTCAGCTTGCAGTCACTCGCATCTGGAAATGAAGGTTCAACATCAGTCATATACATAAATGAACAAGTTTTGGTCACTAACCATGTATAAGTGCTTCTGTAATTGAACAAAAAAGCTCTAAACTGGACAGACAGAAAATACAAATGCAAAACCTAATTTTATGTGGTTTAATTCGATGTTGTGTTTATTGCTGGGGAAGTTCATTACAAAAACTGAGAAAATTGTTCATTAAAAGAAATTTGCAAAAATCTATACTAGATAAGGGTTCCTTGCCGTGTTAATTGATTGATGATAATATTTGGGGTTTTACGGCCAATATTTTTGCAACGAGCCTAATCGAGACGATGTGTTGAATGATTTACTTGTTAATTTACAATTTAATTAATTCCCCATCAAATTACAACTATCACTACACTGTAAGGCTCTCATTTAGGAATGTAGTCAACTCACCGATGCAGCTCCACGTAGGTACTGTGTAACGTTCAGCGAGGTTCTTGAAGATCTCTGTGATGAAGGTCTCGGCGACGAAGCCTCCCCATGGCCCATCACGCATTGGTTGCGCAGTAGTGGAACTTCCATCTATATTGAAACAATAAGAGTAAACTTTAGATTTTTTTATCAAACTAATCCTTGCTACAATAATTAATTATGAAGACCTTGTTTACTTTGCCAAAATGAATTGTTAACAGTAAATAACAAGTGTGATGTAATACTTAAAGAATCCTTGGTAATTTCTATGGAACGAGATGTCGATTTAAATTTTGTTTTCTTCAGTCTATTATTTCATTTGTAGTAAACTTTATTTTAATATGTACTCATTAAATTCGTGGTCATCTTAGTTTCGAGTAAATTTACGGTATTATGTAGCCTAGGTATTTCAATTTTAGCAGTTATAGTTGACTCACCGAAGGATTCTGATACTGGTACAGTGCGACGCTCCAGGAAGCTCTCGAGGTCAGCTGGCTGTCGGCGACCCAGGCACAGTTGTCGGCTAATAGAGCGGACCCCCGTTTTTACAGGCGACCGACGGACCCTGGGTTTGGGGACTGTCCAAAAGAGCAACGCACCATCAAGTCTGGAAACAAAGAACATCAGTCATGTTTATTAAGAAAACGAGGCATGCCATAAAAAGTGAAGTTATAAAAAGAAATACGAAACATAGTGCGTGGCACGAAAAAACGGTACAAAGTAAATTTCTAAAACCACGTGGTGCAAATTGACGCGTTTAAAATCAATGTATTATATAGTGGACCGAAGAGCGATGATATTAATTCACAAATAACAATTAAAGAACCGGAGACAATAAGTGAAATGGAGACGGAACAAAGAAAAGCTCACTCAAATAAATTATATCATTAGCTGATAAAATGTTTTTAAAACCGCGATGCATTGTAAATAATAATAATAATTACATGAATAACATATTATATAAACTAATAGCTTTAATAATGAAAACCAATATATTGAATTACTTGAGCAATACTACACAGAAATGGCGAACAATGAAACAATGGAAGATATCAAAGCGAACAGCTAGCAGTAAGTTATGCCGAGGCTTACCTGGTGATGTGTTGACTCCACGAATTTTAGACAGCAAATGAGCCGTACGGCAAGAGCGCACCCCAATAAATAGCTTCGGTTCGTTACGTCATCAACAGCCGACTGTGTTGCTATGCGGACAACTCGAGAACTACCATTATCACGAGATAACAGCAGCTCGGTATTGATTATTTCATGTTAGTGGGGCGTATATCCCATCTAATGCTACGAAGCTAATCGAGACGATGAGTGGGTGTGTAACCCATACAACACATTAATATTATTTTTGTTATTTAATTGTTGGAATATATACATTCGCGATAAACCGGGGCGAACATGTTTTACGGACACAAAATTAATGTATATTATTTATTTACATGTTTACCCTATTTAACTCCACTTACAAGCAGGGCCGTTTTAACTATCGATGACAACATAGGCACAACTTTTTAGGTGCCCCCCCCCCCCCCCCCCCCCTCCAGCCACTTGGAATCCAAAACATCGTTGTGATTATATGCTATTTTTGATTATATGTAGGTTGTTCATGCACGTCTCGCACTCGAAAAGTGACTTAGCTAAGGGATCTACCTAGGCAACTGAAATGACCAAGACGACAAATATTTTTAAAAATGTGTTGGGTCGGACTTACGCCTGGTTAATCCAACAGCTCATCCCCCTCCCCATCGACGAAGTTTCATCCTATGTATTGTAAATGCACATTTCTTGGAAAACAACTACGTACCCACAAAAGCAGGGGATTAGAAAACCTGTGACCCTGACATGACTTGTACGCCCCCAATCAATGCATCACAAAGCAACCTTTCAGCATGCCTTCTAAGCAATGTTTTAGAGTTGTTGGTAAACACACAAACAATAAACGAGTGCAGTGTCAGTTCTATGCTATTTTTTTAATTAGTCAATCTTGTCATCTGCTCGTCATTTATTCATATATATTTTTTAAATTTGTGCATACGATATTCTGTGAGACCGGGGGGGGGGGGGGGGGGCAGGCGCCCCTGTCTCTCGGCGGCCTAGGCAGTGCCTAGTCCGCCTATTGGGTAATATGGCCTTGCTTACAACTAATTCATTAATAACTAATAACATTGTTCAATGTTCATATTATTTCCCCCAAACCAAACTGTATAATAATGATATTATTAAATGTGTACTGTCGTTGCCCATTAGTTGTACCCATCCTAGCATTCGCCCCCAAGTCGTATGGTGGGAAACTATACAATTACCATAAGAATTATTTTTATATTCTATAATAACGCAGTGATGCCATTTAAGCTACAATGAATAATATGATTGGTTTAGTTAGAATAATTGGTGTTTAACGACGCACTCGACAACTATGGTCATATGGCGCCGGGGGGTGATTGGGGGAAAGGGACAAGTAGGACGTAAAGGGGAGGAATAGGGATAGTGGAGGACGTGGACTGGATTCGTCTGGCTTTTTCCACCTCGACCTGTTGCCAGGCGCTCCAGCTCTCGGGATCAACCAAGCACGCAAACATACCCACCACGATAAGGTTACAGTCCCTGGGCAGGTGAATCATGCGGACGATATTGACATACGAGAATAAAAGCAAAGTACCAAGTTTCAAGCCATATATGGCGATGCAAACCAACGCCCTATTGTTGTGTTCAGTGAACGTCTCGAACCTTCCCGAAGCCAATCTGGTGACATTATTACATAACGACTGAGACGCACCATATTAATGAGAGTACTAAGAGTGGTAACAATATATATAAGAGTTATTAAAGATAATATATCTGTGCTCAGATGTTTGCGAATAGATGCAAGGAACCATTATTCAGGCGAGAAATCAATGCAATCCGCTGATATGTTGAAGCTTTATGTGGGTCTATAATGTCACACGATTTCAGACTAAAATAGCCCCCCCCCCCCTTAGTAATGTCACACAAATAGATAACTTAGCCCTCCCTCCCGCCCCCAAAAAGTGGTATGAAAAGTATAAGGAGCAATAATTGAAAAATTACTATATTATCTTCTGAACTAGTTAGTAGATAAAATGCTAATAACGTTATTAAATTACTAATATAAGACATACTGGACTGCGGAAATATGAATGCACATACACATTGCCCCCCCCCCCCCCCCAACCCCTAAGTTATGAGGTAATTCAAGGACAGCCCCATTGAAGCTTTTATCAGAACATACTACAATCTACATTAAACAATTCTTGACTTCTAGATGAGATGTGGAATATTTCATACAGAGAACAATAAAACCTAAAAATATGTATACACAGGTTGTTTGAGAAGTTATAAGGATAAAATATGTTAATTGTTGTGCCAATTTGTATGTTTATAATTTTTTGGAAATGTATTTAGATCGTACCGGACGATTTGTTTAGCGCATTCGTCTCCAAATTACTTGGGAGAATGTCAAAGTGCACCAAGTCACATTTTTTGTATTGTTGTTGTGTAGTTTCTGTATGGAATAGGGGAATTCCATGTCTGTAGATCGTTAAATAACTGAATATATGTACTAGCGGATATGGACTTCACATCAGCAATACAAACAAATATGAATCTACCAAGTATAAGTCGAAGTGAAAATTAAAATAAAATAAAATCAAATGACTTGATACAATTTGACATTTTTCCATTCAATTTGCACTTGAACAAAGAATATTACGCCGTACTTCCCGCCTTGCACCGACCCACAACACCGACGTCTACAGTACGATCTCCTTCCTTACCATCCACGACAGATTCATAACTCTTATTACTGGAAATAAAAACCGTGTGCAAAATTCTGACCTTCCCAAAATAAAATCACTAATGTTTGAAGAAGTAACTTTCCCTATAAAACCAAGTTCAAATACCCTTATCCCCCACACAAAATGCAACCATTGTAACCGCGAACGTTATCATTTTCAAATATCTAATAAATTTAGTTCCTCATAATTGATATATTATTATAATTATTTCCTTGTATTATTTCATATTCCTTTACCAACTGGGCTACGACCAACTGGGCTACGATTCAACTGGGCTACGATTTACTAAAATCGTTCCCAACTGGGCTACGGTTCCAACTGAGCTACGATGCAACTAAGCTACGAGTTTTCTTTGATAGTTCCCAACTGGGCTACGATTCCAACAGGGCTGCGATCCAACACAATACCGCGCTTCGCGCGAAATAACCTTCCTTTCGTGGGATGTCAGGTAGCTGGGCACGGTCACTTTCGAGAGATTAGAATCCAACGGATCGTAGCCCAGTTGGGAACTGTCAAAGAATAATCGTAGCCGAGTTGCATCGTAGCTCAGTTGAAACCGTAGCCCAGTTGGGAACGATATTACTAAATCGTAGCCCAGTTGAATCGTAGCCCAGTTGGTCGTAGCCGAGTTGAAACGTTCCCTTTATGCAGAGCGTATTTTGTATTAGTGTTATTGTACTAATAGATTGTACCTCTTTGTATTTTGTACTATGTAATTGTACTTCATGTTTTGTAATTTTTGTTTGTGTTTACTGTTTACATGTGTAACTAACTGTACGGCTGAAGAGAGCCTCCGCACAGACCGTGGCTCTGCAATAGCCTTTACATTAAATAAATAAATACATAATTCAATTTGCAGATGATTACTCTAAACAAATCGTCCGATACGCCCTAAATACATATCAAAAATCCAAAAATTACAAATTTATACTAGGAACAACATGTTTTGTGGTTCTAAATACTCAACCAAATCACCTTGTGCTTTGGTTCATTTTCGTTGCTGTCTGCATTGATTCCCGTCAACTATCCATGATGACGCTATCTGTGTCGGTGAAAGGTCGAGCGAGCACAACTACGCGATGCAATGACATTGCCAGTAGATACCAAGAAATAACCTACATGTCGTGTAAGACTACAATAATATATCAAAACAATAAATGTTCCTTTTTGATAAATCAGTTTTATATTATCTGAATACAGTAATGTAGCAAGTTGTGGCATGGGGGGGGGGGCTAAATGATCCCTCCGTCTTTTGGGTTATGGCACCCCCTTTTTATTATGGCTTTTCGTTATCATTTGTAAGCATATGGTTCTATTGGCCCGAGTTATTAAAATTAATATAGTTCTTAATATAGCTTTATATAGTTCAATATATTGTCCTTCGTAAATCAGTTTTATAAATGAATAGGATAGACATTAAAATAAATAAAAGAATGAATCAATGAATGAATGAATCAATCATTCAATCAGTCAATCAGTCAATCAGTCACTCAGTCACTCAGTCAGTCAGTCAGTCAATCAGGCAATGAATGAATGAATGAATGTATGAGTGAATGAATGAATGAATGAATGAATCAATGAATCAATGAATCAATCAATGAATGAATGAATCAATCAATCAATCATTTAATCAGTCAATCAGTCAATCAGTAACTCAGCCACTCAGTCAGTCAGTCAATGAATGAATGAATGAATGAATAAATCAATGAATGAATGAATCAATCAATCAATCAATCATTGATTTTTTGCTTTTGCTAACAGCTGGGTATTGATTATTTTTTCTTAGTGGAGCGTATATCCCATCCAATGCTACGAAGCTAATCGAGACGATGAGTGGGTGTGTAACCCATGCAACAACCATATTGTTGTCACTTATATTTTATTAATATTATTTTATTTTTGAATTTTTTTTACATTCTCGTGTAAACCCGGATGAATATGTGTACGGACACAAATCTGAGTTATTTATTACTGCTTTTCAGTTGAATTGTTTTCACCATGACAACGCCAATAGAAATACACCAAACTGGGCTTACCTGACAGTTAAATTCACTTTGGCAGTAATGTCCAATTAAAGTATTAAGTAAATTTAACTGTCAGGTAAGCCAAGTTTGGTGTATTTCTATTGGCCGTGTATTGGGGAATTTATGAACAGATTCATATCATTGACATTTTGCACACATCCTACTATATATTTTAATACAAGTTGAGGATAATACAGCGAACTTTGAATAATTATCTCAATTGATTGTTAACACTAGGAAAATGTGTTTTTAAAGACAAGAAACCAATTATTTCTTAAACGTAACATGCCGTTTCAGGCGACGAAAGAAACATTCATTTCTAACAACTCTAGTAAATTGAAATTCAACAACATTAATTTGTAAATTAAAAATTGTGTTTCCTGCGCTTGTAAGTAAACGTATATTTTGTTTCTAAAATCGTATGCGTATCATTTTATCCATTAGCTTTTGACTTTACCTCCATTGTTCGTATCTTACATAAAGTATTTTGTATTGTTATTGTAAATTTTTGTATTGTATTGTATTCATAGTCGGCCCCTACACCTAGGGGCGCCCATTGTTACCAAGGTAACAGTTGTTTCCATGTTATTTCCCATAAACAAAACAAATCCATAGCAACAATGGGTGCCCCTAGGTGTAGGGGCCGACTATGAATTCCAACCTTAGAGTGTACCCACTCAGTAACGAAACTGATTTGCAGTGGGGGACTTTAATTTAAAGCGACTAATTAAACCATCCCTGTAGCCTCCGAACACCATCGACGAGTGAGCGATAACCAATCAAAGATCGATATTTCAATTGTACTTATATGTTTTGTAACTTTTGTTTGTATTTACATGTGTAACTAACTGTACGGCTGAAGAGAGCCTCCGCACAGACCGTGGCTCTGCAATAGCCTATGTACATTAAATAAATAAGGAAAGAAAGAAAGAAATAAATAAATAGTATAATAACTTGTACAATTGTAGTGTGTACTTCTTTATATACAGTTGTAACATATGAATAATTTATAGTTTTATGTGAAATCAAAGTAATAAGCTGGTTGTTCTTCACCTCTATTCCGCTACTCTGCATGCGTGCCCCCCCCCCCCCCCCCACGTGAAGACGGTGAAGATTATGCCTGGGAAACTCCTCATCCATCTTATGGAGAAAAACAGGATTGGGGGGGGGGGGGGGGAGTGGGGGGGAGGGACAAAAACGGTCGACACGACACCCGGCCCGTAAATTAGTGATATGAAATATGAGGGGGGGGGGGGGGGGTAGGGGGCTCGAAGGACACCACAGGGGTACGAGATTCATACCAGATTTATAAAATCTCGGCCCACAGTTGTGTAGATTCAATCGCTACATTCCAGAAAGTTCTACATGAACGCAAACAAGCAGCTAGGGTAACGCGTACATAGGATGCGTTGTCACGGCCAGACAGCTCTATCAGTTGCCAACAAGTACCTCCCCTGAGACCCGCCCATGTCGCAATAACAACACAGTGAGTCTATCTAATGTCCCTATCTACCGAGTACCGGGTGGACATGATGACCAATGACCAAGAAATTCCGTGGGGGAACCCACGTTCCTTGGAGGCATAACCTTAGGACCTAAGCCCCAACCGCATGAGCCACCGGCGACGGAGAGTGGGTTTATTCCTGCTTCCAATGCAGAAGGACTAGGGTTCCATTCACGGTTCGGACTGGGGGTTTTAATTAAGGAAATTGATTTAAATCTATCTGTGTGGTAGAGATACGTAAACGGTGACTTTAGAGTTTAGAGCCTCCGTAGCAACGAAGCATCATGAATTGTGTAATGTCCCCTACTGAATTTCTTGTAACAGAGTAGGTTTGTCTACACAGTATATGATTTTTTAAATTATGTTGGTTCCAAAATGTGGTAAATGAAAATTATTATAATATGTGAATAGATCATATCAATACGTCTGTTTCCAACATAAATTGGGCCAGAGCCACTAGTACATTATTAGTTATTACAATACGGATATGATGTTTAATGTAAATAAAATTAAAACCACAACGGGTTGTTCCGCCACGTCGGTAACACTGACCAAATGTCATGTGGCGACGTGATGGAACAACCCGTTTGTTATTAGTTGTATTAACATTAACCCGGGCCAAGAAAGCCTTCGTATTTTAATAATATATAATATAAAAATCCGTTTTTAATAAGAACATTTTTAAGTTTATATTTTGGAATTGTACATATATACACACAGTATAATGTGACAATATTGGTATGCACCAATACCCGGTACCCGACTCTATAGTTGATACAGGGACGGATATTGATTGATTAATGATTGGTTATATGCACTTTCATCCCTCAACGCGATCCTACTTCGTTTCTCGCTTGACAGACAGAATTCCGTTCCTCGCGGTCTTATCAATCCAGCGATCAAATAGGAATATAGACTGCTATATTGCAACCATGCACACATAACGACAACATTGTGCATTATCGATTTTCTTTCTACCAATGGGAGGCGGCTCAGAGGTAAAGCGCGAGACTAGAAACCGGTATAGGGCCCTGGTTCGACACCGGGCAAAGGCAATTCATTCTAGGATTTCTGTGGTTTGTGTGGTAATTCGCAAATTATTGTTTTTTTTCAATTGAAATGTTCATACTGACTTCAGGAACGTCAGTAATAAACGGTAATTTTCCATTTTCCAACGGTCTAGACGGTAATTTTTCATTTTTCCTTTGCGAAAGGGGGGGTTCTGTCCCCCCACCGCCCCTTGGATACGCCACTGTACTTCACTGTTCTACGGAGATCCACTTTAGCTGTCAAACTGTGGAACGTTTACGCGTAACAATAGACTATTAGAAGAGGCGACATCAGCCCTACAAACTGCAAAGGCTTTTGCAGTTTGAAAATTTTAAACTGATTGAAAATTACAATACAACGTTGTATCAATTTCTATAAATTCAATAATTTTCCAGGGGAGGGAGGGGGGGGGGTGCAGCCTCGCAGGATGATAGTCTTGAACCCCCCATGCATGCTCAGGGGGCCAAGCTACCCTCTACCCCCCCCCCCCCCACACACACAATAGATATGTCTATAAATATATTTCTCGAACTTTCACTGTTCCTCGAACTGCCTTGCCCATTCGGTCCGGTAAATAATAAGTCCAGGGACAGTGTCTGTCATAAGGGGCGACAAAAATGCTGACGTATGACATAATGGTTATAATCTCATCTGAAGTCCTAGATTGGATTGACGTTGGAATGTGCTGACCGGCCTCAACATCACCTGTTGCCCTACCGCCAAGATTTTGGCTTCGTGACTGACCACTTCCATCACTTTGTAACAATGATATCACTGACAAAATTAAACCATTCAACAGACAACCTGTACTCCTCCTAATACGCTTAAAAACACTTTAAAAAGCGCATGTTTTAAAAAAATCGCCTGCGGTGCTTTTTTGTAGGGGGTATCCCTCCCACACCCCCCAATTGGCGCCGCCGGGAAGTACTTTGGCCAGGAATTTATTGTGCCCCCCCACTGATCAACTTCTGTGCACGCCTATGCAATGCAAATACACTTTATGAGAGCGTAATACACGGTAATACGTTGCCATTGATTTAATATGAGCTTCACAACATACTGTTTCCAATCAGAACAAGAAGAAAATTGGTAGGTGCAACCGGTTTTCTAAATTCCGAGGGGTGCTGAAATATTTCGTTACAAATTTTAAATGCAGTGGCGTGTTCAAAACTGCCTGACAGTGATTTTTTTAAACTTTTTAGCAGCATTGCGACGAGAGCGGGCGAGATATTCAGTTAGGGAGACTCGAGTGATGAATTCTGTTAAAAAACTTAAGAATATGTATTTTTACGAGCGTAAGTGAAGGAGTAAGCTTATTTTATTGATATCGTTAGGTCAACATTAAATATACAAACACTTATAGTTTTCGCACAAACTGTTCCATCACTTTGAATTTGTAATAATATTTGTTTAGTAGTTAACGATAAAAAGAGAATTTTGAATTTGATGGTGGTTTTCTGTTTTTTTTCACTATATGAACAACAGGGTATTTCGGATTTTCGGTATGGCATTAAGTCCGGTATTTTTTCTGAAACGCTCAGAACGCACTTTAAAAGCCTGATTTAAAAAAAAAATCGTTTGCTACGCTATTGTTGGGGGGGGGGGGGGGCGGCTCGGCTTCGGCTTTGCCCTCCAAACCCCCGTCGTGCTTGTTTCCCTGGAGAGAGATGTCCTTCCAGCTTGAATTATTAATATGGTAACCCCCCCGGGGGGGGGGGGTTCACGAAGACCTTCACTCCTCCACTCCACCTCCACTTCAAAAGAGAGTGTGCACCTGTGTGTTAGTTTCGAGTCCTCACATAAACATTATTTTTTTTAAATTTCCACAAGCACGCTCATCTGTCAACGCGGAGCGTTTTTTTAGTGTATTCTGGCCGACAGAATCGGGAAACATAGATAATCGGAGGCAGGTTCGATACCTGGTCCTTCAGAGGTACCCCTACGAAGTATTTTATTTTCGTTATTGATAAAAATAAATTTACATAGCTATCTAGAGCTAGACTCCCTTTGAGCTTTTTTTTAGTAATTCAGGCGGGCTTCGAATGATAAAAGCGAACGCAAGACCCAAGGGCTTACAGTGTTCAAATGCGAGGGTTTGGTTACTAGCATAACCTCCTATAGCTGTCTGAGCTCCTGATACAAACCGCTACAGACCGCAAGAAAACGAAACGTCCAAGTTTAATTATAATAGTAAAGTCTGTCTGTGTAGGAACTTTTAAAATAATACATTTATAACTACCTTTCATAAATGACGCTACGGACCGTCAAAAATGTACTAGAATCAGGGCTTTTTTTCGGCCGGTACGAGCCGGTACGCGTACCGGCTAACACAAGAGGTGTACCGGTAAAAGGAAATAAAGTCGAACTATAGGCGGTACGCTACGTGTGCAGTGTGACAGGCTTGTGACTGCAAAATATGTTTTATTTTGTAATATAAGGATGTTGCCACCCTGCTGGTGACATGTAGTAAATCACTTCTTTTTAGACTCTTGGCGGCCACTCACTACAGTAATCTTTTCTATCATGTGGGTCATCAGTTCTAAGTAAGGATAATTAGGGTCGTTTTGACTAAAATGTCATCTCTTGTCAAGAACGTAGCTTCTGGGAACCGCCAAAGAGAATTTACCTATTCTTACTTTTCTATTTTCCTGGAAAGCGCCTTTTCAATTTTCAGACAACGATTGGGTTGTGTTGTGGGAGGAAGGGGGAGGGGGGTGATCGGTGGTCAAGGGATTGTAAGTTGTGTGTGGCAGGGTTAGTTTCCTCTCTGGTGACGAGTGGAGATGTCGTGATTAGCGAGTGTGTGTGTGTTTAGTGAGAGTGTAAAAAATAAAAATGAACCGAAAAATAACTTCTTGGGTCGTCACCTCGCCACCGATACCCGAAGCAGAGCAAGAGACCGACGACGTGTTGCTGACGAGAGCATGACTATGAGTCATGTTTGGAAATTGCTTTGAATTCGATATCATCGAGTTTGGTGAGTTATAAGAATGAGTTACATTTTAAATTATTTTAAAACAAATATAAACTATTAAATTTGTAGTGAGTAAATGCACGTCTCGTGTTTGGGTCACGTTAAACAGGGGCGGATTCAAACATGAGGCGCGGGGGGAGGGGGGGGGGGCTGAAAAAATAATTTTAGTTTCCATCTTATTACAATGAAACCATCACTATTGCACGTTTAAAAAAAATATATTTTATGTTTTCTGCGGACGCCAGTTCACGCGCACGCGCTGCTCGATCGTGTGGCCACAGGATCTAATCCCAGTCATGAGCTGTGCAACACGCTTCATATTTCGCCGATATCTACGATACAAATCCGCCTGAAAAATGCGTTTTTGGCCATCAAACTTAATGCAGTAACCCAAAATTTTTTCGCCTGCGGCGAATTTGCCTCCGGCGGCTGGGGCTTTGCCCCAGACCCCAGCTATACCACGCCAGTCACATGAAACATTATACTGAACGTACCGGCTAACTTTATTTTAGAAAAAAAGCACTGACTAGAATACAAAGTGTTTTTGAGGATTTTAATTTACTACAGCTATACCATCCTTTTCTGATCTTTTAAGAGAACTTCTTTCTTCTTTCAGAAAGATGAGGTAGAACTGGAAATTGTCTACTTTGGAAAAAAATTAACGTCTCCGCATCTCTATTGTAAACGAAACGACGTCAGGCGTCGCCAAAATTTGAAAGAAATTCCACACATGTACCACTTTCGGTACTGATTGGGGACGAACGAACGGTGGTAGACATTGTGGTGGTACCGGTACCTAAGCGCTCTAAACGTCGAGCGTAATATGAGCGTCGGTAGCGTCGTTTTTCACAGAGGCGTCGCCAACTTCCGGTATAACAAAAGACTGCACTTTTTAGTTTTTTTTTTTTTACGGGAAAACGGTTTGATGGAATTTGTTCGTTTTCGGTTCTTTCTTATTTATCTATTTAATGTCTATCCTATTCAGTTATAAAAACTGATTTACAAAGTTGGACCTTAAATAAAACTAGACTGCAAACAATTAATAATAATGAAATCATAAATAACAATCACAACAAAAACAAAACTAACTACTGTACTATATAAAAAAAATCATGAACAAGAAGACCACCCTCGTTTCTAATCGCATTTTAAACAAAAATCTTCCACGGTCTTGGATTCTGATCGTCAAGACATTTTTTGAAATTTCGGCTGCTGTATCTCTGTCAATATGGCACTCAGGATAATTTCCGATCAGAAGCAAGAAAGCAAGATAGTCGGCCTCCAAAAAATTAAAAAATACAAAACGAAAATCGGTGTAACCATTTGGGAGCTACAGGTGTTGGAAAAAAGTTGCCCCTCCCTTCTCAAAAATGCCATTTCTCACACTTCATCCTTTTATAATCGCATTCGATAGATCTCGACCTTCTGAACATGAAACCGGAAGCCGTTTTGGGGGAAAATGAACTGTTAAACCGTAAAAAACTAAACCACATCTTAACTGGCTAAACTAAAATCATCAATTTCAACTTCAAATTTGGCAGTGGTGGGATAGAGGTCGACTGCTATGTCGACTGATACAAAGCTGCACGTGAGTATATGTATTTATTTGCTATTGTTATTGGCTTTTGTATACAATACAGCTAATATTATAACATGTTTTGTTTGATAGTTAGGTCAATCATCCCCTATCGCATCATCAATGAGATTAGCTACCAGTATGTTGAAGGAGAGGGTAAGGTAGTACTGCATAAAGAATTCAGTGCTCAACTTAGTGAAATTAATTTTTAATGCTCAACAATTTTTACGGAACATGAACTAGAATTTAGTACAGACATTATGTTGTTGAGCATTGTAAATTATTTCCGCCAAGTTGGCACCGAGTATTGTCGACATAAATACATATTATCCACCACATCAATAAAAAAGGCATTCAATTTAAAATGTAAGTTTGTATTTACAGTTTAGTTTTATGTAACAATACAAGTTATTGAACAGGTGCAACAAAAACAATACACATTGCATAGTAATAATTTGTATAATATAAGAATTGTCCTAGAATATTATTATTACAATACACAGTACACATGAAAAAAATATGAAACTGATGTACAATCAAGTGCCTAAATGAAAATATTTACAATAACTGAAATAATGTAAGCCACTTGGAACTCGTTGAATGGTGTCTTATGAGGGGCTGATACACACAAGCTTGCCTTATACTTACAACATACTATGCTAGGTGTGACACTTCTGCCAGTCAGAAATCAATATGTTCAAATAGGTAAGTCACGGAAAATAACTAATCATTACTGGACACTTGAACAGAAGGAAAATGGAACTAGGGTTGCAGTACCCTTCAGTATGTAGTCTCAGCTAAAAAAGAAATACATACTTAATTGCACTGTAGCGCACAATATTTGAGTAGAAGAAACTAGTCAAGATTCATAAAAATTTAGTAAATTATGAATTGAACTAAAATTGAGAGAGACCATTTTTTGTCAGTGGTCAAGAAATATAGTTGAACTATAAAGAAATAATGGAGCTATATTGGCGCTGTGAAATTGGTAGACGATCCAATATTTTTGGTACCTACCTAACTTTCTTGAATTGAAGAACAAAGTCAATCAAATGGAATTTGGATAATAAAACACCAGAATAGTACATAATTCATTTTGAATGCTCTTTTTTCTCCTTGAATCTTAGAAGAGTTTGAGAAACTAATTAGATAATCTACAACCTACTTCAGATTCGTAAGGTTCCACCCACGAAAAATTACCAAATCCGTTTCAAACTTCCTAGATTCAACTACCCACAGGATGTGATTTCTGACTTCTGAGGAGAGTTGAAGGATATATTACTCCTATTCAACTACGTATTTACAGTAGAGAAGTCACCAGGTGTAGGATTGACAATTGGGGCTTCTAACAAACTTGCTATCAAGTCCGTAGTAAGGCAGTGAAATAAACTGATCGATTCACATCAATTACCCAACACATATTTACGTAATACATTTTACTGGCGATGAAAGTTTTAATGGCCGTACATAAAATAAATAAACAGCACGCAGAATTGGTTGATGAAATTATTTTCTGCGACGTAGTCTGCTCCACAAAACGTGAGAATCTTTAACCAACTATGTACTCGTCTCATCCTCAGGGAAATGTACACATAAACATTACAAATGTTCAAACTTTAGTTGGCATTGAACCCAACATCTTAGTTGATGCCACAACTATCACATTTTAAGTTCACTGGATGCATATCATGGACAAACCTACCATGGGCATAAAAGAATGTCTATGATACATTCTTAAATATTTTACAAAAGAAAATGTATATCAAACTTGAGTTCTTAGGTTTTCTCCAGTCTTGGGGACGCTACTTTTAAAAAGAAGCATGCTTCCGCTACAGCTAGTTTGCTTAAAAAAATAGCAACGCTATTTTTTCGCTACAGCAATTAAAAAAGTAGCGTCGCTAAACTCGCGCTCTTTTCAGAATGAAGCGCGCTACATTTTCGCTACAATTACGTCACGTTGGCCGCACGTCAGATTCTGATATCTTGAACTTGTCTCACTTGCCTTTACGTGCATGCGGATGTTGTATGACGACGATGCCGACACCGAAATGGTTTTCACTTTCGGGATGCACATTTTACACTGCACGATTTAGGTTTTAGTGCCTTCTTTGCCATGGGCCCTTGTATGCAAAATACTTTTCGTATGCCGGCCACGGCAAAGATTTAACATTTTCAAAACACTCGGACTCTTCTTCATCAGAAGACATGGTAAATGCAACGTATTAGGCGAAATATTTACACAAAAATAAAAATATCACAATTAAAAACAAAAAATCACAAGCACAGCACAGGGCGTTACACAGTAAACACAACGCTCACTCGCAGTCGTACTGTATCTCACTATACCCTTCAACACAAGACACTGACCGCTGGACAGAGAAGAGGCTGCAGACAACACTATTGTCAAGAGATGGTACCGTTAGAACCCGAGCGAGGGTGGCAAACCTGCTTTTGCGGTTTTGTGACAGGGGTTGGGGAGGGGGGAGATTCCTACCGTACAATGACCTCTCGAAACGAGGCCACAGGGACAAAAAAACTGCGTCAAAGCGAGGGATGTTTTGCTTTCACTGTAATGTCAACAACATTATAGAAAACAAATTGGAATAGCCTACTTATAACGCTCCCGATTTTTAAAATTTCCAGTAGCGAAATATGTGCGCTTGTTTCACGCTACAGCTACGCACAAAATGTAGCATGCTTCCGCTACAACTACATTGAAAACAATTGTAGCGCGCTTCAAGCCACGCTTCTAATAAATGTAGCATGCTGCAAGTAGCGCGCTACTTTCAGCGCGCTTTTCCCCAAGACTGGTTTTCTCAAAATTTGAATGTAAGGGTGTTGAGTTATGTCTATTTATTTAGCAACATTGTGTCCACCTTTACTCAAAACTAGCACCAACGATAGCAAATGAAGTGATCTCGTGTACTTTCTTACCACGGAGAATGTTCACGGAAACTGAAACGTTTGACACGTCTTTCTTTTTTTTTACACACATTACATATGCAAAGCATTTCCAAGTCGACGACAATGCACAATCTTGCCGTTCGTAATGCTCGTTTTGTTGTGTTTGGCTTCTCGTCTCGGACTCAACCGGCGAGTTCCGGAGTGTACACTCGACACACACACACACACTCGAAACACGAGTTTTCCTCCAAGGGGGAACTGACTGTGGGACAGGTCGACACCGGTTTGTGTTTTGCAAGTAAAGATGGTTCAAGTTCGACATTTCACCTCCACGTTCGCAGTCGTCTCACAATTGGTGTTCGCTAACGGATCTCTTGTCCCAATAACGAGAGCTGAAACCAAGAATTACAGATGAACAGGGGTGTCCACTGTCCAGTGCTAAAAATACTGTACACACAAGTTTTAATTTAATTTATAAGGATGTGGAAATGTGAGGAGGGGACTGGAATGTAGTTGAGGGGGAAGAGTGGTGGCAGGATAGAAGAAGATGGAGAGGCTTATCTTCAATGCCGACCCAACACAGAGTTGGACGTGGCAACAGATGATGATGATGATACAGGAAACACCCAACACCAGAAAGTGCATGGCTGGCCAAATAAGCCAAAAACGTCGGCATACGAACAGAAGACCAAGAGATTTGTTTGTCTACATATTTACGACACTTGTCTACAAAACGAGTCTACAACTTGACAAGTCATACCATCCATGCACACAAAGTCCAAAGCGGGACTAAAACTAAATTTACTAGTACATTTCGTAACCATTATTTTTGTTACAGAATTAAAAAAAAAAAAAACTTCCTTTTTAAATTTAATGTTTTTTGTCCCAAGAATTCAAAACTAGAATCGGACATGAAATATGATCACTCCGTTTTAGTAATAATTACAAAACTCTACCGAATATCACACTGTTACTGACCTGCTTGAGGAATTCTTTGGCATTGTTCAGCGTGGATGCTCCGTAGATGACTCTTTTGTTGGACTGTCCACCGGCCTTGCCCTGCAACAAACGTGAGTCGCCTCTCTTCAATACACATTCTCCTGCACAAGCGCGGTTTATTATTATTATTATTATTATTATTATTATTATTATTATTATTATATATATATATTAATACTATTAGTTGTTATTAATTGCGATCTCATGATTTTCCATTATCATTTGTGGCCTATAGGTATAGCCTATGTACGTAATAATATTTGTCCTCCTTTGTAAATTAGTTTTATAAACGAGAAAATAAATAAATAAATAAATAAATAAATAAACAAATAAATAAATAAATAAATAAATAAATAAATAAATAAATAAATAAATAAATAAATAAATAAATAAATAAATAAATAAATAAATAAATAAATAAATAAATAAATAAATAAATAAATAAATAAATAAATAAATAAATAAATAAATAAATAAATAAATAAATAAATAAATAAAGGTATCTTATAGGGTTGGGAGTTGACATCGATTATTTGATTCGACATCGATGTCGAAACCAAAATTGACATTCGATTCGACATCGATTTGCAATCTCAAATCGTAATAATCGTTTGACATCGAAACTTCCGTGCGGTATTTAATTTTCAAATATCCCGCGTTGAGAGCGCGAAAGTTGGTCAAACTGGCAACCTTGTACACAAAGCACAGGTTGATTCCAGCGAGTGCGCGCATGCGTAGGCCCCAGGCAGTGAACATGTTTCAACCTGTGGGCCTGTCCATCCAGTTCCAGCCTGCAACGCGGCCTTGAACGTTATGTTCCGTGTTGACTCAAGAAACAAATCAATCGTATAATATATTCGTCTCTCCGCGGTTTGAGATGTCATCTTTGCCAGTAAGGCCTGTTTTAGTGATGCTGACGGGAAAGCGAAGTGATGTGTGGAAGTCATTTGGATTTGAGGCAAATAAAGACTGCCAAAAAAACACATTTCAAAATAATAACTTTTTTTGTTTGGGGGGGGGGGGGGGGGTCGATGTCAAAAATAGTTTCGATGTCGAAATAATTTCGATTTGATGTCGAAATTTTTGGTTTGACATCGATTACGAATTTATAATCAAATCCCAACCCTAGTATCTTATC
This sequence comes from Isoperla grammatica, assembly GCA_945910005.1. Classification (NCBI taxonomy): domain Eukaryota; kingdom Metazoa; phylum Arthropoda; class Insecta; order Plecoptera; family Perlodidae; genus Isoperla; species Isoperla grammatica. The sequence continues at coordinate 8,056,003 of OX246748.1, forward strand.
TGATATCTTCTATAACAACACCTCTTGTTCCCGAGTTCTTCGTTGTGTGAACCACCCACAGTTTAGAAGATCTCATAAAGTAACAAATAGCACTGGGATGTCGGGTAAAGCGAAACATTTCTTTCAATTTTAAATAATTAAAGGTCTAAACTCAACGAGTTTCTTTAATTAATACTAATAAATGTGGTAGGCCTAAATACATTTGCGTGGTTCATTCGTTTTCTGATTTTGATTTGTTTATATGTATTTATATTTTTATTGTTCTAGCTTTTTTATAGTAGAAGGCCTACAGTAGTTTGTTTTGTTTTTGTTATTCTTGCTATTTTATGATTTCTCATTAAATTTGTATGTATAGGTAGTTCTATTTATTGTCCTCTTTTGTAAATCAGTTTTATAGGCTAACTGAATAGGATAGACCATAATTAATAAATTACATAATTAAATACGTAGTAGTAAAAAATATGCTTGAAGAAAATAATATTTAAAAACTGTGTCATCAAAGAGTCTGTCCAGTGATGGTCGGTCCACACAAATGTTTAAGGATTTAAGGTTTATGATTTAAGATTCTGTCCTAAGAAACGAATTTCTCTCAATTACTTTAGTAGGATGGCTACAATTGGCCGAATTTATAAAAGGTCACCTCTCATTGGCTGGTCTAAGAATTCCAGGTCTAAAGTTGAATCTTAGTCAACTTTGTTAAACCTTAAACACTGGCTCTTAAAACAAGCACTGGTTGTGAACGCTAACGTTGTTTTCCTATAGTTCAATCTTTAACCAAGCTATGAGCCATACAATGACTTCAAGGCCTATACGACCTTATGATGTAATATTTAACTCATCTTTACAATGTACATACAATCTTGTATTGTGGTTATACAGCTAAGAAATGATATGAAATGGAAAGTAGGACATTACGACATGGACAACACGGTGAAAACTGTTTCAAATAATTATTTGATACATTATAAGTAAATTTGTAATTGTAATTGTATAAATATTATGTGTCCTAATAAATAAATAAATAAGTAAATAAATAAATAAATAAATAAATAAATAAATAAATAAATAAATAAATAAATAAATAAATAAATAAATAAATAAATAAATAAATAAATAAATAAATAAATAAATAAATAAATAAATAAATAAATAAATAAATAAATAAATAAATAAATAAATAAATAAATAAATAAATAAATAAATAAATAAATAAATAAATAAATAAATAAATAAATAAATAAATAAATAAATCTTAAACCTTAAACATTTGTGTGAGCCGACCATGTCGAGCGTTCTAGCGTACTCACCTTGGTGTAGTCCACAAGGTTCTGGTACTCGATGTAGTTGCCGCCTCCCACCACGAACACCACCGCCTCCTGGTACTGTGCACGGCCGCGGGGGGGCTGTGATCCGCTGTCCACCGCGCGCAGCTGCTTCGGGTCGAAGTATCGGTAGTCTTCGGTCTCCTGCGACGCCTTCATCTCCATCAGGTCGTCCACTATCCTCGTCACCGGCAGGTTCTACACACGTGCATAAACACACGTGGTAAACATACACGTTAAGATGTCAGGAGGAGGGCAAAGGAATACATATTTATTTATATAAGACCTAGTAATTGGACTATACACTGTTCCTTGTCACAGATAAAAACAATTTACGACAATTTGTGACAAGGAACAGTGTACAGTCCAATTACTAGGTCTTATATAATGTTTTACCTGTTCTACTATGTTTCCGTTTTAATTAATATTTAGGCCTACAGTATTTTATGTTTCTCTCACGTTTTGTTTTTGTTCTTTTTGTGTGTAGTTATCTTACTTTCTTTCCACACTTCTGTGTATTTATACAATTCACTGTAGCCTACAACTGTTGAAAAGAGAACAAGAAAAATTGAAATTAATTGAGAGGAAAAAGCTATAAATACATATATATGTCAATAATATCAATAATATCAATAATATAAATTATATTATTGATATTATTGACATATATATGTATTTTATAGCTTTTTCCTCTAAATTAATTTAAATTTTTCTTGTTCTCTTTTCAACAGTTCTAGGCTACAGTGAATTGTTTTGTTATTCTTGCTATTCTGTGGTTTTATGAATTTTATTGTATACTTCTACTTACTGTCCTCCCCTTTAAATCAGTCTCATAAAGAAGCTGGTAATGTAAATCCCTTACTTCAGGAAGGGGTTGCGAGAGGGGGGGGGGGGGGTACTTACGTGGCGCTTGACGACCAGGTTCTTGACCCCCTCCATGACGAAGGACGAGCCCTGAGACACGAGCTTGGAGAACATGCTGACAGTCTTGGTGCCCCCGCCGACGTACTGGTTGGGTGTGGCGGCCATCTTGGCATAGGCCCTGCGGCGCAACAACGGGCAACATTGGCAATCATTTTAACCTTCGTGGCGTTTATTTGACGCAAAAATATCTTTAATTAACATTTATAAATGTAGGTATGAGTAAAAAAAAAAAATTACAAATTAAAAATTAATTAAAAATTTCTTTTAAGAAAAATTACTTATTACCTACGTTACTCTTTAGCTAACTGTAAACTATCCAACGAAGTATGCAAAATTGTATTTTTTGGCAAAAATTACAATAGTTTTAAAAATACAACCAGAATTATTTTATTGAAAATTTGCAAAACATCTTATTTGAGCAATAATGTACACCTTTTGCTAATAATAATAAATAAATGAAATGTGTGAAAACAAAAACATACTTCCATCTCTTGATGTAGGTCAGAGGCTGAAGGTCGGAACCTGCGTTCTGTAGGGCAGCGGCATACCGATCAAACTCCGCCTAGAAAGCAAAACAGATACATGTGATGAATTGAGATTCGTTGATTGAAACGGTCAACGTTGGAACATAATGACGGAAAATATATACAACATCGACGATTGTAAATAATAAAAAACAACACTACCAATTTTTTTATGTTTTAACTTTTTTTCGTTTTGTTTTCTTACGTCCTCATCTACTTTATAGTCATCATGTGTCAAGCTGCCCAGTAGAGATATGTCTCCCACCACTTATTCTGTCCATGTCTTCCGGCATTTTGGCATAAAATGTGGAAAAACGGTATCTTTATTTGCAACAACACCCGTGACCCTAAGATAGGTCTGTAAAGAGTTCAACGACATGTGGGCATATTATTTTAAATTAGGCGCTAACTACAGTAGATGTTAGGGTGGCAGAGAGCTAGAGAAGGCAGTGAACTAGAGAGAAGGGTAGCGGAGAGGAGTTATGCGTTCTCTGTGAGTGCGAGCGTTGTCATTGTGAATTACGATAGCGTTGTTTGATGTGAATTGTGACTTGCGATGTTAAATAGTTAATGCGAAGTGAACAGGTATAATAAAGTTGATATGCGAATAATTTAAATAAGTCTGTGATTGGGCTCCTCTCATCAAATCCACAAATTCCAGCGTGTGGGCAGTAGTAGTAGTAAATCTTTATTTTAGCAGTTTTGCTATTTACACAATACAATATGTGCATAAAATACACAATACACACATCACAACCATTTCATTCACAAAACATAGTATGACTAATATTAATATACAAACTGTAAGCCTATAGTCTATTTATTCTACACAAAAACATATTATTTAATTTAATTTAATTATCCCAGAAACCTTGATTTTCATGGGGAAGTGGGATAATTTTCTAGTCTTTTACTAACTTGCAACAAGCGCTTCTAAATTTATTAGGACAATTGTAATTTCTTATTTCAGAGGGAATTCTATTTTCTTTCTTCTCTTCTTCTTTCTCAGGGCATGCGAGCGTCCTAAGTGGAGAAGGTGGAAGGTGAGTCTAAAAGACTACAGACAGTTCAACGACTCACCTCGGTCATGGAGTGCGTACAGATGTAGAAGATGATGAACAGCCTCATCTTGTCCTCGGGTGTACCAGCCTCGGGATCTGTCAGCAACTCCATGATGCTGCGGTCTAACGTAGCCTTGCTCATCACCTTCTCCTCGAACTCAAACAGCGTGTCCAGCCGTCGGGTCTTGATGTAGTTGAGGATACCTGTCGCACGGACAAGATTAGTTAGGAATATTATAAATAAAATAAAATAAATAAATAAATTCACATTTAGAGTCTACTCACTCGGTAACTTAACTGATTTGCAGTGGGGGACTTTAATTTAAAGTGACTAAACCAACCCTGTAGGCTTCGAACACCATCGACGAGTGAGCGATAACCAATCAAAGATCGATATTTCAACGATTATTAAGAACATCTTGCGACATGTGTTTCCCTGACAGCAGAAAGGGATCTAATGGAGGGGCAAAATAGAGCAAGAAGGAAATATGTGGCAAACCTTTATTGGGCAACTAGGCAGAGTATGGCATAAGTTCCAACTCTGGGTGTTCAAAAGAAGAAGAAGAAGAAGAAGTAAAGATTAGTTTTATTACCACGCTCCGCGCTCGACATTTCACTTAAGGCTGTGTCTTCTTGACCTAACCTGCGGAACACCCGATATCTATCAGCTAAAAATGCTTGAAAATTGTCAAAAGGTAAACCAAAATGTCTCATCCCCTAGAGAATGTAATGAATGCTCTTCCTTATTAATGTTACTTTGTTCCAATAAATATTTCCGTTATTTAAATTACCTAATGTGAAAGGTGTGTTGCAACAACACTTAACAAAGATTCAATTAGTTATAGGTGTAGAGCCTAAAGGCTGTGAGTCTAGGGAATTTGAGAGAGACAGGAGCCGACAGTTTACCTTAAAAAGTTCGGTAGGCCATCTGAAGGTCGAAGATACGGCGTTTTGTTACGTGGTATCTTCGACCTTCAGATGGCCTACAAAACTTTTTAGGCTCTCGGCTCCTGTCTATCTCGAATTCCCTAGACGAGAAAGATTCAATTAGGTAATTTGATAAACGGCAATATGTATCGGAACAGAGAGACACAATTATATAAGAAAGAGAGAGCATTACATTCTCTAGGGGATGACATATTTTGACAATTTAAAGCAATTTTTAACCGACAGAAACCGGGGAGTTTCGTCGCGAGAGTGGGTCCAGATACACTGTTATAGTTGTCCCAAGCCTACCTACACATGCTTTCGTCACAGGCGACTGGTTCGTAGCCAATCAGCGATCGGTATTGGCCCGGATGTGTCTCGGGCGGTTCGCCGGTTGGCTACGACTGACCCGGATGTGACGAAAAAATTTACTCCTACTTGACAGACAACGCTTTCTATTCAATTGCAGACTTTAAAGACGGACCCTCTAAGAATAAGAATAACAATAAATGACATGACATGATAAATATTGGATACTATTTCCTTATATATTTTTAATTAACAAATTGTTCTGTTTCTTTATCCAAATCTGAAACCTACTTTCAGTCTGTACTATGTTCTATTATCTGTTATCTATTGACATGTACTCTATATTATGTATCTCTTAATTAAAGTTAGTTTAAGAAATGACTTGTAATATGCCCCAAGCACATAGTGTGAGGGGTCAAAAATTACGCAAATATATACATACATACATACATACAAAGCAGGTGTAAAGGAATCTTGGCTCTACTATAACTTTAGAACGGTAGCCACGCGTCTCACCTGTCGCTATGGTCGTGTGCATGTCTATGAGTCTCTTCTTGTCCAACAGCTGCGGCAGAGAGTTGACGGCGGACGTCAGCTTGGCAGTGTTGTTGGAGACCATCGAGTACGCTGCGGCATCGCTGTCGTTGTCCAGACCCATCGTCGCCTTCAGCTTCTTGACCTCGTCCTCCGAGGACCTGGCAACGCAACACACGTGTGGTCAGCGCAACACACGTGTCGTCGGCGCAACACACGTGTCGTCGGCGCAACACACGTGTCATGAGAGCAACACACGTGTCGTTAGCGCAACACACGTGTCGTTGGCGCTACACACGTGTCGTCAGCGCAATACACGTGTCATATAATACAACACATGTGTCTTCAACGCAACACACGTGTCGTCGGCGCAACACACGTGTCATCAGCGCAACACACGTGTCATCAGCGCAACACACGTGTCACCAGCGCAACACACGTGTCGTTAGCGCAACACACGTGTCATCAGCGCAACACACGTGTCGTCAGCGCAACACACGTGTCATCAGCACAACACACGTGTCATCATCGCAACACACGTGTCGTCGGCGCAACACACGTGTCATCAGCGCAACACACGTGTCATCATCGCAACACACGTGTTGTCAGTGCAACACACGTGTCGTCAGCGCAACACGTGTCATCGGCGCAACACACGTATCATCAGCGCAACACACGTGTCGTCAGCGCAACACACGTGTCGTCAGCGCAACACACGTGTCGTCGGCGCAACACACGTATCATCAGCGCAACACACGTGTCGTCGGCGCAACACACGTGTCGTCGGGGCAACACACGTGTCGTCGGGGCAACACACGTATCATCAGCGCAACACACGTGTCGTCAGCGCAACACACGTGTCGTCGGGGCAACACACGTGTCGTCAGCGCAACACACGTGTCGTCGGGGCAACACACGTGTCGTTGGGGCAACACACGTGTCGTCAGCGCAACACACGTGTCGTCGGGGCAACACACGTGTCGTCGGGGCAACCCACGTGTCGTCAACGCAACTCTGTCGTATTAATGTGCCCCAAATTAGCTTCAATGTACACTGGCATGCGTATGAATTAGGGATGGGCAAACACGTTTGGTAACCTAATCGTTTAACCATTTTTTAAATTCACGTTTAAACGTTTGCGCGCCCCCCCCCCCCTTCCCCCCAAAGGAGGCGAGAAGAACGACCAATGCAGAAAATATCACCGAAATGTTCCGAAACTTAGGGTAGGGTAAAACTAAAATATGTGATGACACAAAAGAAGTGACTTATTAATGGTGGGAACACCCCCCCACCCCCCGCGACAAACATTGGCGCGCTCGGCTTCTTCCAGCCACTCGGCCGACCGCGGCCAGGCGCACACTGTATCATGAATGTTGAATGTTGTATCAAGAATGTTGAATGTGAACTGTGCATTAAACTTAATAAACGTTTAAATGTCCCATCCCTAGTATGAATATTATTCATGTAGGCCTACGCTACATACTTTTTCCTTAAACCATGACCAGATCGAGCATGATGGCATAATAGCCAAATGTGGGCATTGAATAAGACGACTAAAAAAGCCTGCTCTATGCATTTGACCATAAGGATATAAACAAATATCATGTGGCATGTATATTTATATGTTATTTGGAAATAAAGCAACGCTAGTGTGGTTAGTAGGCCCAACTAACCTGTACTGCTCCAGTTCCTCTTGGATCGCCTCGGCCACTATCGGGAACGGACTCCCCTTGTGCGACATCCAGAACTTGTCGCGGGAGTCAAGGTCGCACGCCCTCGTCTTGACCTTCGCCCCACCGGCCGGCGACCTCCCTGCACAGCCGTGAACATTCACTTGTAAACAAGTGTACTCGTCGGCTCTCGGACAATTGCCGGGCGCAACGCGTTTTTAAGGTAAGTTTGATTGATTAATTGATTGATTAAGGTCTTTATTCAAGGTGAGATTAAGGCCAGTGTGGCTATTTGTCTTTCATCCAAACATTAATTATATAAATAATATGTTCACACAAAACAGCAAAATGCAAAATGCAGAATACAAAATAAATAGACTACAGAATACAACATTCAAAATACATGTTCATAAGTTACAAATTGTGTCGGAATATACTTGTGCACACAAACTAGGGTTGGGCATTCTTAAGATCTAATGTAGACAAATGGCTTAATTAAACCTATATATAGGCTAGTATATATAAAATAGTATAGTACCTATATAAAATATCGAAGAAAGAAGAAGACGGGGAAGACCAAGGAAGAGATGGAAGGAAAAAATTGCTAAAGACCTACAGACGAGAGGAGAGAACTGGGAGCAAGTAGAGGAAGTACAACTGTGGGAAGATAGGAAGAGGTGGAAAAATTTGGTTGTAAAACCCAAGCTGACCCTGCCAGAAGCAGGAAATGGCGATGGATAATGATGATGATGATGATAGTATATATGATAATTAATACATAAATAAATAACAAATGGACAGATAGACAGACAAATAAATATGTACATACAATACAAAAATAAATTTATAAATAAATACAGACATAGAGAAATAAGTAAACGCACCCACGTTCTCCTCTACGACAACCCTGTTGAGCGAGAGGTCCAGCACGTCGTGCGCCAGCGCCTGATAGGTCCACGTGTGATGTAGGGGCGTCGCCATGTCAACGTTACGGTCCAACACGATGAGCAGCGGACGCTGGAAGCCAAAGTGGGCGTCGCCGCCCGGCACCGCGCCCGCGGCAAACAGACCGTTGCGGGCGTCGCGCAACGTCTCGCGGAGCTTCTTGTCCAGTTTTTCGGCCACCATCTCCGCCGCGTTGCCGCGCTGGCTGCGGATCACCGGCACCGTGCCTGCCGCACAATCACATCGTTACGCAGTCTGATCTAAATTATGCATGTCTTTTTTGTAATGACTAGAGTTACCCTTTCAATCCCAGATTAATTTCATAGGTTAGGTAGCCTATACTATAGGGAGTATTCAATAGACGTCACGTGGCGGCCATTATGAGGTACACATTGCTTGTTTACATTCGTTCTGTCAATAGAAGACACATAGGTTATCCAGGAAAAATCAAAGTTTTAAGCCATATAGATTGATGTGGGCAGGTAAAAGTTCAAGAAAATGATAACAACAATGATAACAAATGATAACACATGCAAATGATTGTCTTCAAACAGAGTTTACACGTTCTTATTTTGTTTTCAGTCATAATACGGAACCTTTGTTTGAAAACAGTTGATGTGTCAGTCAAAGGACATCTGCAATATTGCAACAATGAAGTATCGGAAGAACGTAAACAAATGTTTACAGAGTACCTCAGTATGGCTACCGTGCGATACCGGAAATGACGTTATTGCATACTCCCTATTAGGGATAAACGTTCAAGTTCATAATCTAAAAAGAATATTTTTTTAAATATAGAAAAACATTTTTCAAAATTAAAAAATCTTAATTTAAATTGTTTTTTAAGTATTACATATCAAAATTTGTAGGAGAATTTTTTTTTTGCCTGATACTCCCACAATCCTCGACAAATAACGGAGTGATTCTTACCCAGCGTGGCGAACACGGAAAAGAGGCTGTCGACGATGGTGTCCATGATTGACTCCATCTCTGTGTCCTTTATCTCGCCCCGGTTGATGGCTGCAACCGACCGACAGAGAACACCCATGTACAGTCCCGCAATGCGTGTGCAAGTAACGCGACCAGTGCACGGTTCCAACAAACACATTCATTTGAGCATATCCTTCACTTTCCCCAACCACAATTTATAAGCATCTATAAGGCCCAAGAACACTCCTTTTTGAAATTTTCTTAAGCAGTCATGTACAGATACTTTCTGATTAAAGTAATACACAGTACACCAACACATATTTAATGAGTCTCTTTCCCCGCTCCCCCAACCACGCATCCAATATTTATGCCGGTGACCTTTATGTATCGAAATAGGCCGTGCTCCCAATTCAATATTGCAGTGATGTTTGCAACTGTTTTTTAAAATTAGGCCTAGATGTTATTTTTCCTCTCGATTATTACATTGTTCTTGTTCTTGCCTAGGGCTTGATATATTTTATGATTTTTATTGATTACCAATGTATAGTTCTATTTATTGTCCTCCTTTGTACGTAATATTATGTTGTAATGTAATTGTAATGATGTTGTAATATTGTTGTATTTATTGTAAATTATATTATATCCATGTATCTCTGGAACGTATACTGTACCTCGGTAGGCCTATACATCTGTTATGGATAAATAAATAATTTAAAATTTAATATAAACCAGTTTTATGACTGAATAGGATAGACACTGAATAAACAAATAAACACCAGTGTACTAGTGTACGCACCGTAGTAGGAGAGCGTCTCGGCGTTCTGGTGCCTCAGCACGAACATGTCGTCCTCGAGCGATATGAAGTTGAGGTACTGGTCGTAGACCTTGTGCACCTGCGAGACGCAGTTGGACTGCAACGCCGACGAGGCCAGGTCCTCGAGGAGGCGCCTCGATATCGGCGACACGAAGTTGAGGTGGTACGAGTCGTAGAGGTTGGCGGCAAAGTCCTGCCCGATGCGGCCGAGATTCTCCTCGGTCGGCTGGCAGAAGTAGACGGCCGGCACGTCTGGCACGGGGTCGCGATCCGAGTGAAGCTGGCTGCGGTGAGATGACGGCACACGGTTACAACGGTGCCACCTTCATTCTCTATTTAAGAGGAAGGACTACTAGCCAATATTAAAACCCGCGAAATTAACGTATTTTCGTCATATCTCAATAACGCCACACAATATCGAAAAAGTGACAACTAGGCCTACGCATGTTTTGTATTTGTGAGAACTCAATACCGTATGAAAAAGATTTCGTAGATTGTAGTAATCATAGTTGTAATTTCTAATTAACTTGTGAATTAATTAAATTCAAAATTTTTTTTTATTTTTATATCTGCTCCCTGTGTCCAACAATGAAGTCGGGTAGGGGATAGGAACTTAATCCCATCATATTCTGGCCCCTAGGTACATCGAAGCCGGCTGGCCATGCCTGACGCTTCCCTCATGTTAACTTCCTCCGGCTCCTCCTCTTCACTTTCTTCTTCCTCTGCTCTTTCTACAAATTCTGTCCATACTTTTCTATCTTCCCACCATCGTTCCTGATTGACCTCTTATAATTACTGCTAACTAATAAATCTTTTTGATACGGTATTGAGCTCTCACGAATCCAAAATATGCATGCGTAGGTGTCACTTTTTCGATATTGTGTGGCGTTATTGAGATATAACGAAAATACGTTAATTTCGCGGGTTTTAATATTGGCTAGTAGTCCTTCCTCTTAAAACTCTAGTTTCTATTGTGAAATTGAAACGGTTCTATTTGGGATAATTTACGACGTTCGGTTGGTTACCTGGAACGGTGGGCGTGACCAGTGAGGGTTGAGCACTCTACTGTGCAGAAGACTACATTTACGAACGGGAGAAAGAATGTCGGGAATCTGTTGATTTTCGTTGAATTGGTGTTTGTGACAGGGGCAGTAGATAAGGATCTGCCAGGTCATTTTGCATCAGCTAAACAATGGATATATGGAAAGCTAAGAACTGCTAAATGATTGAATTAATAACTGAATAGCAATCATAATGATTAATAAATTTACAAGTTTTTAGATCACTTAAATTCAGCTGACACAAAACTATCCCATTCTTGGATCTAATATGATATATGAGTCATTAACTGATAGGAACGATCTCAGTTTGTTTTCTAAATATCCAGTTTTAATAGCTCAAGATGAAATGCATAATTAATAGGGTGATATTGAAAATAAGAGACATTACCTACTACCGTGACGAGAAAAAGTGGATAATGGTCTAGGCCTAGCATTTTATAGACCTGGTTGATGAAGATTTAAACAATATCTCCTTACACATGTAATGTAACTCCCAGTTCTCGAAGATCTTTGATGGAAATCAAAGGCGAGATGATATCTTGACCACAACGGTCAAAGATGAGAATCTTCCAAACGGGCTCCGCTGCTATTGCCTTTTTCTGGGGTTGGTTCAGATTCAGCATTTGCTTCAGGGCACCTGAAAACGAAATTCTATTGTATAGGTACTGTAACCAATGAAAATCATGAGAATTGAACTTGAGAATTGATTGATTGAGGCAGAGACGATGAAATATCACGTGGAAAAATTGTTGTTGTTGCACCTTTATACATCGCTGCTGAGGTACTAAAGGCATACGGAGTGGATATACGTCCGACTGGTCGGACGTCCAATAGCTTCTAGGCTATACGTCCGACCAAACCTGCGCATGCGCGGGGTGCCTCATATCCGCCTGCCGCCATCATCGTCCTTCGTCCATTTCCGTTTGCAACCGACGTGTGCTCTGCTCCGTGATGAAGCGTGGTGAAGCCGTGGAAAGGCGGGATGAGATTTAGATTTTGTGATGGGGCCTAGGCCTGGCCGGTCCATAAGCTCGCCTATACTTCCTTTAGACGTAGGCTTGGGCCTGGCCTTGTTTTTTAGCCTAGGCCTAGCCTCCGGACCCGTCCTCAGCTAGGGCCTAGGCCTGGCCGGTCCATAAGCTCGCCTATACTTCCTTTAGACGTAGGCTTGGGCCTGGCCTTGTTTTTTAGCCTAGGCCTAGCCTAGGTCCGGACCCGTCCTCAGCTAGGCCTGGCCGGTCCATAAGCTCACCTTGTAGGGCCTAGGCCTAGGCCCCTAGTGCTTCTAGGTCCTAGCCTAGCCGAGCTAAGAGCTCACCTGGTAGGCCTAAGGCCCATAATGCTTCTAGGTCCTAGGCCTAGGCTGGTCTAGGGCCTGGCCCTACTTCCTAGGCATAGCCTAGGCCTAGCCCATTTGTGTAAGCCCTATCAAATTTTATGCTATTTTTACCCAGATGATGCCAAGCTAACCACAATTGCAACGTGGGTATCATTGGCATTCGGCCGTTAGGCTAGGCCTAAGCCCTATGCACATTCACATCACATTTTAACTTTCGAGGTTATGTTCGATCGATCATGACCCGACAAGTCGGACGTATAGCCTACGAGATGTTGCCTGTCCGACCAATGGTCGGACGTATAGCCTAAAACAACAAACATGCCCGACCAGTCGGACGTATAGAGTCGTCCAAAGGCATAACCTTCTCCCACCTACCCCTATCATGGTTCTCAAGTGCAGGTTCTCTCTTTAAATAAGAGAGATGTACAAACATTTGAATCGTAACGATTTGTGACAGATCTAGCCTAGTTACAGTTCACGTCTATCTAGGCCTACCCATCAAATTAACAGCAGGTTATTTAATTTTCAAATAAGCCTAGGTAGGACTAGAGTGGGGCTTTTATGCTCATGTCAGGCAATCAGCCAACCACCATCTGGGGGCATCATGTTGAGCAGTCAGTGTGCCACTAGAGCGTTTCGAAACTAAGCTAAACCTACGAGGTATAGTGTACTTGGCCAGCTATACTTGGCCTTAAGCCTCATACCACTCTTATCAAGGCTGCCTAGGCTAGGCCCTAGATGGCACAGGCCTATTAGCCTAGGCCTAGTAAGAAATTACAGCCTAGGCCTAGGCCCTAGTCTGGTCTGCAGGTCTAGGCCTAGGTTAAGTTAGGACAATAAAAAAATGGGCATCCCATTAGGGCAAAGATCTAAGCTAATCTAACCATCAGTATAAGTAAAATTTAGGCTAGGCCAGTGTCAAATTAATTAGAAACATCTGCGAAAGTGCCCACAGACTCTCGCCTAGGACCAAACATAACCTAACTTCTCAAGACAAAAACCGACATAAACTTCAGAGTAGACCAAATACGTACCTATTTGTTTATCTCTCAGAGAAATCATTTTACTCTTCGGTATGAGAATGAGTTTGGTATTGTGGTCTAGAGATGGAGATCAGTTTTCATTAAACTTTTCTCAACTTTTCACTGACACTTGGATGGTGACGTGTGGACGAACAACAAAACATGTCACTGCAGCCGTGAAACATGCATCGAGGTATCCGGCCAGCCGAGAGAAAGATGCACGTGGTGCCAACATTCCATAATTTTACAAAAAAGTAAAAAATACTTATAAGCAGTTGTTTCTCGCTTATTTTTGTGACAATTCATATTTCCCGGATAAGATTCGGATAAAACAAAGTTTTTAATTGAGAAAGAACGAAAAAGCACAAACATTTTTTAGTTCTTTCTATGTGGTTTCTGCAGATTGTATCGTTGTATAGTTGGTGTTGTTATTTTCAAATTTCCCGCTTTTCCGCAGCCAAGTTATTTTTCGATTGAAAGGAAAACATTATATTAATATTGTTTGAATAATATTTTAGATTGAGTTCCGATCCATTATTGGCTGGAATCTCCAAGCCAGTATTCCAACTTACTGGATGCATTCTGAAACTTACTCACATCATGTTACTGGTCGTTCCGCAACCCGCTGCGTTATCAACTCGCTGGAAGAACGGGCGTTTTTCATGTAGCAGCTCCACATAGATTCCATTCCATATGACGATTGGGCTTAACTCCCCCTGGTAGCGTTCCGTTACTTTTCCAATTGTCGATTGAGTCGTGTGATTGAATCATGAATGTACTTAGGAAATAAAAATAAACAAAAAATTGAACACAACAAATGCATTATTTCCCACTCTTTGCCAAAGTTGGATCTGTGGAGCTTTCGAGTTTGAATTTGATTAGGAGAAGGAAGGTAGTAATCCAAATGACAAAAAATAAAATACAAAAACCCATGTAAACAAAAATGACATGTTTATTTAAAAAGATTGTATATAATTTGCACTTTATTGGAAACAAAAAAGTATCAAGAAATCTACGTCCACGACGATCTTCACAAATCTGCCGTACGTTGTCTCGGAACTCTGTTCCAAAGAGCTCGGACTGCTCAGAACTTGTCAACCAGCTGGAGAATGTGTTGCTGTTCCACCTCGCGCCATTCCGAGTCTCCGTCATCTCCCAGGTTGCCGGCGTATTCTGAGGAGTAGCAAGAGAAGCCAGTTAGGTTGGGTCTGTATGGGGGGAGCGCGGAATAGCGCCCAAACGGAATAGAAGCCAAATATGTGCCAAGCGAACTTTCGCGAATCTTGTAACCTTGCCAAACCAAAAAACATTGGATTGACTTCTAATCCTATTGGGCGCTGTTCCGTTTTTGTATTATCGACCCTCTCGGTCACAAGGGTTGGTTTAGTCGCTTTAATTAAAGTCCCCCACTGAAATTCAGTTTCGTTACTGAGTGGGTAGACTCTAAATGTGATTTTTTTTTTTAAGACAAGCCTTTGAGTTAGTGAATAAGCAAAGAAGAGTGGGATGAGAGAGATGGCAGGACCAGGTACAAGTAGATGTGGAAGCGAGAGGAGAGGAGTGGCCAGTGGTAGAGGATAGAGAAAGATTGTGGGAGGACAGAAAAAGGTGGAAAGAGTTGGTGGAACGGCAACAGGAATTCATTCATGAAGAGAATTAAGTTAAAGAAAATGATGTTTCGAGCTTGGCATGCCGATACTGATTCCTGGGATGCCCAAGATCAATGGTGGGAACACCCCTTTACCCAACTAAATGATGTTGGAATAAAGAGTAGCGATATATATATAATTAAATTTCTTACTCACCCCTCATGACGTGTCTGATGGTCTTGAGCGAGCCGCCCCTCAGCGCCAGTATCTTGACCACGCGCTGCTTGACAGTGGGCGGACCTCCCGTGCAGACCTCCAGCAGAACGTAGTCTGCCAGCTGCAGCGTGAACAGTCCGCCCTCCAGACGACGCAGGTAGTCCGCGTCCTCGTCCACGTCTTCGTCGTCGGCCGCCCCCTTCTGTTTCGCACGCGATACAACGAACAGTCAGACAACAACGCTAACTTGGTATAATGTGGGGATAGTATCCAACAGCTTACCTTCCTCCCTTCTGTTACGCACGCAATACAACGCACAGTCAGACAACAACGCTAACTTGGTATAATGTGGGGATAGTATCCAACAGCTTACCTTCCTCCCTTCTGTTACGCACGCAATACAACGCACAGTCAGACAACAACGCTAACTTGGTATAATGTGGGGATAGTATCCAACAGCTTACCTTCCTCCCTTCTGTTACGCACGCAATACAACGCACAGTCAGACAACAACGCTAACTTGGTATAATGTGGGGATAGTATCCAACAGTTTACCTTCCTCCCTTCTGTTACGCACGCAATACAACGCACAGTCAGACAACGGCGCTAACTTGGTATAATGTGGGGATAGTATCCAACAGCTTACCTTCCTCCCTTCTGTTACGCATGCAATACAACGCACAGTCAGACAACGGCGCTAACTTGGTACAATGTGGGGATAGAATCCAACAGCTTACCTTCCTCCCTTCTGTTGCGCACCCGATACAACGCACAGTCAGACAACGGCGCCAACTTGGTAAAGTCTTGGAAACCATTAGAACAGCAGCCGGAGTTTTGCAAAGACTACCAGTGAATAGGAGGTCGAAATTGGACATGTTAATAGGACAATGCAACAAAAGAGCCGAAGGGATGGACCTGCTAGGCGCGTGCCGGCCTTTCACGGCCATTAACATCCAGCGTTGCAACGGTTATTGTTGTTATATAAAAAATATATCCACTAATGCATTTCCTATGGGGGTAAATGCAGACCCAACCCAAAAACTACGAACTGGCAACGCCGGCCGGCCAATCTTCGAAAATTGTGACAGGTCCGAGCAAAGCAGTTGCTCACACAAAGATATAACATCCACTTAGTGTTTATTGGTTGTCACTCAGTTCCCATTCAACGTAAGTCCTTTATTTAGCCGGCTGTAGCTCTGATGATTTCCAACAGTTTATAATCTAGGGGAATAAAGAGAAGGGGAATACAGAGAAGGGGTATGCAGAGCGAGGGGGGATCATAAATGGAAGTTTCAGCGGCAGGTGGTAAGAAGTGATCTGGGTAGGTTTGGATTTGTTGAAAGAACGGTTAGGGAGTGGAATGAGTTACCTGAGGAGGTTGTCGAGTGTGAATCAGTAGGGGGAATTTAAAAATAGAATAAGGGATATGAAGTGATGAGGGTGGGTGGGGTGGGAGGGAGGTTGGGACAGGTTGCCACTGGGTAGTTATGGCCCATTTGCAGCCTTCAAGTATTTAACATTTTACATTTAGTATCCAAAAGCTTACCTTCTTTGTAAGATGATGAATTTGAGAGTTGGAAGTACCCATTGAAGGATGTAATACAAAAATAATGATGTCATCATCATCATAAAGATGAAGAAGACCAAGCGCTAGTGTCAAAACATCTCATTAGTATTTTGTTATTATGACTTCAATATGTACTTTCAACTCTCAACGAAGGTAAGCTGTTGGATAGTATCCCCACATTATATATACCATTCAATCCAATTGGCATCTATCAACATACCCTAAATAAATAAATAAATAAATACATAAATGAATGAATGAATGAATGAATAAATGAATAAATAAATAAATAAATAGATAAATAAATAAATAAATAAATAAATAAATAAATAAATAAATAAATAAATAAATAAATAAATAAATAAATAAATAAATAAATAAATAAATAAATAAATAAATAAATAAATTAATAAATAAATAAATAAATATAAATAAATAAATAAATAAATAAATAAATAAATAAATAAATAAATAAATAAATAAATAAATAAACAACCAAGCCCCCCTCACCCTCCTCTCTTCGTCGATGCGCTCGTCCACGCGGCCCACCGCCTCGAGATACTTGAAGTGGACCTCGAGCAGCCGGTCCACCTTCTCGTGGTCGTTCTCCGTGAACTTGCTGAGCAGACGCTGACGCTGCGGACCGCGGCAGCTCCGCAGCATCGAGCTGATGATGGACAGCACGTGCTCTGCACGAGGACAAACGCGCGGGCGTCGTTAGACAGTCGAGTTTAGAAACACAACAAACACCCCAAAAAAAGTCTTAAAAGCAATTTTAGATTTTATAAAAAAAAAAAAAAATTTTTTAAATTTCGAAATTTTACAAAATTTTGATTTTTTTTCCAAGTTTTCAAATTTTTTTCCAAGTTTTCAAAATTTTATACATTTTTCAAAATTTTATTATTTTTTTGAAATTTTACAAATTTTTTAAAATTTTATAAATTTTTCAAAATTGTATTATTTCTTTGAAATTTTACAAATTTTGTAAAATTTTAATTTTTTTTGGAAATTTTTGATAATTTGAAGATTTTTGAGAGAATTTAAAATTTTTTAATTTTTTTGAAATTTTTCCGTCTCTCTCACCCTCGTGCTCCTCCTCGGTGAGAATCCGCTTCCGGTTCTTCTTGGGCGTCTTCATGAAGAGCGGGAATATCGTCCGCAGGCCGAGTATGTCGACAAACTTGTTGCAGTTCTCTTTGCCGTCGGGTCCGCTCATCGCGTGGCTCAGCACCTTCAGCGAGCCGTTGCGAGACAGCTTCTTCTCCCTGCACACGCGACAATACCGCAATAATCAGATGGATGCACTGACATGATATGATTTTAAAATGTATATCTCCCACTGGAAATCAGTTCTTGTAACCAAGTAGGTGGACTTATTAATTTTATCTATTTAATATTGATATCCTATCAATCGATAATCAATATCTCACACCTTTTCAACAATCGATAATCAGGGTTTTGATTAACAAGCTGGGTTTTTAACTTTGGAACTTCACTTCTATGGCGGAGGCAGAAAAAGAATCCTATCTCTACTGGGAAACGCGAAAACGCATGATGACCAAATAGGTCAATTGTTGGCATAAGAAGAAGAAGACTTCACTTCAAATGGTGACTTTGGAGTCATGATAATAACAAAGCACATAATAAATGGTATAAATGTCCCCCACTGAAAATCATTCTTTCCAACTGTATGGGTAGACTAGCCTATAAATAGTACAGATTTACTTATATTTGCTTATTTATTTTAACAATCTTCTTCTTTTCTTATAGGCCTACCCACAATTGAAATCTCATGTCATCATGTATTTTATGGTAAGCTAGTAGAGCCAGTTTTCTCCGATCCGATTAAAGATAATCAAAATGAATAAACACATGAATTTGTTTGCATCATTTAACAATTACTCAGTGACTTTAAACTTAAATTAAAAAAAAACATCGCCCAATCTCGAACCGTTGCGATGTAAAGGAGCGAGCCGTGCACGTAACGTACCTGAGCATCAGGTTCATGAGCTGTAGCCCCTCCCCCTTGAGGAACCTCTCCCGATTGGGCGCGTGCATCAGACACGAGCACAGACAGTTGAACATGTTCTGCATCATCTCGTGTTCCTCCGTGTTTGTGGGGTCGTGTCGCTTGTAGAACTGCGGTGCAGAAGAAACACAACAAACGCAACCGGTTTAGTCTCTTTTCGCGTGCCGTCAACATTTCGTTAGATAAATAAATAAAGTACAGAAAGCTCATTGACAGCTTCCGTAACTACCTACTACCCGCTAATGTAGCAGAAACTAACTACTAACACATCCCCAGTTGTTGTAGCAGAACACAAATACTGTAATAGTTTCTCTTTAATTCAAACTCTGTTGCCGGAAATTCAATTGCGTGTTCAATTCAAACGAGTGACAAAGTCCCTGCAGATAGTTTGGGTACAGTGTTAGCATTGAGTTTGTTAGTGTAGGGTAGAGACCCAGCGGCCATTGGCGGCTCTCTACCAATAAATTTCCCGTGGACTCTAGTAGTGCGAGCGCGTACCGCTAGAAAGCGCTACATGTACTCACTGATGTCAGCGTTCATGTGGAAAGAAAGGGATACTACGTAGTACGCGCAGATGCGAAGTCGGTAAGGTAGTAGTATCCAGATGGCGGTGGATATTGTTATTAAAGCATTATCATTTGTTCTGATAAACATGTCAAACGGGCACGAAGTTAACAATAAGTAAGCTAATACTTTATTACAACACATTATATAAAGTTTTATACATTATATAGACTAGGCTGTAATACTACGTTACTAATGTAGGCCTATTAATGTAGGCCTAGGCTTATTGTAGCCTAGTAATGGCCTAGACTAAAAGAGTTGGGCCTAGACCTAGGCTCGGACTACACCACGTGATCTTCTGACGTCGCATCTGCGCGTACTACGTAGTATCCCTTTCTTTCCACAGGAACGCTGACATCAGTGGGTACATGTAGCGCTTTCTAGCGGTACGCGCTCGCACTACTAGAGTTCACGGGAAATTTATTGGTAGAGAGCCGCCAATGGCCGCTGGGTCTCTACCCTACACTAATAAACTCAATGGTGCTAGTGTTCAAAGTTTTAATTTCAATCCGTTTTCCGTTTTAGTTTCAATGTGTAGTAATTCAAATTGGGGTTTTTAGGGTTCCTCAAAATTTGAATTTAAGGGCAACTGCCGTATCGTACCCTCACCGCCAACCTATGTAACTACCGCCAACTCACCGCCAGCTGCTGCAGTAGCACGTCTATGCCCTCCAGGTCCCCGAGCAGCTGCCGGTTGTCTGGCGTGTCCTGCAGCAGTATCGACAGTATCTCGCTGGCGTACAGCTTGTTGGCGTCGAAGGGCAGCTTGACCCTGAGCCGACGCAGCAGCCACTGCATGAGACCCTGGCGTGCGGCGTCAGCAGTCACCTCGGGCCGACACTCGGTCAGGCTCTCGAAGATGGCTGTGTATCAAATACATGTAGGATTACAATTTTTTTTTAAATTTCATTAGAATTTATAGGAATTGAAATATGTAAACAAATCATATATTTTTTTATTCTCACACTCAATTGAAGGATTTAACCTAATTTAAATTTAAAAAATTAAATGATTTGAAGACAAAAAGCTACTAGTAGTAGGCCTACTTGCTTTTATTGGTATGGTATCAAATCGAAAATCTCCCCAAATACTGATAGTTTTACAGTCTCACGCAACCGTATGGGTAGGAGCATCGTGATCGACTGGGTTTCACCAAGGTTATCAACATTTAGACATAGAATGCTACATCGCCTCCTAGCATCATCCAGCGTTAATTTGTCTTCTCATATCACTCTACAATCAATTGAAATAAAAATAAAAAACTTAGGAACACTAAGGCCCGGTATTATAACGCCCGGCTAAATATTTAGCCCACCGCTAACTTGTTTTCTTCATGGCAACCACCAATTTTAGGTGTGGTTTTATAGGAAAAAACAAGTTAGCCCAGTGCTAAAGTTTAGCCGGGCGTTATAATACCGGGGCTAAGAGGGCATGTTTACTCTCTAATGGCGAGTGATCATCTCATGCCCCGGTCGACACGATTAAACCTATCTGTACGTCGCGTGCTTGAGCGTTCCTCACCCAGCGTGTTGTGAACGCCGTCCGACTCGTCCCTGACGTTCTCGTCCAGGCGTTCCAGGTTCTGGACCAACAGCGCGCAGGCCTGGTGGTTCAACAGCGCGTCGACGAGCGCGTCAGCACCCTCATCGCTCTCGTGCAGTATGTCGACGTCTGTCAGCTCCTGCAGGCGCAACAGACACCGTTAGTATTCGTTCATTATTTGTCTGATGTGCCCTTCTACTGTCCGCTTATCGTGAGTCGTAGGCGGATCAGAATTCCAGGTACTGACGCTGATGCAAATCAAGGTCAACTGGATTTACTCCTAGCGGAGTAATTGCGAAGCGCAAAGGAAGGTCATTGAATGAGATCCAAAATCGCCATTTTGGATCCAACTACAAAAATCGCATTTTTATTTAAATAATCCTCACCAATAATGTGAACTTACGCGTAAAGTATTTCCTTTGAAAATATATATAGAATGTGAAGACAAAATCTTATTACAGATTGTTATTTTGCCTTTTTGGCCCATAATTTGTTTTGACAGATCAATTTATTTGTTTTTCTGAATGATTTTCCCATTTGAATAACATGTGATTTTTAACATTATGGAAATAGGTTAGATGACCTTACTTCGCGCGCGCTACAAGCGATCTAGTGGACCTTGATGCAAATAGGTAAACAAGACTGATGATTAGAGAAACATTTTAACTTTTTTTCTCCTTAGGCCTATGCTAAGATGGCTTCTTTGCAGCCATTATTTTGTTTTAAAACTATCTGATGTAGAGAAGGCAGTGTGAATAAAGGAATGGAATGGATCAACTGAACACCACACTTAGATCCAATATAAAATGGCTTACTTTTATGGCCTGCTCGTGTTATTGGGCGGGGAGCCAATATAAAATTTTAACCTAGCACACATGTGAACTCCACGTTACAAAAGTTAATTAAGAACATTTGAAAAACGGAACGGGACAAAGAAACGAGAAAGACATATTTTCATTTAATTTTGGGACCATTTAAAAGCATTTGGAAGCAATTTGAACAGACAGAAATCGGGTGTTCCGCGGGGTAGGTGAACACAGAGCCTTAAGGCTGGTCTACGTAGATTTTTAAGAACTTACAACTTGCTATTTACAAAGTTGAAATATACAAAACACATTAATGCGTTCACATAAGAATTAAAGACTTGTCACTTGTTACTTGTGACCAACAGAGTTGACCAACTTTCAACTCAAGTAACAAATCCTTAATTCACAAGTGAAAAAGCAGAGTCAAATGAGGTTCTTTAGTTCAGTAGACCACCAGAGTCAAGACAAGTACTACTAAACAAATTCATAACCTACAAATAAATGGATAAAGATGGCCGCGAATTCGCCAAAGAGCTCCAAAGTCAAAGATACTAACATTGCAAAGTGTCTCATCTTCGTCCGCCGTCTATAATTCTAAAGTTTTGTGCGTACCACCAACCTAAATAACAAATTGTTAATCACAAATTCTTAGTTCTTAAACATCTACGTAGACTAGCCTTTAAGAAGGAAATTGAGCGAGTATGAAGAGTCAGTCCGCCGTCGCACCTGTATGAGATGAACCACTTCCACCGATATGTCGGTGTTCTCGTGGGCCAGTAACTCCAGCATGGACGGCACGGCGTGTAGATTCACGAGGATCGGGTAGAGTTCGGGCATGGTCGCGATCACAAACATCTCCTTCAGCGTTTCGTTTAGCTCCAGTTCGGATTCCATGAACCTGTCATATGTCAAGAAAATACATGAGACTAGACCAATTCACGCTGGTGAATTACTGTTTCTAAAGGAAGTGTAGACTCTGCATAATGTTTGAGTTCCACTTAGTTATAAACAATGGCAAATCAGAATTTAGAAAATGTCGAAATCTAAACCTTGAACGTGTTTGTGTTAAAAAATGTACAGTAGGCCTATGTATTTCATTACAACATAAATTTTTTAGGAACCAATGAATTTTTCAAAGTTATTGCAGAGTAAAACAAAAACATATATAATATGCAAACCTAGAGTAGGTAACTCCTCACTAAAGGCTAAAGCAAACCGTCAAAAACAAAATCTACATACTTTTCTGGATTGTCCGGGAATTTTATTCTCATTTCTTGATTCTTGAGTACACGTTTTTCAAACAGGAGGATCATCCGCTTTATTGACGACTCGTCGAGGACCTCACCCTGAAAATATGAAGAAAATTAGTGAAATGGGTTCAAACAAATATCTAGTAGAACTCATTGTAAATTTTACAGGCCCAACAATATAAATATGGTACGATATAAATTGATACCCACAATTAAATCCACAATATCCACAATTCAATTTCAGATTTAACATAATATTCTTATGATAGCATAGAAAGTTTCTTTTTGACATGGACTTACTTATCCGTAGACCTGTAAAAACCATTTTCATTAAACAGTTCCATTAAATCATTTGTAAGAAACCAATCAAACAGTCATGTAGCCTATTGAGATTAGAATTGAGGAGGATCTAGAACAAGTAAACCAAACCTGAAGTTCTTCATTTTCGACCATCTGAATGATTCTTTCTTTCTCCTCCGCGGACAATTCATGTGAGTTTGTTTCCGCGGCTACGGGTTCCTCGACTCGTTTCTCCGGTTCCTTGTGCCTGCTTCGATTCCGTTCCCCTCTCTCGGGGACGGAAGAGCGTGAGTGTGATCGCTTCTGTGCTTTGCGATGGCGGCTGTGTTGTTCTGCCGCTTCACTACGTTCCTCATCTTGAGAACGTTTCGGAGTGTTTGGCGGCTATATTGAGAAAAATAGAACAAACCCGAAAATATTATTACGGTAGCCTACACTAGTTATTTCATACCAAATATGTCAGCACACGTCAGTAGTAGTAGTAGGGCTAGGCCTAGCTCTCTCTTCTGCGGCTGGGCCTTATAGCCCGGTGGCAGTCACGGCAAGTGACATGCCACTCGTTAGCATATGGCAAACGAGGCGTAGGACTATTGCTGTTATTAGACCTAGGCCTAGGCCTAGCCCTAGGCCTATGTTACTCCTACCCACAGCCACTAGACCTAAATGTTGTTTAAAACTGAAATGTTAGCAAAAAAACAAAATTAAGCAGCCTAAAGCTAGACACTATTCAATACTTTCTCAACAAGGTAGACAAGGTGCCTTGTAAAAACGGCCAAAGCATGAAAAAGACCCAAATCTCTAATTATGTAAGGTTATGTTCGCTCAAGGGATATCTGTTTAGAGGCCTTACCAGTCTTACCGATTTCTATTTTCAAATCCCTATAAAACGCATAATAAATTAATGATCATTATAAACATGGGTAGAAACAGAAGGAACTAGCTACAACCTCTTCAAGTATTATTTCAATTTTATTTACCTTGTAGGACAACAACTCACCGATGTCCATTTTCAAAACAACAAAATGTCAAATCGATATAGAAGTTATCGACCAGAAAGTTATCGACTCTATCCTGCTCGGCAAGTTTCTACTATCACGTGTAGATGGCAGCACGGTAAAGAGCAAAAAAACATAGAAAACAGCTGTTTTGAGAAATTTCTGAAGAAAATTGTTGAATGAATAGGTTAGGTTAGCTGTCAACTCGATATTTATATCGTTGCATAATTGTTAATTAACAGAAGTTCACATACTATCGGCAACCATTGGCTTGTAGAAGCAGTGATTCAAATAATTGTCTTGTGTGAGCCTAGGGGCTGAAGCTAGCCTAGCCGTAGGCCTAGGCCCTGTGTCAAGTAAGTAAAGTTTTAAGCCTATTAAAACCGTAGGGTTAGGCCTAGGCCTAGTCTAGTCCTAGGTCCTGAAGCCTACGTAGACGTGGGCATAGACCTAAGCCCTACGCCAAGTCTACATCATAGGGCCCAGGTCTAGCCTAGGAGTAGAGCCAATGGGTTTGAAGTAGGGCTAGGCCTAGCTAGCCTAAGGAGGCTTGTGGTAGGCCCTAGGCCTAGACCTCAGCCTACAATTTCATAAATGTATTATATCCAATCAAGTCAACCAATCTACCTAGGCCTAGCCTATACATATTTTAGTACATTTGACCTAGACGTATCACATTAAGCTGGCGGCCTAGATGCCCTACCTTTCCCTAGATCGTAGGCTAGGCCTAGGCCTGTAGGTAAATATTATAGGCACACCTTGTCCTTCGTTTGCAGGTTTTTGATCGACCATTGGGATGTGCCATATTTTACAACAGCCAATGGCAACAAAGCAACGAGTTCGTAACCCTTCGACAATCGGTTGAGACGTAAGTGAAATACGCAAGTCCTTAACACATTATTTAACCCCAACAGTTAATTACGTTTTACCATCAGTTTTAGATATTCTCTTCAGTTACGTATTATGAACTCAAAACCGAAGTCCCAACGGAGCGCGGAAGGTTCCGCGACGGCATTACGGGTCCGTAAATCCACTCGCAGGAAGCGCTTGAACCGCCGTTCAGGTGATAATGAACGGCTTCTAGGATTGCGGTGTGTTTGCATCTAACTGCTTGACTTGAATTAATCGCAATAGTTACCAACTTACGAACTCTTTTTTTTCTTCATGCTACTGTTTTTAATAAAATTGATAGCTTACAAGTTACAACTTACAATAATACTCAAGATCAAGAACAACCTAACTTAGTTTTTAACAATGATTTATTACAGATTGTTTTGCATGCTGGATGCTGAAGTGTATCATCTTTTACTAAATATTCTAGCTTATTTTGTCTTTCTTCTTATTGACTTATTAATGATTAAGCTTTCATGTATGTCTAATTTGCCTTGTAATCTGGTATACATTAACTAAAAGCGTAAGGCGGTAAGTTAGAATTTTATTGGTCAGACATTTTGGCGTAACAAGCTGTATTAAAAAACAGTCGGCGACATCGGAACGCCGACATTTTCATAAACACTACATCGAAAGTGTGTGTGAGAATCCACAACAAGTTCAATCCAACCGGTAGCAAAGTTTTTTTTTTTTTTTTTTTTCAATCGGGATTGAAGATCGCTTGATGTGTAGTGCAGTACCTAGCTTTAGATCGAAAGAAGTGGCTACTTATGTTTTTCTCTGCACTTTTTGCACTTTTTCAACTTTTTCATTTTGTTTTTTTGCACTGTTTGTTGTCTTCATTTGGGGCTTCAAAAACACGGGTTGCACGTTTTAATTTCTAAGGTTTCTCGAAAAACATTAGAGAAGTTCACGTTTTCCTGAAACAATACTGTCTTGTTTTAGTTGTGTGTTAACTTGGTAGCACAGATTAAAAGCCTTAATTGTGTTGTTGGTTCTTGATTTTTTTCTTTTATCTTTTAACTTATTTATTTTTGTACAAAACGTAATTTTGTGTGATTAAAATAAGTGACCAGTGTACCACCAAAGTAACCCTGGAAGTCGGCTGTGGGTTTCCATTTTTGCACTTTGGGTACGGTTCGAGACTTTTTTTACAAATTGTTATGTCTCAGCTGACAGCAAAAGGGGTTGAAATGTCCGGCAATTTCCAACACGACATGAGAATCCCAGACGCACTCTCTGGTAACAATGTCGTAGAACAAAGCTTCAGAAGTGCGGCACGAAGCTAATGCCAAGTTTCAACATTTCATGCAGTCTGTTGGAGATGGTGGCCAGTACGACAGTCGACATGACCACCCCAATCAAACCCGACCACCAATCGGAGTCCGGTAATCCTGACCTGATTGTGACCTCACCATCCATCCAATCCCAGGATACAGATTCAGGTACCGTTACCAACCACCGATAAAACTGAGCGATTAACGGGCGAGGCAGCGGCTTCACTTGCCGGCATGGTTTCGTCGATGAAAACATACCTCTTACGATTTAAATTGAAAATAAAATCACACGTATAAATTTGCCGCACATTTTTAATTGATACGTGACAGAATTCCAGCTTATTGGTTTTCTCTAAATTAGGGGGGACAGGATGTAGAAATTATACACTACCGCTAACACTCTCGCCTACCTGACAACAAGAAATGTATTGTCTTTATTAAATAGTTGTCCACTAAGGGCCGGTCTTACAAACTCTTAATAAGAAAGTTATTTGTAGCAATTAAGCTATTTGGAGGATTTCAAGGGTTTTGATTGGTCGTCGCTATGGGGACAACAAGCTATTCGACAAATAAGTAGTTATTGGGACATTGTAAGACTGGACCTAAATGTGTTAAATATTGCATTATGTAATTAATTAAATAAACAAAAATGTATGTTAAGATTAGTTGTTAAGGTACTTGTAAATACGTAGTAGGGCTACATCTATATGGCACACGTCCAAGATGAAGTCTTAAGGTACGTACGGCATGCGCATTACAGACATCAGGAGGTGAGGATGTGTACATAATAATAATAGTATGGTGAACCTAACCGTCTAACACCTAACCATTTAACTAGACGATCAAGATAAAACCTTAGAGTATGAAGCTAGGGTAGAGCTCCTACGACACCATCGGCCGTTTGTCCTCCCGTGTCACGCCGACCGACTTACGCTAGACGTACGTCCGAATCCGGGTTCATATATATTAATTATTAGTAGGCCTATAGCTTCCAAACTATTTGTTTCGAACATTCTTGTTAGTAAAACTGCACGTCTGTAATCTCGTGTCTCTATACGATGGCAGAATACAACAATTCTCTTATTCCCCCTGCACCCGTGTTAAGCTGGCTACTAGGAAAAACCTTTGGTTACCAGGGTGTTAAAAAAACATTTATGTACCCCCGACGATTCTATTCCCAATTTAGACGGTTCAATGTTCCGTTCAATGCTCCTTGAATTCAAGGACAAAAAACCATCAAAATATACATAGATAATAAAACACAACAATACTCTACTTTA
Organism: Isoperla grammatica; assembly: GCA_945910005.1. Lineage (NCBI taxonomy): Eukaryota > Metazoa > Arthropoda > Insecta > Plecoptera > Perlodidae > Isoperla > Isoperla grammatica. Next base: position 8,083,691 of record OX246748.1, read on the forward strand.
TGACGTGATGCCTTTTTGTCCTTGAATTCAAGGAACATTTCAAGCGGAACATTGAACCGTCTAAATTGGGCTTAAGAATCGAAACCGGCCAAAAGTGGAACCGGTCCGGTTAGACTCGAAGACGGGCCCCCCCCCCCCCCCCCCCTCCGTAGGTTCGACACGTCGGTAACGCCAGCGTTTTCCAGTGTTGTCGATGATGGAGAGGAGCCCCGACTCGTCCCACGACCCGGTCCAGGACTTCCTGACGACCGGTCGGACCGGCCGGCGCAACGCGATGCCCGACATACTCGGGGAGCACGCGAGCACGACCACGGCTGACCTGCCCGACTGCCTGCGCAAGCTCGACACGTCGGGTGAGTGCGCAAGCCGAAACCTCACGGGACGCTTTCTAACTCGAGGGTAACAGACTATTTTTTAAACTGATCTACGACCCTTAGATAGAGTTAATCACGGTCCTTCCTCTAAATCTTCAATGACGACAATGCGCGTAAGTAGTTTTTGCCGTCGTAGTTTTTGCCGTCGTTATGTCGTTATGTCTGCAAACGTTATGTCGAGGTTCATTTTTCATTGTTGTGCATTGTTGTCATTGAAGATTTAGAGGGTCGTGATTAACTCTAGTTATCTTGGCTAAGGGTCCTAGATCACTTTTGTAAATGGTCTATAGGTATTGAGGACACAAACTAACATATAGATAGCGCTGCTAAGCAACCTTAGCGCCATTGAACATGATTTAACTCTAAAACGACATTGAAATATTCAACAATAGTGAATGAAATCACCCAAAAAATTCGATATTGCAATATCGATACATTTTTACATAACTATATCGGCAAAATAGCGTTGATATTAACGATATTTAAACGAATGTAATCAAAACAAAAGAAAAATAATAATCGTGTTTTTGTCGTTCCCTTTTTCGTCTAGACGCGTCTACGACGGCCGGCGAATCGGAAGCCTCGACCAGCGGCGCGGGGTCGTGCTCGAACAAGTCCGAGTGTCCGGCCGAGCTTCCGGTCGAGAAGGCCAGTCAAGAGGACCCCTCGAACGTCCCCGACGGAGCAAACAGTTGAACCTAGAACTCCGCAGCACGGCCAACCACGGTGCGTAGGATCGCCACCCACGCTTCTAGCCGATAAGCCTACCTACTCGTTGTTTTATGCTTTCAAACATATTCCGAGACGCGAGGTTCGGACTGGTCTCGTTCCTTCGCGTAGCCTAGACTAACTAATTTGTATTATTAATGTTGTGCATCATTTTGATATATAGACGGTCCTACGTGTAAGAAGTCTAGTAGGTTTTCGTTAGGCCTATTTAAAAAAAAAAGTCTTACGAAGAAGGTGAAACGGAGGGTATTTAGCTGTGATAGAGCAGACAGTCGGAATAATGTCGGAAATTGCAACCCTGTGCTAGACGTTTAATTTAATATTTGTACCTAGGTATAATATATAGGCTACCCTTTCTGTGTACATGCAATTACAAAATGAACTATATTAAGATTTTTATGAGTCAGGTTCTTGTTACCTACTAAATTATTGTGGGCTACTTTGAAGCACATGTAAAAAGTTTGGCAGTTGAATATTTGTAATGATGTTGATATCTCTTAGACTGTTATAATTGTATTGTACATAGGGTGGACATGTCGGAGATGAAAGGTTAACTAGTGTTATTTCTAACAAACTTGATATTTAGTTAAATTTATTTTATTTTACCTACTTTACCATGTTGTATTTTTTTTCTGCTGGGTAGACGTACTATTGTAAATTTCAATACACATTGTATGTATTTAAGCTTTATGAGGGAAATGCTGCTTGAGGGACAATCCTGTGCAAAAATGTGACCACCTACTTGTAAAAGAATGTGTATTTTTTAAATTGTTAAAAAGGAGAAAGAAGTAATTACTTTGTGGAGGATAACTGTTATCACTTTCGTGTTAATGGTGTGTGCGGTGCCTAAGTATGGGCAATACTTTTTATGGAAAACGATTTTTAATTCTAAACTTATTTCTTAGCGGCCCTAATCACATAGGTATGCTACCTAGGCCTATCACATTGTTTGAGTTTCATATACGTATAAGTTTTTTAGGTACTATGTTGTCATCACAATGAAAATAGTCTAGGTTTAGTAATACTGTATTTATAAAGTCCATAGCAAAAATGTATGCCTAAGATGTAAATGCCTATACTGCCTGAGACTTAATAAATTTAGTAAATTCTAATTACAACATTTTTATGAATTGGTACTACATATAGAATAACATAATTTTTGCTTTGTTATCATTGATTTTGCTCTGTGGATCGTTTTTCGCTCGGAGGAAACCTCGCGCTGGGCGTGATGTCATTAGCTAACGTTTGGGGGCAAAATGTTACAAATGAAACTATTTCGTCAAAACTGTGTTAATAACATCAGTAGTCGCGTTTTTTCAACGCGATTGTGCTCGCAGTAGACGGTTCCCGTAGAACAAACTAGTGCGGCAAGACAAAAGATAGGCCATCCGTCTGTACTACCCCCCCCCCCCCCCCCCTCGGGTAATTTTGCATTTATTTTCCATTTTAAAAGAGTTGAATTGTCTTTCGTTCGTTGCTATAACAACAGATCTCAACGTCGACTATACAGTTTCCGACTGAAATTAGTCTGGCCGTTCGTAGGCAGCTACGTAGTGGTGCAGTGTTTGTGCCAATGTGTGTGACCAAACTCTCAAGCTATCTCGCTCACTCTCGATTGCATTTCACCGTGTTCTGTCGCTATCCGCAACGTCTCGAGTTTCGATCGCACAAGCATTTTAATATTACTCAGGTTAAAGTGAAATCTCATAAAAATTAATTTTCCTATATATTTAAATGTGTTTTTAATTTCCATGCTTTAATAATCTAGCATAATCTCTTCAAAGCTACATAGAAGAACTTGCAGTTCAAGTATGTACGTTTCTAGACTATACCTTGTTTATTACTACTCCTTTGGAGAGTTCTTGTTGCAATGTATCCAACTAAAATAAAATGTGTTTACTCACTTTTGATTATTTGGTGTTTAACTAACAACGTACTTGACAACTAGATCATATATGTCAGGAGTTCACTTAATATAAATTTGTCTTCATACAGCAATAACGTTACATGAAGTAAATAATGCTGTGATATGTTTTGACCCTTATGCTAGGATGTGTAATAATTCTAGTACCTATTGTCACAGACTTTTCATGTAAGTGCCAAAAATAGTTCAGTAGGCCTATACACTTTTCTTATTATAGATATTTAGGTTTTTCTCACAAGCCCTAGGTGACATGTTAGTAGTTTACTGCCCCAACAGGACGATAGTATATCAGATTCGGGGTCTCAATTAGCGGACGACGGTCCGAGTGTCTCATGGACCCGCGATGGAGCGTGGTCAAACAAATTGGAGACAAATTCAAAATTATCTTGCTAGTCTACTGTTTTTAGTTCGATATATACATAGTTTCTTTGCATTTTTCTTTAGTCTATGCACATATTTCCATTTTGCCTTCATTTTCTGACAAGTTTTAAGCTACTCGTTGAGCACTTTCTTGGATCGTTTTCACCCGATGTGTGGCAACTATTTCTAACCACGAGAGTCTGCCAATAAACGAGTCTGTCTTTCAGCGAAAGCTTTGCCAACTGTTGATATTCTAAATCTCTTTACTGCCCGTTAGCTCTCGAGTAACTAATACAGTAATTATTATCTACGTTGTTTGTACTACACGTAATTAAATTGTAACGTCTTCGTCGTTCCTAACTATTGCCCGACACTCTCTGCGGTATTTTCAACGTCGTTACTTTTCCTACCTGCTACGCCACTGTGTTCCTAACTTCATCAAAACAATCCCGTCTGTTATATTACGTAGCTGCTTAGCCACTGTGTTCCCTACTGCATGGTATGGCCACTCCGCTCACATAACTTGCCTCTACTCAGTCGTTGTGTTCTCTTGTACGTCGCGGTGTTCTTTTCTACGTAGCTGAGTCGTTCTCTTCTATGTAACTGTGTTCCAGCTGTATCTAGCCTATTGCCAACCACTTCCACGACTTGCCTGTACCGACCGGCAGCAACAATTGTCTTCTCTGCTGCCGTGGAGTTGTCACACCTCTCTTTGCTCAATCTTAGCTCTTGCCTAGCACTCGCCCGTTTCTTCGTACGTAGCATCTAGGAACGATATTAAGTAGCAAGTGTCCTATGGTGTATTATAGTTGGCAATTTCACATATCAAGGATGTAAACGAGATTAGATCATAACATGTATTATGCTTTCATGACCGGCATGCGTTAAACACGTTTTGCTGCTTTTGAACCGAGCGTCGATTCTCGTGCGCTACTGCTCAGCCACATCTGTCGGTGAAGAAAGTAAACATGTATTTAATCCTTTTTCATATCTCTTAGTTTGCTTACACATACGCGCAATTGAGAATCTTAGCTTTGATTTTCAAATCGTATAGCTCAAGTTTCTGTGTAGCCCACTTGTTGTAAATGCAATCTTATGACACAGTGTGATGGCAGACAATTAACACGCTACTGATATTTTCTCGTTGATACTTCTGGTTTTACTGAGTTCCGAGTCTCTCAAGTTGAATTGCTGTGCATTGATAGGCCAAATATGTACAAACAAAAAACACTAAAAAGAAGCTGCAAATTCAAGCAAAGACCAATAAAATAAACACGGCTTCTGGGACCTTTGGGGTCGTGCGTTTTTACGATGTATCCCACCGGGAACTATATATTTTCTAAAGCGAGCCCTATTTATAACTGTTTTTAATAATCAGTATGCAGACTATCTGCTTAGTGCGGCATAATAGAGTCAATTATTACGCTTCAATGAAGTATTCCTTGTCTTCTACTTATTTAAACGTAAGATATTATATATAATAAACGTACGTTCGTATAGACGCGTCAGAATTACTAGCGAATTTCATTTCCGGTGATGATTTCTAAATGTATATGTGTATTTACTTACATTGTGAAATCTGTAATATACCAGCACTTACAGCAATATTCTGATCATACTAGTTATTGTATTGTATGTTGCTTAAGTCGTTTTTAAACCCGACCAGTAAAACATGTGGTAGTATTGTGTGAACCACTAGATTTAAGAATAATCCGACTCATTAATTAATTATATGTAAGCAAGTTGAAGTTATTTTGAAAAAAGCATAATTGTTTTCAATTCAACTCTTGTGTTTATAACTGTCAAAGATGTAAATACAATCGTCCAAGATTTTAGGAGCACATACGTTTAAACTTGGAGATAATGCATACATATTACATACCGTTCATATTTAAGGAAGTGAAGTTCAGATATATTATGAACGTCTCAATAACGGGGGTTATACTTGAAATATCAATGGTATGAGTACATTATTATTTCTTTGCCACCCTAGGTTATTAATGGGTGTTGTTTACGTTTCTTTCAAACTGAACATTATTAAATTTGCACAAGTCCAAAAGTACTGATGTATAGTTGCCTGATCATGACTTTCTTTAAGCATTTATGTTGTAGAAATGGGTACCTACATAATTTGTCTTCATGTATTTAGAAAATAAATCGCTTACTGTAATGTAATGTTTATATACCCGTATAGATGAGTTCAAAATCGGCGAGTTTCTATCATCACCTTTGTCGAAGTGTTGCACGCCTACTTAGATTCGTTGAAAGGTGTTCTAAGCAGACAGACACACATGGAGTTATACAGCACCTGTCTCAAAATGGAATAAAAACATTGAGCGTACTCCCCCCCCCCCCCCCCCACAACCTACATCTTGGATGTTTGGAACTTGGTAGGAGTAAAAATCTCGCCACTAAATTCTTGACCAAAGCGGAGGGAATCAAGCACATTGTTGTAACTTGAGCAGTACCCGACTGGTGAGCACAAAAAAAAGACAGAAAGAAAACGTTGGTGCTCCTTGATTTTGAACATATCTTTACATCCAAGTAACACAGTACTAGTGTAATTCTATTTGTGTAATGTTTTTCAATTTCGCACACACATGCTCGTAAGCGTACATATTATATTGGCTGTTGTCGTTTTAACTTCGTCATACGGTACTTTGCCCTGTAATGTTTCTAAGTACTGTAGCAAAGCAACGCCATAGGCCCATAGAACATGGAATAGAGTTGCTTATCTTTCACTGTCGACCGATTTGACTTACATTTATTTATACACAATTCATTTCCAAAAATGGTACCTATTGATTTAAGTGGCTAACGAGTACATTTCCACAGGTTGTTCCTATCGCGAGTCAATTGATGTTAGCGCGGACCTATCAGCTATTTGAGCACAAAAGGCCATTCCGATATGTCGACAACTGGAAAACCGCAGGCATAACCGATGAATGATGAAAATAGTGGACATTACACAACATTATACCGTAATATCTTTTCAGACAATAAAAACTTACTGTACAAATACATAGTTTTATCCCAATGTTGAAACTTGTTGCATGATTTTTTTCATTTTTACGTTATTTGCTCAAACAAACCTATGAGGACATAACTCTCAATCGCTTTTGTTAACACTGTATCTTGCTTAGTTAGTAGCTAGTTTAAAAACAATTTTAGCCGATTGACATTAATTTTATGGACACGGTTTAGTAATTGTAATAGTTATGGATATGATGCACGTAACGATAACGAAGGGAATGATGAGGCAATGTTTGTGTCCTTTGGATTTGGAATCTCTTTTACTGTGTTCTTTTTTTTATGTTTCGTTTTCACTTTTCAGTGTTCAATAGATGTAGTTCCACATCGTAGAATAATTGTTTACTTTATTACGGATGCTTAGTAGGTTAGCTTTGAAATTGTTATTGTTATTATCATTGTTATTAAGTAGTGACAAAATACGAGACTTGATTTCTATGACCCAAGTTGTTTCGGAAAATTAGCCGGTTGGCAATTTGAACAGTGTACCGTCCGAATTACGACGAATCGAACCTAAATATTCTAATAAACGCAATTGATACATGATGCAATGTACCAGTAATTGCGACAAGTCGATTAACATACGCGTGCTGTCGCATCCAATGAAATGTAGGTTTATTCTAAGTGAATGAATGTGGTTTATCAACCGTAGTTCCTGGAACTGTCAAACTCTTGTAATTATGGTAGCCCAACCTACGACAATATATATAATATGTATACACTACTTATTTATGTAAATAATACCTGTGAAGGTATATAGCTGACCTAGTATTAATTTGAAAATACTCACAGATCAACTGAAAGTTCTAATGTAATGCATTTAACCAATGGCAATTTATTGTGTGGCATGTATTATGTTGTCATTAAAATTGCAAACTGCTGTTCAAAAGAAACCCTGTGTACACTGATCTATATAGTAATACGTATGTAAGTACTCTACGAGGGAGAAATCGTAAATTGTCTGATGTGATTTTGGCCCGATTTGAGTTGAGCAATCTGGCAGAAAGTTAGGTTAGGCAAACACTTTCCAGGTTATGATGAAATTAAATAAAATGTCAAATTAATGTCATGTAAGACTTGGATGTGTAGACGATGATTTTAAAATTTTAGGCATATTTCAATGATAGTGATTGTTGTGCAATGTTTATTACAAAAATTATAGCTGTGCTTATTAATTTGTTTTTTAGTTATACTATAAAGCGTTTTATACTATAATTTAGAGCTTCGTTCTGGACAAATACCGTGTCCGTGATTTTACACGTTCAATCGGTGTTTTCCTTTCTGCAGGCCGAGAAGTGTAGGATTATCATTGTTGTTAATTGATGTCAAACGCTTCTGAACTGTGCTAGGTAAATGTGTCCAAATACAACAATCAAACGTTCATTGCACTGAGACACATTTGTACCTACGTACATTGTGATAAGCGACTACCTCATCTTGAACAAACATTTTATGGTAATTTTTTAAAACGTGGAGCAAGTGAAAGGAAATGTTTTTGTTGCCTCGTTGGAAACAGAACAATTTACGTAGGCGAAATAAACTTGAATTATTTTGTGTTGCACCGGATGGCATGAGATGTCAATTGTGGGCATAAGAAAAGAAGAGAAGTATTTTGTGTATGGAATGTGGTACAACCAAGATGAGGTAGTCTAGTAAAAGAATATCAATGGGATATTGCGTAACGAGGGACCCACATGATAAACAGTCATTTTATAGTTGTATCAAAGAGATTATTGTTATTAGTATGACGTAGGCCTACTACGATGGTGTCGATCACTCAATGTCAACTATCAAGGACCAGACTAACCAAAGCTATGAAACTGAAACTAGGATGGTCTATTTTCTTAAAATGCGAACCATGAACAATAACCCCAACTTTTCGGAATTGCCAACTGTGACAGTTGCAATGTCTACAGAATACAGGAGTCGAAGTAATCTTTCCTCACGAGTTTTTTCGAGGTAAATAGCAATCACGTTCGAAATAAATTCTTTTCGAAACCAATGCTGATGTTATCTGTATTAAAAAGAACGCAGGACTCGGTTATCGATATTTTCTTGAACGCTGACGAATAATAATTGAAGTATCTAGACTACAGGACTTTTTTTTCGTACGTAATGATGTACAACATGTTAGTTTAGATACACAATATAAACGTAGGCCTAACAATGCAATCGAAACCGTTTGTACCGTCTGAGTGCTACCGTAGGATTAGCATGATTTAAGCAGTGATATTTGTGATATTGATAATTGGACGGACTAACTGTGTATTGTGTTATATTTAATAGCAGCTGTTTTAGTAACTAGGCTAAAATAACATAAATATATTAGTATGTGCGGTAATGTAGGAAGTTATTCGGTGTTACACAAAACAGATCTGTTTCGTATTATTTATTTTCATTAAATCAGAATATTAATTTAATAGGTGGCAAAAATGTAACAAGATAAAAAATATAATGTGTAAGCATGTGAGTGTATGTAATGTATTGTTATGTGTGTGGTAGGATGTTTGAACAAGAAAATATATGTAAAAGGTACAAAATTATAAATTAATAAAGTACATAAAATTAAATGTTAATAACACAATTTGTACTTATTTCCGCTCATGTATCATCCATGCCAAACTAATAAAACAAAAAGTGCTATTTTCGTATGTTAATTATTAAATTTTATAAGCTTGAGGATATTTTGCTTCTAAGTAGGAAGCGCAGCACACCCTGAGATTCTTGTTTATTCTTCAAGTTAGTAGTAGTTTGATTAAACTGCTTCAAATCGAAACATTCGAAGGTAGAAAGGGGGGGGGGGGGGGTGTAGTGAAAAATAATATATATGCTGGATGTACTACGTGTACATATTACTGTTACTGTGTAAATAGACCTAGGATTAGTATGACTATAGAACTATTACTTTTGTACAACATGTTATTACTTTTATTTTTGATATTATTATATAATTGTCAAGTACTTTGCAAGCTCATCAAAAGTGTTTTCAGTCCATCATATTGTGGGCAATAAACGTAGTACGCCTCCTATTCATATCGTTATCAGGTACTTTTTAACAGATAAAACCGCTACTACTAGATAGTATCTGGTTCATGTGGAGATTTCAGTTTAATGAGCTCTTGAACATACGAAGGGATTAACGAGAGATTATATTGCAAGATCACTACACGTGAAGTCTGTAATGTCTACACAAGAAGCTATATAGCCGATGGAGAAGAAGCAAAATTATGAGATACTAATTTTGTGTGGCTATATGGTCTTTGGATTTACTGAACTTTTTTCCTGCTTCCATTGCACTTTGAGGTTTAGGGTACCGGTTTGGGCTGGGAACAAAATATGATGTAATTAAAGAAAAAATAATAATAGTTGAGACAGGCAATGTCAATATAGGCATGTTGCTTCACCACTGATACCTCAATTACTTCTACGATACGACGTACAATCTTTTTCAACTCATGAATTCTCGAGGTTGATGTTTAAACATGCCACCCTGAATAAATACATCTCTCGTTTAAAACAAGCATTAATTTTATAGTTTAGATATTCCTCCCTACGTTAAGTAGACTCAGAGACTGAATTATAAAGTATTTAGTAAGCTACTAATTTATTTTATCCATGGTATCAGGCTTCCCATTGGTTGTTGCCACTTGCCAGGGTGAAAACAAGCTAGAAACCTACTTAATATTTCATAATACTGGGCCTCGATTCACCATTTTATGAGGACATGGCATAATAAGAACTGCAACTTGATCGACAGGCCACCTGGGTATAAGTAAACGTCATCGCTGGTTTTACGATGTTTGCATTAACAACATCACCTGTGAAGATGGCCGTGAATTGAACTGCACTGTTTGAACTGCACTCGTTCTCACCTTTGGTAATTGACAGGTGTGGACTTCAAACACATTTCAATAACCGAATTATCGTTCCATGTAAACAAAAAAGTGGGGATAATATTTATACATTCAGTCGAGCCCACTTTAAACAATTTGAAGCAAACTAAACTAAAGGAGATAACCTGTATGTATGTATTTATTGTTTAAAAGGGAAAAGAAAATCAAAATTACAAGTTGTTAAACCCAGAATGCTTTGCAAACTGGACTGGAAAATAATTTAGCTTTGCTCTAAAGAATCAGTTGGTTAGTGAATAAGAATAAGTGGAAATAACTCTTTTTAATAAAGAATGTATATTTAGACACCACCTTTTAAGAAATTAATTATAAAATATGTATATCTTGACCCCGTTTCCATCATTAATTATCGGGTAGGGGGGAGTAGCAAAGTACTTCATGTCTTGGGCTAATGTCTTTGTTGCCGGCTAGCCAGGCCTGACACATTGTTAAAATAAATAAAATAAATACATTTTTTTATTGACATCAGATAATGGTTCACTGTAGAAGAGGAATAAGGTAATAAGTATTATTCCATTATTATGTCTCTTCCTTTGCCAATTATTCCAACTTAAATCCAGCCCCATATTTATTTCCATCGTAGATAGCAGCGTTATTTCACCGCGCCAGATTCGCGCGAGAAACACGTTTCATTTGTGTCGTTTTCCCCTTTTGATATCGAGTGTTAATTACTTGTTTGTTAAACCTGCTTGTTTATTGTGTCCGTAGGTAGAAACGTGCATGCACTCCCGTCCCTTCTTTCTCCGTAGGGCTGATTGTGGGATCAATAGATATGGTTTAATGTTGACGTCCATTAGTATGGCTTAGCTTCGAGTACTTGACAAGGGCTTTGTATACACAACTTGGGTCATGCAAGCTCATGATTTATCTGCGCACGGAAGGATATGAACTGATGACTTTATACCATTCATTTTCATGATATTTGTGTTTCATTCTCTAAACTTGTGTTTTATTTTGGTAATAATTGAGTAGATTGGGTTGACTCCAATACCACAGACCCCCTAATAATATATTATTATTACTTTTGAAGAGGGGTGGGGGGGGGGGGGATTTTGCTCATGAAAAATATGATCATAATTCATACTAATATTTGGTTTACAAATACATTTGTTTGAAATAAATTTGTTTTATTCCAATATAAAAAAAAAATAAAACTGCCCTGACAACTAAAACTAAAAAAAAAAACTAAACTAAAACTGCAGAAGCTAGCACAATGTTGCAAAAATCTAAAAACAGTGTCTTGTTAATCACAATTGTTTATTTAAATGTATTTAATTGTTTTATCCATTTTAGTTATCCTGGTATGGTGGATTTTAAAACATCGGAGAACAAAACATTATAAAAAAAAATATCGGCACTAGTTAAAAACGTGGTTCTCCACATGTGGTAGTTAAGGGTGATCAATTCTAAAACAAGTTCAGTATTGCTGAAATTACACAAGCAGTCCCAATCTACAGCAACATGGATCACAGCAAAATTATCCCATGACTGCAATGGGATGACATTTAAAGAGAATTCTACAATGAAACGATTTTAGTAAAAATATTTTTTCAGAATGCAATCTACAATGTAATCAGTTACAAGAAGTGATTTTTGATGGGGCGACATTTATGAAGCCAGTAAGATATTGTGAACGGGGCCCCTAACGTATTATAATAACCATGGTGATGAAGTGCGTGTGTGTGTGTGTGTGTGTGTGTGTGTGTGTGTGTGTGTGTGTGTGTGTGTGTGTGTGTGTGTGTGTGTGTGTGTGTGTACACTGGCACCAGAACGGGTGCACGTGCACTCCTTCTCGCCTCTCCTCTCTCTCTCTCTCCGTGAGATAGTACGTTGCCGTGTGCAAGCATCTCCCGTTATCCCACACAACGGGGGATGTCGGAGCTTGCAAGAGATCACTCCCATAGCGTAGTTTACGTTCGATCTGCGTAGATGGTGCTTCATCACAGATCACATCATAATCGAAAATACAACCGGTAAGTTTCTGTTATTGTAATCGTTTACGTAAAAGTTAATTCAAAATCGAGTTGTATAGCGTTATATTAACATATTAAATTGTTATTTTATTTTTGTCGTATTCTTTCTTTTGGGCTAACACTATGTAACTAGAATTTAAAGTGTCAATTGGCTAGCAATGTCAATGGCCATTTTTAATTTCGTTATCATTATTGAGCTGTACCAATTCACTGAATGAATCAGAGTGATCGCATTATTTGAGTTTGTGTTGTAGTATTACGTGTCTTGTTAAGTTGGTCGTTGTTGTGCAACATTTCTAAAAACAATTAAAGAAACTGTGGTAGTGGTTATAGAGAAAGGACCGTGCTTCATTTCAATTCAATTGCTTGTGGTTATTTATTGTGCGGAAATGAAACCTCTGTTTGTGATTTACAGATCAGGACAGATGGCAGTTTCCAAGAAGGGGGTACGAAAGAATAATAAACGGTAAGTTACAATTTGGAAATATACTTGTACACCAGTTTTTATTTTTTGATAATTTTGTTGTTTAAAAAACATATTAGCCCTTATGTTGAAATACTATCCTGATTTGTAGACGTATTTAAAATTGTCCTTGCTGGAAACGTACAAAGACAAATATATTTGAACAATAATTTCTGTGGTGATTAAAAATACAAAATAATAATTATGAACCACTCTTTACTGAAAACAATCTAGAAATAAATTACCATTTGTGGAGTTATTAGATTTAATTTTTGGGTAAATAAAAGAAAACAAAAATCAATTAAAAGACATGTAGGTCTACATTTTTCGTGATTTTCTAATTTGACTGTTGTTGACAAATTTTGTAAAATTTAATGATACATTAATTCTGTGATTTTTTTATTGATTGATTAATTACATTCTCCCACCACAAGAACAGCTGTAATCGAAATACGTAATTATGTTCCTACATCTGACCAATGCCTCTTACTAGACAGTTAACTAATGCCCAGTTAATGTTCTACCATAATCAGCCCTATGGAGAAAGATTTAAGGAATGTGAGTGCATGCACGCTTTTACGTACGGACGCAATAAACAGGTTGTTGACAATCTCTGAAGTAATTATAAATCAATATTACAAGGGGAAAACAACATAAGCGTGCTTCATGCAAGTCTATCATGATTGTTTTGTTTTGTTGATGTCATGATAGATGGCCAATGATGGAATGGTGCTGCCATTCATTACAGAAATAAAGTTTGAGCTGGATTAAAGTTGGAATAATTGCCAATCAAGGTATCATAATTATTGCCTTATGCCCCTTCTACACTGGCCAATTAACTGATGCCAATTAATGTCGATGAGCATACTATAAAGTTCAAATCAAATAAGAATAACAAATACAAATACTAACAATGAATAATATGTGCAGGAATGTTTATTTCTCTCCGTTTCACACGGTAAATATTGTTGTACACTCAGGCGACCCTAATCCTATGCAAACAAACAATTTTTTCTCCTCTCTGAGAAAAATCAATTTTCTCACCTGTCACAAATACATTGCACAACAAATAGTTGCAAACCGACAACACACTCGAAGGTAATAACAACAGTTGACATGTCGTTTTATTTACACCGTTCATCGTTAATTGATTTTTGCGTCGGCATGATTTCAATGCCATCTTGATAAAAGTCCCACGCTAATCAATGACCCGGCTTGTTCATGTTGACAACACGCGGTTCGAATAAGAAAGTAGTAAATACCGTAATTACTTTGAATGACAGACATGAAACGTGAATGAACAACAATTTACGCGCGTAATATTTCCGTGCTTGGGCGTGCTTTCAGTTGTGTCTCGGAAAGTAGAGGGAAGGATAACGGGTCTAGGTTTTCAATAGGAACGATTCAAACTGATAGATTCGCGACTGAAAAAAAATCAATTAGTTTTTTTCGTGGGCCGATCATTTACTTAATTTAAAGTGTAATTTGGTTTTAAACAAAATACAAACGGTTTGAAATCATAGATGGTGATAAAACTAAATATAATATAATAATTGCATATAATTAAAGTGGCAAATCAATACTACTCTACAATGCAAATTCAACTAGCTTTAATCAACGAAACTTACCAACCAAAAAAAACGCACACATCTATGAGAATGTGTATTTTTTTGAAATCAAAAACAATTTTATCAGTTGCATTTTGTTAGTTAAATATGTGTATGTGATAGTACATATTTTGTAGCAGTGTAACTCGGTGCTTCCCAAACTTTTTTTACCCAAGCCTCATTTTTATAATCCTACGCATGGTGATACCTTGCAAGTGTTCATAAATTAAAATTGCAATACATGAAATATAACATTTTTATCAAAGTAATTCCACAAACGGCAAGTGTAAATTGTATGTTCTTAAGTGCGTCGTATCGTCTAGCATTTGCAAGCCAAAAATTATTATCTGCAAGTAAACCCCCTCGTAAGACGAAATTAAATGATATAACGGAAAACAAATCAGTAGCTGCATCATTACGTATTTTATTTGCTTTATCGTGCAGTGAGGCGGGCCTCACATTTTGAGAAACACTGGTGTAATGGATTTGTGTAAATCATGTACTCGTGACCTAGATAAAGACGAACATACTACTCAAAAGCCGGGGGAAAGTGAAGACTACAAGGACAAATCTCCAGGGTAAGAATAAAAAACGTATTTTGACCCCCCATGAAGTAAAATAATGCCAATGCTATGAGTTAAAACCCGCACAACATCTCCAATGAAATAAGAATAGCAGTTCCGATTTCAGACAGTTTCAAAACAAATTCAAGAACCGCGCAGGCTAGTTCTTTATTTTGCCGTTTTCGGCCAGAATTTATTTTGACGGCGCAGTTCATCTGTTTTTATGAATAATCCTCTCATCTAAATAATGTGTGGTTTTTTAACACTACATGCCCAGGATGTAACGACTTTCCTTCCATTCCTTTTCATTGGCAGTCTGTCCGCTTCCATCCTCTTCAAGAGTTCGAACCATCACAGTTTTGTCCTTACAATTTTATCTTCAAGCTGCTCGATTCCAATTGTTTCCTTTAATGTATGTTTTTGATCCTATCTCTTCTTTTTTCTCTCAATGTGCTTCTTAGAAACCTCTTTTCGACTGCCTGTATCATACTTTCTTGTTGACAGTTTATCATGCACACGTAGCATGACTTAACTCCCGTATTTTGTTTTGCCATCGTGCAGGGTTCGTTCTGGTTCGTGGTTTGTCGAGCCTTCCAACGACCCGAATACATTGGGCAACGTTCATCGCGAGATCAAGAAGTCGTACAACAAAAAGGGTAACATACCAGCATGTAACTTACAAGATCTTTTAAATATCTATCTGGAACGTGCTAAATATCCAAAACTCTCTCTGGATAGAATTTCAATTCAGAATATTGCTTTTAATATTTCATTCGTCCATCTCTATGTTAAAACACTATGTTTGTGCATTTTCTAAAACATGGCAATGCATTTTTGACCATAATGCCAAATCATTGATTTATTCATTCTTATCCTATTAAATAATAGCATTAGTATTTTATTATAATACAAATGTATTTATTTAACGAACCTCTTCACAGATAACCTCCAGACATCTCCCATGGACGACGATGAATCTTCCTCGATGGTTTCGATCTCGATACCCGAAGACGTGAAGGCGGACAAGAACTCTTTCTTCCGGGCGATCAGCTCCATCCTCGCGGCAGTGCAGCTGTTTGCACTCATGCCGGTAGGTGATCAACCCATATATTAAACTTCCGTCACGTTCATAAGCAAGGTTAACTATAAAATTCTCAGGAGAGACATTTGGCTCCACGCTGTCTATTTTAACAAAAGCCACCGTGAGATTTACCGATACCTGCTTGTTAGTGTCCACTTTGTGGAGTGCACCAACTGTGATTTGAATGCACCCTCACAATGCCAGCCAAAAGACGTGCTGCAATACCAGAGACAGAACGAGATGCAACTAGATTTGGAAGTTAAATAAATTTAATAAAATGATATAAGAGAAAAACAATTAACATTATCGATTCGCTATTGAAGTTCCCCTTTCAATAATCCGACAGTTGTCAACATGTTTTTAACATGTTTGCAGGTATGTGGTGTTCGAGGTCGCAACGCTTCCGACCTTCGCTTCCGTTGGTGTTCGCTGAGGGTCTTCTGGAACCTCCTCACAATCTTCGGGTGTCTAACGATGGCCGTTCTTTCCTCCATTGAGTTCCTCTTCCACATGGAGATAACGTTCAACAATTCCGGTGAGGTCCAGTAGTTTCACGTTTCATTTGGCTTAAATGTTTAGCGTAAATATTTAGCATAAATGTTTTACTTGTCTTGCGAGAGAGAATGAATGAATTTACATACAAAATAAAAATAATTACTAAACAACTATTTGCTAAGAAACTGTTCTAAACTTTAAAAAAATTAATTCTATAAGATAAATATAAAAAGATGTGGCATTTTCATTTTCTGCAGTCATAACCAAGAACGTTTGCTGATTGGTCAAGATGTGACGGGATGTAGACGGGGTTTAAACGCCTTGCCTACACCAGTGACTACTGGGGTTAGCTGGTTGCCTACGAATCTCATGATGGTTTTAATGTGGCATCTTATTTACTCTCAAAACTCAAAAAACTAAATTAAAAAATAGGAAAATAAACTTTAAATTAGAGTTAAAAAAAACATGCAAACATAAGTGGATTCGTAAATGTAAATATTGGACTTTATAAAAATTATTATGTATTGACATTCGAACTTACATGTTGCTTTATATTAAATAATAATAATTCTTTGTCTCTTTTCAGCAAATCCATTTTTCTTCTTCAGTGCGACCACAATCATGATCCTATTCCTACAGCTCGCGAGAAACTGGCCCAAACTTGCCGCGCAATGGGAGAAAGTTGAAGTGTCGATGCGATCCTACGGCTACCCCAGATATCTCGCCATCAAGATGAAGATAATGACATCCGTAGTCATGTCCGCAGCGCTAGGTAACATTGCTGCTGCTTAACAAATAACCACGTTTCTAATGTAGTTACATTAAATAAATAAATAAATAAATAAATCATGGGCAATTAATGCCAATTATCATTATTATTATTATTGGCATTTAACGATGTACTCGACAATTAGCTAATGATGTTGGAGAAGATTGAGGAAAGCGACTAGTAGGAGGGGAAAAATATTATTTAAGGGGGTTTTGGGTAGAAAGAGGTAGCTGGAGGACATCATTTCATCATCTGTTATGATTGGAAAAGTCACCCAGGGCCAAGTATAACAAGCCAACTCGCCACTGGTGAGTAAGAATTCATTATTAGCGAGGTTCTGTTGATGTGTGCTAGATTATTATTATTGAGCACATTGCTAGTATTAGGAATTCAGACAAAACCGGTGTTAATATATTCTATGGACAGTGTAAAGTACCGTCTATATGCATTATCCACTAGGCTGTGCTTAGAGTGCAGTGAGTTTGTGCATTATCCACTAGGCTGTGCTTAGAATGCAGTGACTTTGTGCACATGTGAATTTGTAGAGAGCTTTGGTAATATCAATAAAGAACTTGCATTGTTACATTGCATAGCAATGGTTGTTGACTGGTAACTAAGGACATTATACAGAGGAAGATGGTGGAAAGTGAGCCTAGAGAGAGGAAGTGGTGTTGAAAGCTACACGGAACAACTTCAAGAACTCGAGTCTTTGAGCCTTACAATTTCTCTAGTTATCCAAACTAGTATTACCCAGACGTCAACTACGCCTGCCCCGTTAAATGGGACGGTGATTTTTGAAGCGTCGGTTACACACGATCAACCACTGAATTCAACCTACCATGAAGGACATTTTGGAAATCCTACCATGGACGCCTGCTTGAGAAACCAAGGTTAGAAGAAGAATACACCTATAACTGGAGCTGGTACTGTCTGTAGACCTATTTGTGACAAGTTATTTACTGTGAGCATTCGTTGTCTATGTGATACAATTTGGCACACCAACGCTGGGGCTCGATACTATAATTGCATTTACCCCGAGAGAAAAAAATTTTTTTTTTTAACCAAACACTTAAAAATTTGAGGTGTAATTATAAGCTCGATTAATTTGAACGTTCGCAGAGTCACTGCTGACTATGGACAGGATGCAGGGGGAGGAGGTTCAGAATGAAGTAGGGAGGAGTATAGAGGAGAGTGTTCAAGAGGTAGAGATCAGGTCTGTTGATTTGAACAGTTTAATGGAGATGATGATTAAGATGAATGGTGATATGAAGGATATGAATGTGGGATTACGTGAGGACATTGTGGGATTACGTAACGACAATGAGGGAATACAGAAGGACATTGTGGGATTACGTAACGACAATGAGGGAATACGGAAGGAAATGGGGGAAATGAAGTCCGAATTGAAGATAAGCTTTGAGGAAAAATGTGATAAAATGTTTTATGGGTTGGAAACTAAATTCACAGCTTTGAGGACTAAGGTTGAGGATGAGATCGAGGTTATAGACAATAAAGTGGATGGCTTAGTAGAAGAGATATGGGAGTTGAAAGGTAGGTCCGAAAAAATTGGAGATAAGGTTGTAAAGGTTGGCGGTAAGCTCAATGAAGTAATTGAGGAAATAGGGGTGTTCAAAAGAGATGTAGATAACAAGATCGGAGGAATAAAAAAAAGTTCCGATAACTTAAAGGTAAGGGTAGACACGGTAATTGAAGATATAGTGGGGGTGAAACAACAGCTTCAGAAAGAGATAGGGGAAGTGAAAGAAATGGATCAACAGAGAATAAGTGGTCAGTGTGTAGGGTTAGAGATGGCGATTGAAGCCAATAAAAAAAGAATTGAGATGATGGAGGTCGATATGACAGGTGGTAATGCTGTAGTTACCATTCAGAATGATAGTGGAATCGGGGACCAGCTATTTCGTGAGGGGATTGTATTTACGGCAAATAACGATGGACTTCATCCAGTCGAATTTATAAAGTTATTGGAGAGCCGGTTTAAAAACTATGCGGTAAAAAACAACCGGAGACTGGCTTTTACACTACAATGTCTGAAAGGGGTATCCAAGACATGGTTGCAAGAAAACGAGTTTGTTACTTTTGAAGATTTTAAGGAGAAATTCCTTCAGCATTTTTGGGGGGAGAATGCACAAGCAGCCTTGCTAAAACATATTTACAGTGAGCAATATAAACCACAGGTCAACAATGTATTGAATCTTTTTGACAGGTGATGATTTGGTCCCTTATGGTGCCTATTGTTGTCGACTCTGTAGTTACATTGTTAGGTACTAGGATTATAGAGGACTCAAAACTAACATAGATAGCGCTGCTAAGCAACTTCCTTTCAGTGCCATTGATGAATAATAACAATACAACAACAATGAAAATTGACAGCTAGACCACTCCTAATAGAAGTTTATTTTCTTGCCACCAGAATGCGTCTAGTGTATTTTGAGTGCTCTATAGGTTGGTGTTGGTTATGGTGCAAAGTTATTAATGTGTTTGTTTTTTAATCAACAATTTAAAATTGTTAATTGTTGACAATTGTTGATTCTGGAAGAGGGGATTGATATCCAATTGTTAGAAGTGTATTGTACTATTAACATTGTATGGTGCTGTCATTCCGGTTTCAGGTTTCATAAACTTTCATTTTAGCATTTGAATTGAAGGGGTCAGTGAACGACATTGTTGTAGTTTACAGGTTTAGTAGGGGTAAGGCTATTTGAAGGGGTAATACGGTTTTCCAATTATAGATTTAAAGGGTTTATTTCTGAGTTTCGATGTTAGCAAACATATAAAAAATATAGATACATTTTGTCATCTTCATTTTTTTTATTTTTGGAAGGGGTATGATATAACGACCTACGACCATGGAAATTTTAAAAGTGGAGAACGTTGGAGATAATTTTTTTGAAATTTTTTTATAATTTCAATTAATAAATTCATAATATTATAAAAAAAATTTGAAGGGGTATTGTAAAGTACCGTCTATATGCATTATCCACTAGGCTGTGCTTAGAGTGCAGTGAGTTTGTGCATTATCCACTAGGCTGTGCTTAGAATGCAGTGACTTTGTGCACATGTGAATTTGTAGAGAGCTTTGGTAATATCAATAAAGAACTTGCATTGTTACATTGCATAGCAACGGTTGTTGACTGGTAACTAAGGACATTATACAGAAGAAGATGGTGGAAAGTGAGCCTAGAGAGAGGAAGTGGTGTTGAAAGCTACACGGAACAACTTCAAGAACTCGAGTCTTTAAGCCTTACAATTTCTCTAGTTATCCAAACTAGTATTACCCAGACGTCAACTACGCCTGCCCCGTTAAATGGGACGGTGATTTTTGAAGCGTCGGTTACACACGATCAACCACTGAATTCAACCTACCATGAAGGACATTTTGGAAATCCTACCATGGACGCCTGCTTGAGAAACCAAGGTTAGAAGAAGAATACACCTATAACTGGAGCTGGTACTGTCTGTAGACCTATTTGTGACAAGTTATTTACTGTGAGCATTCGTTGTCTATGTGATACAATATAAATTAATAATACAACTCAGTTTTCAAGTGTTGGTTTATTTCCCGGCTGAGCTAGGCCGACCAGAGTAGTAAGAGGGTGGGGGTACTGTTACAACAGAAATGTCAAGTACTTCGATGTGTTGATCTTATTTAACTGAAATACCCGGTTTGTTCCCAGTGGAGCACGTTCTCTCAAACGTGTCCGAGATCGATCGAGCTATCCGGTGTAACAACGGAAGCGCTCATTGGCTCGAGACGTACTTCACGCGCTTCTACACCGAAGTTTTCCGACAGTTCTCCTACTCGCATTGGAAAGGTACGGTAAATTGAAAATTAATTTGGTGACACGTATGAACGATTCAATGTTTACACATTGTGTGTGGGCCCTAATTTCATATCGCTTTGTACTAGTAAAGACAAAAATATATTTATCTGCCCATTTTCTGTATATTTTATTTAATTTATTTGATCTGAACAGAGTACACTAGAGCGAGTGAATAAAAAATAAATAAATAAGTCTAATTTTCAGCTCAACTTTCCATCCAATTCGAATTTTATAAGTTGGATGAAACATATAGTAATTTTATTTGTGGGTTATACCTTTAAGGTGCGCCAATTAAAAATGGGATCTTAAGATTGCAGTAGTACCGTATACCACTCAAAATTCAATATTGAATGCAGCAAGTGTAATGGAAAATTATATAAATTTTTAAATTCAACTTCTTGAATGGAAATTATGACCAAATAAAATGGCTGTAAGTAGGTAATTTATTCTGGCAACATATTCGTCAATCTTTAAGTTTGAAAGCGAATCGAGCAATCAGCCCGAAACGTCAGAATTGTATATTTGGTGAACGTGGCAATGAACGTAGCAGACGGCCGAGTTTGAATCAAGACTCCGGTCGCGACGAGAGGACTACCTAACGTAAGTGTTTGCATTGCCAGGTTTCCTCGTGATGGTTGTCAAGTTTGTAGCCACGTTCTCGTGGAACTTCATCGATCTGTTCATCATGTTGCTGAGCGTTGCCTTGGCCTCGCGAGTGCGTCAGGTCAACGTCAGACTCGGGGCGGTCAAGTCCAAGGTACGTTACGCTACACAGACACGCACGTTACGTCGTTCTGTAGTTTGTGTCGATGATAGGCCTTGCCATCGTAGTTTGATGGTAGAAACATGGACAGTTGGTTAGTTACTTCAACAAGTAATGTTTTACGTTTTTAGCATCGATTAGAGTCCCGGGAAAGCGCCGATATTGATCACTGTTTCACGAGTCTTGGTTTGGAAATTGCTTATTTTTATTTTTATTTCATTGCAACCTTTAGTGAATGAGAATTTATGAAAATTTGTCTTGACCCTAAATACAAGTTTTGTTCAATTTGTTCCATTTTGTCTGTGTATTTTGTGTCAAGTTAATATTTCATTTTATCTTTATTGCATTTTTTTTCTCCTACAATCATTTTTATTTGTTCTTGTTCTCTTTTCTGTATTACGACCTAGTTGTTTCTTGATTTGTTATCTTTGTAAGTCAGTTTACAATTGAATAGGATAGAAATTAAATAAATAAATAAAACGACTACGTGGTTGGGTGTCTTGTGAAGAGACAAGACTACTCAATCCCCAAACAACGTAACCACATAAGTAAAGACTATTTCCTAAACGTTATCTTTGCATGATAGAATGTTCATTTACTCCCCTTTGGTCTTTTCAGATCATGCCTGAAAACTTTTGGCTTCGCGTTCGTGAGGACTACAATAATCTCTCTTGTCTTACAAAAACAGTGGATTCGTACATTTCGAAAATAGTTCTACTCTCGTTCGGGAACAACTTGTTCTTTATTTGTCTCCAACTTCTTAATACAATCAAGTAAGACATCTGTGTACTATATATGACTAGAGATAATTAAATGTAGTAAATATAAATGCTAAATATATGGAAATTGTGTTACTTACTCTGTCTTTATTTGATCACTTTATTTTTGATAACTAATGCTTAATCATGGCATTTATCATAAAATTGGCTATTTTTGCTTTTCCTTTACTTTTAATTAGATTGTGAATAATAAAATAATGAACTCTAGTGATGTATTTGCCTACTGTCACATAAGAATTAACTTACTTAATAATATGCCCCAGTACTAGTCCTACGTACTACCTTGAATACATTGCACTGATCACGATAGGTAGGTTCCGTACTATAATAGAAAAGAACGTCATATCAGTTAATGAACCTGTACTTCCACAGGCCGATCAACACTTTCTCCCGTGAGGTGGTTTACTTCTACTGGTCGTTCGGATACCTGTTGATTCGCACATGCGCCGTCTCGCTGTTTGCCGCGAGTATTTACGACGAGAGCAAGGAGCCGCGATCCATCCTTTACTCCGTTCCGCCCGAGAGTTATTGTTTGGAGGTAACACGCATTAGAGCTATACTTTTTTTTTTTTTTTGGGAGTTTTAGGTTTTAGATGCTAATAATTGGCAATTGCTAACATGTATTGTTGAAAATGCTGCAAAATTCACATTTTACCAAGAATAAGGTGTTCCCATTTCTAGTTGCATTCTTGCCTGGTTTAAATAGTTACAATTAAAATGATTTTAAATATCTTCATATAATTTTCAATTAGAAGTGCAAGAACCATCCTCATATCACAGCTCATATTCATGGTGATGATGAAAAGAAAATATGTAATAGATGCTACACAAATGCTCATTAAAAATAATTGATGCTAAATTTAGAGAAAATTAATGCAAAAAAACTTACCTCTATCTTTTACCCATGTGGTTGAGTACGAAGATTAAAACTCGAGTAGCCATGGGATTCCAAACATTCAGTGAGCAGGTGGGGTTACTTTCAGGTGCAGAGATTCATGACGCAGGTGCTCTACGATGACATAGCGTTTACCGGACTGAACTTCTTCTCGGTGACACGGACTCTCATGCTGACGGTAAGTACGCAGGTGTCATGTTGTTACTCTCGACGTATCAAACAGATTTGCATTTATCTAGAAATGTAGTAGAACCAATTCAAATACTATTTCTTTTTAGTAACACAAAGTAATTCAAAGTGGCTTGCATTCTGTGGGCTTCTCATTTAGCCTATACACCTGTATGAAAAAGCTTGTAATAATTGATTAATAATTTTTGTGAGAATAATATAAAATGGATAAGAACACCTAAAAAAAGTGTCAGTAATTTATTAATTGTGTCAGTAACATTTGACATGTTGCCAGATTTAAAGTATAAATGAAAATTTGTCAAGAAACATTAAAATAAAGTAATACAAATTAACAAAACTTGTACCATTGAGTTTGTTAGTGCTTATACTTCCTAAGCTACTTTAATTAAATCAAACATATTAAATAAATTTTGGAGCCGTCAACGTAACAAGGCGCGCAATCAAGTATATGCTGTCCCCCACTAGAAATCAAATACAGTAACTGAGTACACGAAAAAAAAAAATACAAATTTATTTTATTTTTAAAATCATATGAAGTTATTTCACTTGTTTTCTTTTTGCATTCCAGGTTGCTGGAACGATCGTCACATACGAGATCGTCCTCGTACAACTCAACACCAGCCCCACGACAACCATCACCACGATACTAAACAACCAATCGCTTGACTGCGGTGTCCTTTAGATTAACGTCTCAACTAAACAGGGTTGTCGCCATGTAGCGAATCACATATTCGAAGCAGAAGTTACGCTATATTGATGATTTCAGTGCGAGTTAGTTTGAACTGTGTGAATTTTGCATTCAACATTTGTCAGTGTTAATCATCAAAGATAAATAAAATGTAATTAACTGCAGTGTTGGAGTTAGTTCAGGAGTCAGGAGTGATGTGAGAATACAAAAGGTTTTGGTATGATGAGACTGTGATCGTATGACAGCAAATAAAGTTTTAAATAGAAAATAGAAAAGCCCAGATCCAGTGCAGGATTTGAATTCTGGTTCAGGCTGTTTTTCTTTTAAAACCAATGTCTGAAGTACTGGTACATAGCTAGATTTAAATTTGAAGATAAGATTGTTGTGTGAAATCAAATTAATTGAAAAATAGAAAATATAAATTGAAAAAGCCTAGATCCAGTCCAGGATTTGATGGTTCAGGCTGTTTTTCTTTAAACTTCTAAAATGTATAGCTAGATTTGAATTTTGAGAGAAGATTGTTGATGAAAGTAAATCAAATTTAAAAAAAAAAAATTAAAAAGCCCTGATCCAGTCCATAGGCTAATTGGATTTTTCCAGTCAAGGCTTTTTTTTTTTTTTTTTTTAACTTGAAATAGATTTTAATGAGTCGTTTTAATAGTGAGTGTATGTTTATTTTATTGGAACATATGTTTTAATGAGAACCTATCAATTAAGTATATTATATCCAATTGTGCCTGGAATTGTTAATTCTGTTGTTGGATAAATAAATAATAATAATAATAATAATAATAATTAATCTTCTCACAATAATACCAAGTTATATGTAACTGGTGACTTTGAACTTGATGTCGCTAAATCAACAAGGCACATAATGATATATTGTCCACTACTGAAAATCAGTTCTTGTGATTAGGTAGGTAGACAGACAAGACAGATTTTTCTATTTTATGTTGAGGAAAGGCTGTGAAAATTTGACAGTCGGAAGCAAAGCCAAACAATGTAGGCCTAGAGCTCCCACTGAAAAGTTTGAAATTAGTCTGAAAGAAACTGATGAAAGTAGCCTATGCATAAAGGAAGATAATCTTGTGTGAATGACGAACAAGCGAGGTTTGGTGGGTACTGTCCCTAACAGCAACACCTTCATTTCCTATAGGAAATGAAGGTGTTGTTCCTATAGGAAATGAAGGTGTTGCTATTGTTGTGGAGCATTTGAATGGAGAGGTTTCATCAAATATGTATGAACGGTAATATAACGAACGCTATATGTTTCTTGTTACTGGTCATAGCATGTACTCTTAAATTAGTATCAGACAGAGTTAAATACGTAACTTGAAAACTTCTCTGTAGGCCTATGCCTAGCTACAACACCAACAACTGTTGTTGGTGTTGTTACTTTAAAATTAAAAACGCTATTTACAACAAGTGCTTTGTGTAATCATTGAAATACCTATAGTTCTCAATATTAGTGCATGTAACTGTAGCATACTGCCCACGCCTAAAAGCACGGCAACTCTTACAGAAGAGGAGGTAACTATACCAAGTTTGTATCAACTGAATTCATCGCAGGATTTCCCGGTAGCTAGCCTATCTGTTGTTGATGTCCACAGCATGGAGTACACCAACCGTGATTGGAATCCCTCACGCCAGTCAACAGGCGCACTCATAGTATCACTACAATACCAGAGGCATGAAAACGAGATACATCTAGATTTAGATTAGTAGTTGTCACATGCATCACTTACTACTTCATAATCCATGGTGATATCATCTTGCAAGTCAATGGGCGACAGGACTTAAGACGCATTTTGACTAGCATCACTCACATTATTTTCTAGTCAAACCCACATCCACACCCTAGGCGATCAAGACATAAAGTATCAATATCAATTCAAATCTCTTCCCACTCAACTCTTTGTCCACGCTCATCACACAAGAGCCAACGTCCAGATTCACCTTCCCAGCCACAACTCATCTCTATTTTCCAAAGGCCCACACTACTTAGCTCTTACCGTTTTCAACAAGCTTCCCAGAAAAATAATCACCTCTCCGTCCATTCCCTCATTCAAAGCCAATCTGAAATCTTTTCTTATCTCTAAGTCCTTCTATTCTCTCCACGAATTCCTTTCGGCCCAACACAATGTGATTTAGATGGTTAATCACATTCATCGATTTATAATATGTATCTCCAATGTCTCTATTTAATCTGCTCATAATATGTATATTAAGTTTATGTATATTAAGTATGTATATTATAAGATTGACGATGCCTATATTTGTACCATGTATTAATCGACAGGCAAATAAATAAATAAAATAAAATAAAATATAGGCCTAACCTAGAGCCTATAGTCTTGTAGGCTAGGCCTATGCCTACACATAAACCAGTACATATTTGAAATTCATGCACCTAGGCCTACCTGAATTTGTTCGCCGATTATGTCTTATGGAACGCGAAAGTAGATAATCAGACTGAAGCTTACATAGTATTTTAATCACAACGTCAATTTCACTCGATAACAACTTTAACTTGCGAAACCCACGTGGGAAACGTCGTTGTCGAGTAGCTGCTGTCAAATGCCACTTTTTAAAATTCGTTCTTTCCTGTCTCTTCAGGTCTGTTCGTTGGACCTTCTCTAAGCACTCGGATCTACTCTAATAATAAAATAGCCGTTCGTTTCACGAGATCACCTGCTCGGATTCCGTTCGTTGGACTCGAGCAACATGATCTAGAGCAGAAAGATCATGATTTTCTTGCTCGGACTTTTTAGGAGGAGTGAGTTAGAGAAACTTAGAGCAAGATTACTTTTCGCGCGTTATTCATAAAACCGGCTTCCTCGAGCAGCAACTCTGATGATGTTTAAGTTGTATTTCGTAAGTAAAATATTTGTCGGAACCATATCTTCATTGGAACTTGATTCTGAGCCAAAAAGAGAATAAAGGAGGGGAGGGGGCGCTGGGAAGCGTTCGTTTGACAACGGGAAGAGCACGGTGCTCTATCGGCTCGAGCGTGGGCGTGGCCTAATTGAGCCTACTCTAAAGCATCTCTAATGTGAACTTGGAGCGAAGTCGAGAAGGTCCAACGAACAGACCTTTCATCTCTCGATGTCTCGCTAACCTGAATAATCGACTATCGAAGTGTTCACAACAGGATTGCCATTAGTATTTGTGGAGCTGTAACACAAAATTTGTCCATGACAAATAGAAACCGAGATAAACATTTATTGGCTTGTTTGAAACGGACGTGAGTTTAGCATGCTGGCTTGAAAGAAATTTTTGAAGGAAATTATAAGTCATAATTACTAATTAATATCGCAAATGTTGATATATAGAAAAATAATCTTCATTGTGTATTTGGTAACATTTTGGTTTTGTAGCATTTTACTGTCAACCCTGATTAGTGTAGAGCACGGCTTCCCTTAGGTAAGATCCCGCTTCAAAGTGACATCTATAAGAAAATTAGGTTTTATAAGTGATTTATCGCGTCTACCACAATCTTCAAGCAATAAATGCATTTAAAATAATTAATTATTTGCTTTATTATTCCTACTAAACACAAAACGGAAGTGTTTTGCCCGGCGTACCCTGCGTCCATTCGGCCGTGTTCAAGCATAGTATCGGTTCGTATGCCAACGCTTGGAAATGAAAGTATTCTGAAAGGAAATTGAACACTATTTTGTATTTGCGATATTGACCTTATTTTTGCTTGGGTGAAGACTATAAATTGTTCTTAAATAATTTTTGATCACAAAGTTTTAAAAAGTGGTATAATATTGTAACTTTGGAATTGAATGGATATTTGTGAATTAATAGTTTGTGTTTATAAATTGAAGCCCTTTTGTGTACGTTGGTAGGACACACGAGGTTGATGTTGTGCGTCGTGCGGTTTTAAAAGACGCTGTTTAAGGTAATTTTATTTAATAAAATGTCGGAAACTGGTTCACCAGCTAAGAAAATAAGGAAGGTAGAAGGAACAACGTCGTCAGCAGGCGAAAGTGAAGATTACGACGCCGAAACACACAAGGCCCTCGAAGAAATCGACTCCTGCCAGAACGAGATCGATGCCCTGAATGAGAAGGCAAGTGAGGAAATCCTGAAGGTGGAACAAAAGTATAATAAACTCAGAAAACCATACTTTGAAAAGCGAAATGACATAATCAAAAGGATACCCAACTTTTGGGTTACTGCTTTCGTAAATCACCCGCAGATCTCTGCAATTTTGCAAGAGGAGGAAGAGGATTGTTTACATTACATGAACAAACTGGAGGTAGAAGAGTTTGATGACATCAAGTCTGGGTACCGAATCAATTTCCACTTCGAAGAGAACCCATTCTTTGAGAACGATGTTATCACTAAGGAATTCCATTTAGGATCCTCTGGTGACCCAGCTTCCCAAAGCACACCCCTGAAGTGGAAAGAAGGTTACGATTTGATCAAGAAGAACAACGAGAAGAGCGGTGCGAAGGGAAGGAAACGAGGGCTGGAACAGAAGTCCTTTTTTGAATGGTTTACTGACCATGGGGATCCCACTGCTGATGATATCGCAGAAATCATCAAGGACGACATGTGGCCAAACCCTCTTCAGTATTACCTTGTACCAGACTTCGAGGACGAGAATGGCGTAGAAGAAGAAGACGCTGGCAGCGACGAGGAGGAGGGGATGGAAGGCGATGACTCCGAGGGCGAGGGAGGTACGGACGAAGAGATAGATCAAGATGAAGAGGAGGCAGAAGGTGATGAGGATGGTGAAGGTGAAGGGTCTACTGCATAAACTTTCTGTGTATTTGTCTACTGAATTATTCTTAGTGGGCAGGTCACATACAAACATTCAAACACAGACTCAATCAGTAAAAGTACAATGTCATCACAAATATTACAAGTAGATGTGTCACTAGTTATAGACGAATAACTTTGATCGCCAGCTGAGCGTAGGCCTAGCTTACAAAAATTGTATCATTTTTTTTACGATAAAACTAATGCAACAAGTGTAGTGCTACACTAGGGCCGGATCAGAACACATCTCGTTTTTAATCGTCGATACATACGCCAATGACATTGTTTACATACTTATTCTTATAACTGTTCTTCTATGATCATTAAATGATTTCTTTGTAACAAATGGTTGGGCCAGGTTATGTAATTTACACCACCAATGGGCATAGGCCTACTTGTTGTCCCTTATGCTATCTCTTGATGGGCCTTTTAAGCCCAAATGAGTTTGAAATTAATCGATATCATAAGTAAAGCTTACAAGCATCCATACACAAGAGCCAGTTATGACTATATAACTAGTATTGTCATTGTTGGACGATCTTTTGCCGATTCTTGCATGCTTCGCTTATGACTGCTACCGATTGTGTACAAAACTTGAGAACATCCCTGGCCTAATCATTAGACTTGTGTAAAATAAAAGTGATGATACTGTGTCAATGTACACCTATTTTTTAAAAAGTAATACAACTATTATTCCTGGCTACATGAACTAGGCATTTATTTTTTTGTTTTCTGGGGGCTGAGCATATTTCGTGCTAGAAACCTAATTCATTTCGAAAGTTTACTGGACATCATTACTGGTGAAATTTTCTAGGCCTAGTCCCACAATGTATGCCTATTGTTGGGCATTTCCAAATGTCGTAAATGAATAGATATCTAACTGCCTAATCCTACCTTGATATATCTATTAATGTCTCCTGAATATTTATGTCTAGGCCTCCATTCATCTATGAACCAGTGCACTTGACTGATCCACCCTTCATCCTGATCTTGACATTACTTTTTACTGTAATAAACCGCTATGCTAACATTCAAGTAGAAGGCAAGGGAAGAACATTTCATGGTCCCGAGTTAGTAAGACTGATCTAAGATGATTCGATAAATCATTGCAAGATAATATCAATTGTCACTGGCAATTTCACTGTACAGATTATCCGTACAGATTATTATTATCATCAGTATAACAGTAACCTTAATTTTTAGTTCAGGCAACAGGTAGTGGAACAGTACCCCCCACACTTCCACTTTGCTTTTTTATTTGCTTCATTTCATGAGAAAAAGGTTGCATTCAACGAGACTACTCGATAGACGAGTGCCTTCATATTTGGAAACGTCGAGAGGATGTTCTGTAAATTCGTACAATTTATGCACCAGTGCATGAAGATGAGCGGGTGATTATTAAGGTGATAAACAAGCATGCCCAAGCCTTTGTATGTATTTATATAGTCTTACAGTACCTATAAATACTGAACCAGGATTCGAACCCGGAATGCAGCGACTACAGTTTATTGGCCTAGTCGGCCATGGCAAACTATGCTGGCCGCCTGTAAACGTACATCTATACCCACAAATACAACACAGAAGAGTAAGAGGGATCAAGATTGGAGTGCTTTGCACAGCTGTTGCGAAGTTATCTTTTTTGCAGAGCAATATAGTTGTCCCAAGACTACCTTACACATGCTTTCGTCACAGGCGACTGGTTTGTAGCCAATCAGCGATAGGTATTGGCCTGGATGTGTCTCGGGCGGTTCGCTGGTTGGCTGCGACTGCCCCGGATGGATGTGATGAAAGCAGGTGTAAAGTAATCTTGGGTCCACTTTTTGGATAAAGTTGTCAAGGGGGGGGGGGGTCGAAAGTAGGTTTAAATTAGGCATTTAAAAGTAGGCATTTTAATAGTTGAAAATGGAGGAAAACACTAGGTGTTGGTATATACAAAGCTTTAGCTAATATCGACTGCAGAGGGAACAAAGATGCAGTCGATTACGAAACATGAGGCAATCGGCCTAGGCCTAGGTCAATGAACCCATAAGTGTTCAACCCTTGGCATAGTTATATCTTCACAGGGAGTTGACCTTTATCCGATTCGTGGGCTTTGAGTATGGATGGAATGGATCAAGTTTACAATCCAACCCATTCACAAAAATCAAGACGTGACAGATACCGCCAAGGTCACTCATGGCGCCGGCCGGTTGGCGGAAGTGTCAAACGAAAACCGGAAGTAGAATAAAACAGCTGACAACAAGTAGGGTTATGTTCGTTCGCCTGACAGTTGTGTCACAGACAGAGCCCATTCGCTTTTTTTGCAGACGGTTATCTTCAAAATTTCTTGTTGGTGTTCTTTAAAAATAAAGTAGGCCTCGGCCTACTGTTTGCATAGTTCGGGTTTAAAATGAGTTTCTTAGAATATTTACATCGCTTCAGGCAAATAGGCTTAAATAGTTGTGTTTACATATTCAGCAAACAATATAGGCCGAGGCTCAAGTCTCCTTACACATGGTTACTTGTAAATAAAACTAGGCCTAGGCCTAAATTGTCTGAATCGATCGATCGATGGATAATAAATAGAGCTGGCTATGACTTACCTCGGCTTCTTGCTCCAGCTGGAACTAGATCCATATCGTACCACCCTAAAGATGATGCAATGTTAAACTATGGCTTAGGTCAAAGCCTATCAATTCCAATTCCAAACATTGAAACACCAAATGCACCAAGCAGTTTACATAAACAAGTTCTCCTAGCAGGTAGTATAGCGTTGTTGGTAGCTTATTGTTCTGAGCACTTCAATTTAAAGGAACAGCGTCTGTTTCGAGCCGCCAAGTATGGTAATGTTCCCGAGATCAAGCGATTAGCAGCTGAAGGCATGGATATTAATCAACGTCATGAGCTGGGTTGGACAGCCCTCCATGTCGCTGCCATTAATGGCAAGGTAGGAGCACTGAAAGCACTGCTTGAAGCGGGAGCCGATCCCAATTTAGGCGACGAATTTGTAAATGTGTACAGGACTGCAGTGGAGAAAGGAATGCACAATTTAGACGTTTTGGAAAAGCGAGAAGATGAATTTAGTGACAGGCTTAATAACCGGGCAACTTTTCAAGGTTTCACAGCCCTACATTATGCTGTTCTAACTGATAATATAGAAGTGTTGCAAGCTCTTCTCGATGCGGGGGCCGATCCTACGTTGGAAAACGATGCAGGTCACCGACCGATGGAATACGCCCACGAACAGGCGTCAAAAGACTTGCTTAAACGTTATTCTGTAAAGATGGAAGAAATTAAACGTGAAAAAGAAGCAGAGGAAAGGAGGAGATTCCCGTTGGAACAAAGACTAAAAACGTTCATCGTTGGCCAGGAAGCGGCTATCGCTACCGTGGCTTCGACGATTCGCCGCAAGGAAAACGGCTGGTTCGACGAAGAACATCCATTAGTGTTCCTGTTTCTTGGCTCTTCCGGAATCGGTAAGACAGAATTGGCTAAACAGCTAGCCCGGTACATCCACAAAGACAAGTGCGAAGGGTTTATCCGATTGGACATGAGCGAATTCCAAGAGAAACACGAGGTAGCTAAATTGATCGGAGCTCCTCCGGGTTACATTGGACACGACGATGGAGGTCAACTGACAAAGAAACTGGTTGTTTCGCCGTCGGCAGTGGTTCTCTTTGACGAAGTAGATAAAGCACATCCGGACGTTTTGACGGTAGGTTACAAATGCACATTTGGAACACGTGTCTTAAAATTAGATTTTAATGATCATTCTGCATGATTGTAGTTGAATAATTCACATGTTTTACAATTGGAAGCTAAACATCACTTTTGCTATAGTTTGTTTTGTTGCCACCTCCAAAATGAATTGTCTATTTTTAGAGCCATGCATTGTAAACTCGCAGGTCTTATATTAAATGCATTTTAAGCATATTCACTTACCAACTTGCTATAGGCCTACCTACCTTGAAAGAGGCAATGTTTATTTATGATTCAGGTTCTACTACAACTTTTCGACGAGGGTCGGCTTACTGACGGTAAAGGAAAAACGATTGAATGCAAGGACGCAATATTCGTAATGACATCGAATCTGGCCAGCGACGAAATCGCCCAGCACGCGTTGCAACTGCGCAAAGAGGACAAACTGCTCGCCACTCAGCGACTGGAAGGAAAGGACGACGAGGAGATATCGGAAAACGTCACAATCTCGAGAAAGTTCAAGGACAACGTCGTGCAGCCAATCCTAAAGAAGCATTTCCGTCGCGACGAGTTTCTCGGACGTATAAACGAGATCGTCTACTTCCTGCCGTTCTCGCGGCCCGAACTGTTGAAGCTCGTCGGCAAAGAGCTCGAGTTCTGGGCCAAGAAAGCCAAGGAGAAACATCACATCGAGCTGTTGTGGGACCGCTCTGTGGAGGCGGCGCTGGCCGATGGTTACGACGTCCATTACGGAGCCCGATCCATCAAGTATGAGGTAAACATGAAATCATCATTATCATTTATCATCCATTGCTTTCCCTGCTTCTAGCAGGGTCACCTTGGGTTTGGTAACCAAATGTTTCCACTTCTTCTATCCTCCCACTATTGAGTCTCTTCCACATCCTCCCAGCCTCCTCCTCTTGCTACATGGTCTCTTTGAAATTTTCATTTTATATAAAGTATTTGGTAAAATTTGTGCTAAATGTTTCAAGTTGTAATCTATAATTTTGGAGTGGGAAATACAATACATAGGTAGCCTTTATATAATCGAACTTTACTGATATATTATGTTTAAATAAATAAATAAATTTGTATTTAGAGTCTACCCACTCAGTAACAAGACTGTATTGTTCTGTTTTTGCATCGATGGGTCGAGTGCTGCCTCCCATGGTTATGTACCTAATAATTTCATGGATTTATTAAGTTGAAAACTGTTTTAGATCACTATTTTCATGCAAACCAACAATCAACAATAATTATGGTGAGAATTTATGTACACAAGATAATATGTACACGGCCCAAGCTGACACGTCCATGTGTTGTATGTAGGTGGAGCGCAACGTAGTCAATCGCCTGGCCGCGGCCCACGAACGCGGCGCCATCGCCAAGGGAAGCACCGTCCAGCTGGTAGTTCGCTGGCCCGCCACCGAGAGCGAGGGCGCTCACATCAAGCTCAGGGTCAGGGCGAGCGGAGTCAAGGACTACACGGACGTCGTCGAGCAAGACTTTCTCGTTTCGAACAAACTCAAAAACTGATCTTACAGATTATATAAAACTTTGCGCATAGACTGATACTGAAATAGGCTATAGTTACCTTCAGGGGCCATTATGTTAGATTGCTTCTTTACTAGGCACTCTATGAAAGTCTGTTTTCTCCAACACCCACTACTGGGTTATTTACCTAAATGTAGTTCTCTATCGTCAGTGCACTAGCACCCTTCACAGCTGTTTAAAAACAAATAACATTATATACAGACTCCGTTAAAAGACTAATTACTGTAGTATAGAAGAGCTACTCAACCTACTATGTAGGGTATCGTCACACTACTATCTTTGGTTCCATGTTTGATTCGGAGAAATAGAATGCTGTATTTTCTGACCGTGTCATTTAGTTAATCTGGCGTTTTCCGCAATGGTCCAAAGCCTCGAGTATTAATGTAATTTTATGAAAATGTAAAATATTAATACATACGTACTGTATAATGTAAATAAAATTAACATTTTGCAAATATGTAACTGCAATTGAAAAGTGATTTTAACCTGACTTAACGTAATCCTTCCTAGCCTGCATTCACATTCAATTCAATTACATATAGGCCCTAATTATAATTTATCTCAATGAACCAAGGAAAAAAAAGGGTACCCATTGGTATAATCATGAGTATGACTTGTGGTGGACTTCTAAGTGATTCTAAAAAATAAGAGTGAAAAAATTAAAAATGTTTGGAACATTTTTTCAAAAAATGTGAAAATTGTATGTATGTAGTATGGTTTTTATGGACAGTCGAAAACTGTAAAAAGAACAAAATAAAGTGAAATTCGTAACGTAAGTTTGATAATTACATCAAGCATACAATTTTGAAGTTACTTATATGTAAAACAAAAAAAGTTAAGAAAAAATATTCTTCCCAACATAAAATTAAAATGAGGATGTTTATTTCAAATTTGGGTTTTATCACAAAACCAAAATTTGCTCAATAACCTAAAAAAAAAAAAAAAAAAATTTAAAATTTTATAATGATATACAAATAATTTTTCTGAAACAATTAAATCAAACTCCAATGGATTAATACTTACCATACTACTTACTATCAATGTTTCATACCTACCTATTTTCATATTAGTAGTTTCCAAGGTTAAGGTGCAATTGATGTTTGTATACGTTCATTTTTAATTTTTATACGTAATTTATTAAATTTGTAAAAAAGCACCACATACAACATTTAACATTAATAACACATTAACGATAGTAGTAATGACCTATTAATTAACTACGACCTAACTGGCCATTATTGAAACATAACATCAATAATAAGTAACCTACAGTAAATTATTAAAAATTAATAGTAACAACAATAGCACGTAACGATAATAAGTACAGTGATGAGGAAAGTGTCGGTATTGAGCAGACGTGGAATGAGTTAAGTTTTTTTTTAAGTGTTTTTTTTTTATACCTTGGCTAATCTACCACTTCCTACCTCCGAGATTCTTGTAGAGAAGTTTTAAGTTATCGAGAGCGCTTTGTAGCTTTGGATTGATCTCCAGAGCCCTTCGGTACAAACCCTCGGCCTTGTCGTACTTCTTCCACCGATGGTACAGGACACCTAGAAAAAAACAATTACACTCACTCACTTCACGTCCTGCAGTGAGTTGCGTTTTAAATTCTGAAAAATTACAATAAAATATTTTTTTAAATTTTCACCTTGTGGTAACCACCTAATTTAGTCGAACATGAAATTCTTATGAGCCACCATTTCCATCGATTCTAAATAATAAACAAAAGAATGAAACCAAAAAGGGTTAAGTTCTCCACTGCCACAACAGAATGAATGGTTGGATTCCTTCTACATTAGCATCACTCACTTCTTCGTAACTTCTTAAATTCTTCATGAACCCCGAAGTGAGGTTGGTGAAGTACATCGATACTCACCCCTTGTTGGTGAAGTACAGTGAGGTATGTGAAGTACACTGAGACTCACCCAGGTTGGTGAAGTACAGTGAGGTTGGTGAAGTACACTGAGACTTACCTAGGTTGGTGAAGTACAGTGAGGTTGGTGAAGTACACTGAGACTTACCCAGGTTGGTGAAGTAAAGCGCGTTGTCACGGTCCAAGCGTATCGCGTGCGCAAAGTGCTTCTCTGCCTCGGCGAAGCGCGCCGCCTTGCCGAGCATGTTGGCCAGGTTGAAGTGGAGGGACGCTTCGTCCGGGAGTAGCGACAACGCTTCGTGAGCCACCGACTCTGCCTGGCTCGCCTCGCCTGAAGCCAACAAGTAACCGGGCCGGACGTTAGGACGTCACCAGTCTACGTTATACGTGTCTACTGCTATATTAAACATTGGAATCTGATTATTTAAAAAAATAAATACTACTATTTTTTTTTATAAATTCTTAATTCCACATTTTTAGAAGTTGGGAATTTCTAAACTTTTTATTGTAAACATTATATTCAAACCAAAATGATATACTTAACTACAGAGAGAGGTTAAAGTGAACATAAAGAATACAGATTTTAAATTTGAATAGCACAGGCATCATTTCTAAAAATAAAAATAATAAAAAATACATATTTACATTTCTAGTGTTGCCATGTATAGGCACCGTGTGTTAGTACATACAGCGCTGTATGTGGCCAAATTTAGCAACAAACTGCTGAAGATTTCATTCCGCGGTTGAAAATAGTGCTGGATATTATTGTGATATATCTTGTTTTTTGTTTGGCGTTTGTTTCGTTTTTATTGTTGATGTGTATTTATTTTGTGTTGTTGTTTTGTTCTGTGTTTTTGTTTTGGCTTTTATTGTCTTGTTTTGTTTGTGTTTGTTGTGTGTTATTTGTTGTTTTTACGTCTAAAACGTGTCCTGATTAAAATGGTGGCTTGCCTTTTTAAGATTTACTGATAGGATTCATAATCTGCGCGAAAATTTTAAAACCCATATTTAATTAAACAATTTTCTCAATTTCCCTTTATTGACGTAGGAAGAACGACGCTGCTTCAGCAGGTTGTTGCGCGACTTTGCCACTTGGAGCGCTTCATTCGTTTTCACTAGCGCCATCAGTGGCCAATCTCGGTGCCTATAGCCAGATGTGCAGACAACCTCATCATATCCAATCGCTATCCACATCAACAATTAAAACAGACAACAAAGTTTGTCTGTACAAACAACAAACAAAACAAAATGTCCCATGCTACTAGACAGGGCTCGTGTGATTGAATCGAACGGAATCAACTCACCGATGTTGTCCAACATGATGATCATGTTACTCCAGGCGACAACGTGCGTTGGCTTCTGCACGGTGGCGTTCCGCCACGCCTTATAGGCGTTTGTATACTGCTGCTGGTCCAGGTACTGGAACACACGGCGGTGATTAACTGACTAGAACTCTGGCATGTGAGTTGGAATATATTGTTACTTTTTTTTTTAGAAAATTCTCAGCTTGGATTTTTTTTTACATTTTTTTAAAACTAATATGTATATATTTGGTTTAATTTTGTTTTTATTGTGGGTAGAGAAATTGTGTTGAAACATTTTCCATGAAAAATTTGTTATACCAAATGTAATGGAAAATTACCAATCTATAAACCTAACCTATGAATATGATGTTTTTAATTAATTAATTTTGCAAAAAAAACACATTTTGTATCAAATCTTTCCAGCATACAAATACTTGACATTAATCCACAAGTAATATAAAATACATAGGCAACTGAAGTGAGCATGCCAGGGTTGCAATTCAAGAAATTTAGCAAACATATTCAAACTCACAATTTCCAAAAATTAGTTATCACTTCTCTACACAGTAAAACCTCGTTAATTCAAACTCTGTTAATTCAAATTTATGCATAATTCCAAGTTGTGATCAAGTCCGTGCTGAAGGTTAGAGCATAACACTTCATATTCAAAATTTTTTATTCACTTTAGTGTTTTTAGAATCCCTTGCAATTTGAATTAAAGACGTTTCATTGTAAAAGTGAAAATCTCCCAATGGGAAAATGCTCCGAACTCACCAGGTTGCCGAGGTTGTAGTAACAGTCGGGATACTTCCGCCGGTGGGTCAAGGCCGTCCGGTAGCAGAGTTCAGCTTCGTCGTGTCGCCTGAGACCCGACAGGACGATGCCCAGGTTCATCCAAGCGGCCGCAAAGTCCGGCCTGCGGGCGCAGAAGGGAAACCACCGGTCAGTTGTGCTTCCACGCCGACGGTTTGCACTCTCATTCAAAATTTAAAATTTTGAAAAAAAAAAAAATTAAAATTTTGAAAAAAAAAATTAAAATTTAAAATTTTGAAAAAAAAAATCAAAATTTAAAATTTTGAAAAAAAAAAAAATCAAAATTTTGAATTTTGAAAAAAAAAATTTGAAAAAAAAATCAAAATTTAAATTTTGAAAAAAAATCAAAATTTAAATTTTGAAAAAATTCAAATTTTAAATTTTTAAAATTTAAATTAAAAAAAAAAAATCAAAATTTAAATTTTGAAAAAAAAAAATCAAAATTTTAATTTTGAAAATAAAAATCAAAATTGTTTGATTTTTTTTAAACTTCCACCTTGTGGTAGCCACCCACCTGACAGTGACGGCCGTCCTCAACAGCCTCTCAGCTTCATCCAGCCTCCCGCCGTCCTTGAGAATGTTAGCGAGGTTGTTCATCGCCTGGTCGTAACGAGGGTTGAGTTCGAGGGCGCGACGGTAACGCTCGGTGGCCAGCAATCTGTCGCCGGCATCCGCGGCGCTCTTGGCAACGTTGTAGTGAACCTGACGTAGCAATCCATGTTTGAGATATTTCAATTAAATAAATTTTAGTGTTTTAAATTAAATTTACAAACAAATTATTTTTAAATATTCCATTTTTCAAAAATTAAAAATGAACATTGAATTCATTATATTAATAATATTATTAATATAATAAACTACTAATAATTAGCTAATTAATGAGAAATATTTCAAAGTGAAATACAAGTGAAATAAATTGAAATGGATTTCAAAGCGAAATATTTCAGGCCATTTAAAAAAAAAAATTTAAATCATTTTAAATCATTTTCTCATTTCAATACATATTTTGATAGTCGAAATAATTCCCTAAATTTTTCAAAGCAAAATAATTCCGAGACGTTTTCAAACGCTACCTTGGCGTTGAGCGGACACACTCGGAGGCCGGCGCGGAACAACGTCGACTCGTCGCGCCACTCCGCTCCGCGCAGGGTCGCGCGCGCGGCAAACGTCAGCACCAGCGTTGCGTACAGAAGCTGCAGCAGCTGCCGACACACACGAGGGACGAGTCTATTTAGCATTAATCATCTCTAAATTTAGCATTAATTATTTCTAAATTTAGCATTAATTATTTCTAAATTTAGTATTTTCTAGCAGCCTATTTGATTCTTTCCGTTCATCAAAACTTCAATATGAGGGGGTTTCTTGCACTTCTAATGGAAAATGATGTGCACAGTGGCGTAACTAAGGGGGGGGTTTAGGGGGTTTAAACCCCCCCCGAAACTACTTCGAGAATGATTTTACTAATACTTCATTTACTTAATACTATATTGTAAGATCCTTAAACCACTTCAGTGTATAACAATCGCAACAAATAACATTTTCATAAAATTTACCATACCACTTCACTTAGATAAGATATAATATAATTTCTTTCAATAATTCAATTATATTATTTATGTGTTCATCTACAACTAATATAACTTTCGCTTGAACCAGTAGGCCTAAAAGTAAGGGTACCTATAAATAAAAATGCATTAATCTAACATTACAATATCACGGTCTGTGAATTAAAATTTAAATGTATGTGACGTGACCACAATGTTTCACTTTATGTTGAGATTTTATTGAACAACCATTAAACATTAAAAACACAATTTCTATGCAATTCTTATTTAGAACTATAATTAATACTTACTGTAACACTGTAACTTCAATATAATACAAACAAACGAGTAGTGGTTCGAGTAGTATTCTTTGAGTCTAAAAGGCACGAAATAATTATAGAAGTGAAAAAAATTTCGCCTTCGGCGAAATGGCCTCCGGCGGCTCCTTTCCGTCCCCTCATCTCACTTTTCCCTGATTAACCCCCCCCCCGAAATAATTCCTAGCTACGCCACTGGATGTGCAGATATTTAAAATCAATTCAATTGTAACTACTCAATTCTATTGTTCAGTTCAATTGTAACTGTACTCAAATTGTACTACTGTGATATATTAATTCTTAACTAAATCTCAATAGGAATAGGAACGCATTTTTTTTGTAAAATTAGCATTTTGTAGCGTTTTCAAAAATACACGTTCACCGATTTAGCATCTAAAAACACCCAGAATGTGTGTCTCTAGTAATTAGGGCATCACGAATTTTCTGACTTTCCAGTAGAGACAGACTCTTTATCCTCATAAAAATAAAATAAAAAAAAAACCCTTACGGCGAGGTACTAGGCTCATTGGGGGCTTGATCGAACATGGAACCAAGAATATTAAACTGTAATAAAAAAAGTACAATACAATACAATACAATAGTTCATGCTATGCTGGTTGTACTAAATGACGCCATGCAAACGCAGGTTGTACTCACACTCCTGGACAGGTTGAGCGTGGACAGCTGCCGAAACCCGAGCACGACGAGCATGCAGAACCCGGAGGACGGGAGATAGAGGACGCGCTCGGCAATCACGAAGCCGACCCTGAAGAACAGGTTCGTCGCCGGCAGGAACGGTATGAGGAGCAGGGCCAGGCTCATCGTGAGACTCCTGAAATAGACGATCGACAATCTTCAATCAACAACAATCCCCATCACAGTTGAAACTATAAATGCACCGGAATTGTCTTAAGTGGTAATTTTTCAGTTGTTCGTGGATAATTTTATCATTATTACTGTATTATACAGTAGTCGCTTCTTAATTCAAACTCGGTTAATTCATACTATCGATGGAGTCCCAGCAGAAGATTCGGGTATGATGTTCAGTGTTAAAGTTATTTTAGTAAAAAAGTTTGTAATTCAAATTGGAGTTTTTAGATTCCCTTGAAACTTGAATTGAAGGGGTCTCTACTGTACTACGCTGTATTATTATTAATATATTTTGTAGTATTTTGTGCACTTTTGTATATTTTATTTATTATTTTGTTAAGGATGTTAAGACACTATGTGTTTGTGGTATAATGCCCTTTTCTATCATCCTTCCAGCTGCGAGGATTCTCCCACAACAGAAAATAAATATATATATCTATATCTTGACCCCGTTTCCAACATTAATTATCGGGTAGGGGGGAGTAGTAAAGTAGGCTACTCCATGTCTTGGGCTAATGTCTTCGTTAAAAAATAAATAATAATTAAATAAATAAAATAGACGGCAGATGGCCCGACTCGCCTGTGTGTCCGGGAGTTGTCCGCGGCTGCGAGAGACCGACACAGAAGGCCGGCCAGCGCGAACCACAGCGCGATCACGGCCGCGCCCCTCGGGTCCGTAAAGTCCTCGAGCAGGGGGACGCAGCCCATCGACCAGTCGAAGCAGAGCCACTCGGGGCAGAGCAGGAGCCAGGCGTTGAGCGCGTACACGTAGTTGTAGCTGAGGCCCTGCAACCACCCAATGACAAACTGTCACCCTTTGAGGTCATCTGACACTGATGAAGCCGCCTTTAGTTTATTTATTTATTGTTTTTTTATTTATAGACATGAAGTTTTTGAGAAGTATTGTGGGGAAGACTAGATGGGACAGGATAAGGAATGACGACATAAGAAACCAACTAGGCGTAAGGAATTTATTGGAGCGTATTGGAGAGAGAAGACTGAAATGGTTCGGACATGTCAAGAGGATAGGAAGAGAAAGATTGCCGAGGAGAATGCTAGAACTGGAGATTCCACATAGAAGGACGAGAGGAAGACCACGACAAAGATGCCACGACAAAGTGAGGAAGGATGTGGAAATGCGAGGAGGAGGCTGGAATCTAGTTGAGGGAGAAGAGTGGTGGCAACTACATTCCAGTCCCCTCGCATTTCCACATCCTTCCTCACTTAGGCTTATCTTCAATGCCGACCCAACGCAGCGTTCGACGTGGCAACAGATGATGATGATGATTTAATGTCTATCCTATTTAGTTATGAAAACTGATTTACAAAAATAGAACAGGCTTTGCATACAATTAATAATAATGAAATCATAAATAACAATAACAACAAAAACAAAACAAATTACTGTACTACTATATAAAATAAAAATCAAGAACAAGAAAAAATAAAATAGTTAAAGTGCCACCT
This sequence comes from Isoperla grammatica, assembly GCA_945910005.1. Taxonomy (NCBI): domain Eukaryota; kingdom Metazoa; phylum Arthropoda; class Insecta; order Plecoptera; family Perlodidae; genus Isoperla; species Isoperla grammatica. The sequence continues at coordinate 8,126,319 of OX246748.1, forward strand.
GAAGCAGTTTTCATGAGTGTATACTATTTCATTGCTGGATACCGTACTGAAAGAGCACAACGAAGGAATGCCAGGAGGGCTGGACAGGAAGGAGCAGGAGGCTTGTCTTTATTGGCTGGCAAGACGCACTATGACATAAATGTGTCAATGTGGGCATAAGAGAAGAAGAAGAGACTATATAGAATTTCAGCTGCTACGATTTGTGGTTTTGGCTCCAGAAGATATTACAAAACAATTCGACTTTGCAATTTACCATATCGAGAGTAACAAGCCACCTCGAAAAAAAAGTTAGAATTTGTTTTGAACATGTGATGTGATGTGACATGGTTACAAGAACTTATTTCCGGATCGTCTCACCCGCGTGACGACGCTGTCGGCAAACGAGGCCGGGTTGTCGACCCACTGGAACGTGGGCGGCGCCGACGCCATCAGACGCAGACGCAGCGTCAGCAACGCCAGCCCCGTCGCCAGCAGCATCGCGTGTCTCGCGACCAGGCTACGCCCACTGCCGGCCAGGCCACGCCCACTTCCATCCAGGCCCCGCCCACTGCCGTCCTGGCCCCGCCCACTTCCGTCCAGGCCACGCCCACTGCCGTCCTGGCCACGCCCACTGCCGGCGCACTCTTCCGCGTGGTGGGCGCAGCTACCGTTGGAGACGGGCGCGGGAGACTCGCGCTTGACCCTGATGGTACTACGCGGGAATGTAGACGTTAAGCGCGCTGTCACGGAATGTAGGAGGCTCGACGGACGTGTCTTGTTCTTGACTACGATGTCGTATGCACTGCAGAGACCCTGGAAACAACAACAGTAATACTTATTATCTTCTTCTTCTTCTTATGCCAACAATTGACCTATTTGGTCATCATACGTTTTCACGTTTCCCAGTAGAGATAGGATTCTTTTTCTGCCTCCCCCATATCTTTTGGCATTGCATCTCTTATATCTTGGAGTGCCGGGCATCTACGTAAGTGCTCCCGTTTATTCAATAAATTCCAGACTATACCAATACAGACACATTTGTATCACACCTTACACAGAACAAGATATTAACAAGAGTAGATAATTAGGAGACATACAGAGAGAGACATAAACACCTACATTCGTAAAGCTGTGAAATGTATTATTAAGCACGAACTAAATAGAGCTAGACAGCTCCATAGCAACATGGTTTAGTTTCCATTCAACAGTGTAGACTTGTGTAGCCATTAGAGACTTACTGTCTTTCTTGGATTTATCTTGTTTGATGTTTTACAAAATGTTTTAATCTAAGTGACGAAACCACTTATATGAAATGTACAACGAATCGTAAACGAAACGAAATGAACGAGAGTGATATCAGTGAGAGTGAGTGATCAGTCGAGTCAGTGGGAGTCGGGCACGCGAGGAGCTACTTACGATGACCGTGATGCCCTGTTCCTTGGAGAACATGGCCGCCACAGCGAGGACTATCGACGTGACGAGACCCAACAACATGGCGGAGGTGTGACGCCTCCCGTCTGAAAGAGTCGAGTCAGTGGGAGGCGGGGAGCTACTTACGATGACCGTGATGCCCTGTTCCTTGGAGAACATGGCCGCCACAGCCAGGACTATCGACGTGGCGAGACCCAACAACATGGCGGAGGTGTGACGCCTCCCGTCTGAAAGAGTCGAGTCAGTGGGAGGCGGGCAGCTACTTACGATGACCGTGATGCCCTGTTCCTTGGAGAACATGGCCGCCACAGCGAGGACTATGGACGTGGCGAGACCCAACAACATGGCGGAGGTGTGACGCCTCCCGTCTGAAAGAGTCGAGTCGGTGGGAGGCGGCTATGAGAGGAGCTACTTACGATGACCGTGATGCCCTGTTCCTTGGAGAACATGGCCGCCACAGCCAGGACTATGGACGTGGCGAGACCCAACAACATGGCGGTGGTGTGACGCCTCCCGTCTGAAAGAGTCGAGTCAGTGGGACGCGGGGAGCTACTTACGATGACCGTGATGCCCTGTTCCTTGGAGAACATGGCCGCCACAGCGAGGACTATCGACGAGGCGAGACCCAACAACATGGCGGAGGTGTGACGCCTCCCGTCTGAAAGAGTCGAGTCAGTGGGAGGCGGGCACGCTAGGAGCTACTTACGATGACCGTGATGCCCTGTTCCTTGGAGAACATGGCCGCCACAGCGAGGACTATGGACGTGGCGAGACCCAACAACATGGCGGAGGTGTGACGCCTCCCGTCTGAAAGAGTCGAGTCAGTGGGAGGCGGGCACGCTAGGAGCTACTTACGATGACCGTGATGCCCTGTTCCTTGGAGAACATGGCCGCCACAGCGAGGACTATGGACGTGGCGAGACCCAACAACATGGCGGAGGTGTGACGCCTCCCGTCTGAAAGAGTCGAGTCAGTGGGAGGCGGGCACGCTAGGAGCTACTTACGATGACCGTGATGCCCTGTTCCTTGGAGAACATGGCCGCCACAGCGAGGACAATGGACGTGGCGAGACCCAACAACATGGCGGAGGTGTGACGCCTCCCGTCTGAAAGAGTCGAGTCAGTGGGAGGCGGGCACGCTAGGAGCTACTTACGATGACCGTGATGCCCTGTTCCTTGGAGAACATGGCCGCCACAGCGAGGACAATGGACGTGGCGAGACCCAACAACATGGCGGAGGTGTGACGCCTCCCGTCTGAAAGAGTCGAGTCAGTGGGAGGCGGGCACGTTAGGAGCTACTTACGATGACCGTGATGCCCTGTTCCTTGGAGAACATGGCCGCCACAGCGAGGACTATGGACGTGGCGAGACCCAACAACATGGCGGAGGTGTGACGCCTCCCGTCTGAAAGAGTCGAGTCAGTGGGAGGCGGGCACGCTAGGAGCTACTTACGATGACCGTGATGCCCTGTTCCTTGGAGAACATGGCCGCCACAGCGAGGACTATGGACGTGGCGAGACCCAACAACATGGCGGAGGTGTGACGCCTCCCGTCTGAAAGAGTCGAGTCAGTGGGAGGCGGGCACGCTAGGAGCTACTTACGATGACCGTGATGCCCTGTTCCTTGGAGAACATGGCCGCCACAGCGAGGACTATGGACGTGGCGAGACCCAACAACATGGCGGAGGTGTGACGCCTCCCGTCTGAAAGAGTCGAGTCAGTGGGAGGCGGGCAGCTACTTACGATGACCGTGATGCCCTGTTCCTTGGAGAACATGGCCGCCACAGCGAGGACTATGGACGTGGCGAGACCCAACAACATGGCGGAGGTGTGACGCCTCCCGTCTGAAAGAGTCGAGTCAGTGGGAGGCGGGGAGCTACTTACGATGACCGTGATGCCCTGTTCCTTGGAGAACATGGCCGCCACAGCGAGGACAATGGACGTGGCGAGACCCAACAACATGGCGGAGGTGTGACGCCTCCCGTCTGAAAGAGTCGAGTCAGTGGGAGGCGGGCACGCTAGGAGCTACTTACGATGACCGTGATGCCCTGTTCCTTGGAGAACATGGCCGCCACAGCGAGGACAATGGACGTGGCGAGACCCAACAACATGGCGGAGGTGTGACGCCTCCCGTCTGAAAGAGTCGAGTCAGTGGGAGGCGGGCACGCTAGGAGCTACTTACGATGACCGTGATGCCCTGTTCCTTGGAGAACATGGCCGCCACAGCGAGGACTATGGACGTGGCGAGACCCAACAACATGGCGGAGGTGTGACGCCTCCCGTCTGAAAGAGTCGAGTCAGTGGGAGGCGGGGAGCTACTTACGATGACCGTGATGCCCTGTTCCTTGGAGAACATGGCCGCCACAGCGAGGACTATCGACGTGGCGAGACCCAACAACATGGCGGAGGTGTGACGCCTCCCGTCTGAAAGAGTCGAGTCAGTGGGAGGCGGGCACGCTAGGAGCTACTTACGATGACCGTGATGCCCTGTTCCTTGGAGAACATGGCCGCCACAGCGAGGACTATGGACGTGGCGAGACCCAACAACATGGCGGAGGTGTGACGCCTCCCGTCTGAAAGAGTCGAGTCAGTGGGAGGCGGGGAGCTACTTACGATGACCGTGATGCCCTGTTCCTTGGAGAACATGGCCGCCACAGCGAGGACAATGGACGTGGCGAGACCCAACAACATGGCGGAGGTGTGACGCCTCCCCTCTATCGCGCCCGCGTAGCAGAGAAAACTGGAGAAGTAGAAGAGGGCGCAGAGAAGGTCCGCTCTGCCTACCACGCCGGCCACCTGCAGTGGGTATATAAATTAAATAAATAAATAAAACTGTAATATTTGTTTTTGTCCTGTGCAGAGTTGGCTTCTTCAACCATTCTTCTTTCTTGCTATCCAATACAAGGCTGCCTCCTTCTCTGTCCTGCTCATTGAGTCGGGCAGGGAGTCAATGTCCTTCTTGAGGGCGGCGCATCTAAATAGGTGCGCTCTATCTTGATCTTCCAACTCACACAATCTACAGGTCGATCCAATCAGTTACAAGAACTGATTTTCAGTGGGGGGCATTTACAGTATACCTATTAATATGTGCTCCGTTGCTACGACGGCTCTAAAGTCACGTAAACATATACACCAATAGCATGGATTAAGTCACGTTCCAAAGGCAAAAAAAAAAGCTTGAAGCATGATTTGAATCCTGGACTTTCTGCATTGGAGCAAAGCAGGAATAAACCCAATAAATGATCTCATGTATCTGATGTAAATTAGACTTAATGTATTAATTTACGTGTATTAATTTACGTGTACAAGAAGAAAAAGTTTTAAGTACAATTAATAGTTCTGAATTTTATATATATAAAAAAAATGAAACTAGACCAAGCCACGGAAACTCACCGCCTCCGCGTGAACGGGATGAACGGCAAATAGTATCGCCGCGAGGAGGGCGGCCTTGGGACAGTTGCCGCCAAACAGTCGGTCGAACAGAGGCAACGACACGACAGATACGGCCGCGTGGAGGATGATATTGGTGCAGTGGAACCCAGCGGGCCTCAGTCCGCCCGCCAGCCAGTAGTTCCATCTGGGGGCCGAGCAAGTTCCACGTAAATTAATCAATACATTTGAACTACAGAGAGAAATAAACATGTTCTTGCTTCAAGGGAAAAGATAACAGCTTACCTGACAATGTAGATAGGTTGCAATGAGGAAGATAAAGAGGAGTAGACAAACAAAATAATAAGTCTAATGGGACGTCTCAGACTAGCTATTTATTTATTTATTTTTTTGTGAATGTGAAAAATATTTGTAATATTTTATTTTAGTTGTCATTGTTGGTATATCAAATTTACTTTGTATTGAAGTAAATGTGAAATAACAAACATACTATTTTATCAAACAAATTATAAGCGATTTTTTACACAGTATTCAGTTCTTTTGAATCCAAATTGAGCTGTTTTCACTTTTTCAATGTGGTGTAGGCCCTACCATTATTGAGATATATGATTAAATAACAGAATTTTTTTTTGTGAAATTATAAGACTGGTGGTAGTCTTTCCTCTTTTAAAGTCGATCGATGAAGTGAACTACCCATTCAATACAACAACTGAGCTATTCAAATTAAATGGACATGAAAAAATACTTTTTTTTATTCTAAATTATTAATTTCAAGAATTATTACATGTGAGTAGCATTTAATACTGAACTTCTTAAAATTATATATTTTTTTTTATTAATAAAGTATATTTATAGTTTCTAATTTGAGTAGATTTGAGGTAAAATTGACACACCAGCGCAAATATCTCGAAAACGAATCCCGTTCGACCATCTTTTTTACACAGGCCTACTCATGTTAGTCAGGAAGTTATCTACATTTAGAACGATTATTTTGTTAAATATATTACTTTTTGAAGGTGCTACGCAAAGTTATACGATTGAAAGTGTAGGTTTTTGTTCAGCTACAATGAAGATAGGGAATTCCAACGCATTTCAACACTCAATAAATAAAAAAACTAATACCGTTAGGTGCATATTTTTTTCTACAATATTCACAATCTCAATCTCAACTTTCTGTACATACAATTTGAAGGATAAATATTACATGTGTCGATCGACTTTAAAGCCTAGATATTATATACAAATAATTCATAATTAATAGAAGTTTCACCTGAAAGAAAGGACTGTCAGCGGCCGGTACGACTTGTGGCTGTTGTTGTGACTCAGTCGAGTTCCCCAGAAGTCGTTCTCGAGGAGATTCCAGACGGGCGTCTCGGGCCGGAGGTCCTCGTTGTTTACGATCGCCTCCGAGTCGTCAAACACAAAATGGCCGCCGAGGGAGTTTACGTAGCACGAGATCGCCAGCGCGCCCACCAACAAAGCCGATATGAAACCGGACGGTTCTGGAAGGGTGAGGAACGTAAAGCTAATCACGAGTCAAGAAACTCTTTCTTCAAACTGGTTCCTTGACCTACACATTATGTTCTTAATTGAAGTCCTGTGAATCTTCTAGCAGTTTCAGTAAACTTCAAACTAAGGTTATTGCACAAACCGAAAAGTCGACATTACGATGCCCACTGGAGAATTTTTAAATAACTAGGCATATTTTCTATGTACATAATTGACAAAATAAAATGTAGCTTGTTTTCCTCAATGATTCATCAAGAATCAATAATAATAATCTGAATTCTGAATAACATGAGATTACTAAAATTATGGATTAGCCAATTTTGTTATGGCTTGGGAGTTGGATGACTCTCTTCTCACCCCACCACAGGGGTTTTAGTGGGCCTTGGCTACATTATTAATAGGTACGACATGCATGACAACTTACTTGGTATTGGAAGTACGGAATCCCATGTGACGTGACTAGGCCGTCTGTGAACATTATTGCTTGCACATGAATTGCTAGTGGCTCTTCCCTTGTTAATCATATTTCACATTACGGTACTTTTATTGCAGGTCCAGACTTTGTGTGTAACACTCCTATTTTCCGGGATAGTCTTTCTGTGCCATCCCATCCACTGTAACAACAGGTGTCAAAAATCAGAGCTAAAACAACCACTTGAAACAAGGGTTTGTGTTGGATCATGTGACAGGTCAATTGAGTCTGTCATTCACCATTCCACTTTTAATGATTAAAAATACTAGGCCTATATTCCTTGGCCTCATACCTACTAGGCCCAGCCAATGATTGAACCTGTGAACCAAGAGATAGGCTCTACCATACAATTGAATCCTTTTGTCTTTGAACATGTTCCGACACGCGTACCTTTCAAACAGGCCTTGTTTTCAGGTCCCGGCTGCCGGGACCTAGGGCAGTAGGCCTAGGCTTACCCACGGTTCCAAGGCATGTTTGGATAAAAACGAGCATTATGAATAGGTCAAACTATACCTAGATTCAGTGGTGAGAGAAACTCAGCATGAAAATTTAAAATTTCACAAGGATTTACATTAATAACGGATTTTAGCGAAGGATTGAGTGGGTGGCCCGAGGCAAGGCCTAGGGTAATATCACCTATTTGTACACTTAAATGTATAAAATGATCAATTTACTGTGTAAATATGTGTTAAATATATATTGATTGTCTACCTTAATACATTAATGCTGGCTTAGGAGGTGTACATTATTAATTATTGCGTGTGAAAAGTTTGTTATGACGGCTCGAGCTAAATGTCAGATTTTGATTAATAGATCTTGAAATACCGCTTTCTAAACCTGACAATTTTAATGGCGGATCACAGCCCTTTAAAACATACGAGGAAATAAGGCGGCAGATTCAAAGTAAATTATGACTTTTTCGATTTTCTTGAAAATTTGAACCAAATCCCATAAGATTATAGTGCGTGATCAATATTATTAAATCTGGCGATTATGAAACACGTTTAATAAGGCCTACCACCACGCTCTTGTACAAGTTCGTAAGTGCATCGTTAAACAATAAATCATCAATGAAGTCCCTAGAACTCTGCGGATGCCGGCGGAAGTGTATGCTAGCCGCACAGCTCGAGATGGAGAAGCCAGACGAAAGGCAGTTCACGTCCTCCCCTTTCCCCTTTCCTCCCTTTTACGTCCTACTTGTCCCTTTCCTCCAAACACCTTCCGACGTTAAATGATCATAGTTGTCGAGTACGTCGTTAAACAACAATTTATTAACCAATAAATAACAATCTTTAGAAATAAGCTCATGGGTACTCATAGGTTTCAATGGATAAACATTAAATCATACACAGTTATTTATATATTTTTATTTAATTGATAATTTGTTGTAATGATCACATAAACAATGTAAGAGTAAGACAGTATTGGAGTAATAGAACAGCTCGGTGCAGGAGCAATCAAACAGCTCTAGTTGAAGTCTGTCAACATCTGGTTCACTGGTATCTTGGCCAATATTCTGGATAATATGGTACGGTCGATGTCGGTCATCAGTTCCTCTGTTGTTTCCTTAAGGTCAGCAAACACCTCTTTGCCGTTCTCGTTCAAGAATGTGTTCATGGTATCACCTAAAACATTCCACAAATATGTTAAGTGTTGAGATAAAAATATTATTTAATTTGATTTGATTAAACAAAATGTTATTTTTTCATTTTTTGTAGCAAACTCGCCAAGGGACAATTCGTGTCCCTCTTCAGACAACTAGCTAGATAATGTGAATTCATTTATTTTATTTATTCGAAGGCTGTTAGTGGCCCAATCCCAGCATTCGCCTTGTGGCTGAGGAAAACCTCGGAGAAAGCCTTCAGTCAGGATTTCCAGTAGCGGGTATTAAAACCAGCAACCTTGGCTTGGGCTGAGAAAATGATTTAATACTTACTGAGTTGTTTGTTTCCAAAGAGGTTATCCAGTTGGAAGCGTAGATCTGCGACGTCAAACGTAGTCTTGAAAGTTTCGACTTTGAGGTAGGTTTTCGTGCCTTTGTTTTCTAGCTTTGTCTTGAAGGCGTATTTCGCGTCCAACCCAACTGAAAAGAGGAACCAAGGATTAAAGAAACGTTATTTATTTCTTTATCAATATGAATGATGGTAAAACAAGTCTCTTAATGTATCGTTTGATAACAGATTACGCGGTAAGGGGGGGGGGGAGGGGGTGAGTGTATTTCCCCACCTACTCCTGACTGTTTGGTTTGTGGTGGATTCCCGGTATGGAAGTGTGTCGAATGCAGCTTCATTCTGATTGGTTGGTTCGTTGCGTTCGACGTTAGTGGCGACCGAGTCTCAACTATTGAAGTGTTGTACATATATTTTGTAATATTGTTTTGTAAAGGATGTTTCATATTCATTCATTTAGGTTATGTTACAATATTTTGTAACACGTGTGTGTTTGGACCTGTGCATAATGTCCTTTTCTATCACCCTCCCAGCTGGAAATAACTGGAGATAATTAATAAAAATAATAATAATTATTATTATTATTACTGTATAGACACTTGTTGTATATATACATGTGAGTGCGAGAGTGTGTATTTGAGGTTATTGCTCCCCCTAAAATCAATAAATAAAATAAATTCACATTTAGAGTCTACCCATTCAGTAACAAGACTGATTTTCAGTGGGAGACTACTAAACCAACCCTGCAGGCTCCGAACATCATCGACGAGTGAGCGATAACCAATCAAAGATCGATATTTCAAATACGAAACATATGAATCAGTGATTGGACAGTGCGAACACCTGCGGACAAATGCCAGAATCAACAAGGCCGATCCAGAACACCTTTGGTAATTTATTGAGTGCTTCGTGCCCCTTGGTAAAATGTGTGTGGGCGCCCTTATCCCGGGTCCTTCACTTACTGAATGTCAAGTTGGAGTGTCCCTGGCCAGTGATTGGTAGAAGTAAAATGCGCCCCTTAGCTGCATAGTTTCCTATTAGCTCGTATTGCGGCATGTGTATCATTATCTCGAACTCCAATGTCTTTGGATTACATCTAGAAGCAGAGGATAATCATTAGCAGTCATTTCATAACAAAGTGTGTCCCAAACATTCGGGGTAAGTATTAAAAAAAAAAATTACGAAAATAAAATTTAAAAAAATCTTTTATAAAAAAACACATCCTAACTTACTTGATACTTTTGATCTGAATGCCTTTGCGTCCGAAGTGCGACGAGTTGGTTAAACTGAGGGACAGACCGACGCTGGCATCTCCGTGACCTTTCTGTAGCTGCATGAATGGGACGACGAGCGGCTCCAGCGGAATCGCGTCCCACTCCTTAGTTCCTGCACCAAGAGCAAAATGTTTACAGAGCATTCATTTATATTTAAAACCATTGATAAAACCAGGTATTTTTAACCTGACAAATATAAAAAAAATCACTAAAAGATGGTTCTAAAATTTGCACTCACTAATTGCGACGCGCTCCCTTCCTCAGACACGACTGTACCCTCGCGTGTGAGGAAGGTAAAACAGATGCAGCCGAAATATTTTGCGCAATTGGCGAGTTCTAATTTTATAAACGTTGTGTTTTATAGTGATTTCATTATTTAAAGGTGCATTCACAATCTTTACTAGTACTATGGTTTAATGATTAAGACCAAGACAACTTAGTCACATCCAATCAGAGCGCAGTATTCTCCCTCCCAGCCAATGAAAGAAGCCTGTGGCTCAGTCTTAATCATTAAACCATAGTACTTGTAAAGATTGTGAATGCACCTTAAGATTATTCATCAATTGAATTATTATTTTAAATAATTATTGATAAATAATACGTAAGAAAATTGTTCTTTTTTAAAATTAATTAATTGCAAGCTATACATACACCCCACAGTAGTCTGGAAGAGATATAAATGTTTTTTACGAGGTTCTGACACGATTTTTTAATTATCAAGCGTAGCAAACCCTTCAAATACCCTAATTAAAAACAAGAACATCTGAAGAAGTGAAAGGGAGGGGTGAGGGGGAGGGGGGAGGGGGGGGGGGGAGGGTGGTGGGGGGGGGGGGATTTGTATTATTATTATTATTATTATTATTATTATTATTATTATTATTATTATTATTATTATTATTTTTATTATTATTATTATTATTATTATTATTATTATTATTATTAATAATATTATTTACTATGACTTACCAGCTACAGCAATGGGCAGCATCTTCGATCCTAGAGTTGTCAGACATTCGTTCAGTTTCGGATCCTTCAGGCTGCAAGGGGTGACCAGTTCACCTGTAAAAGAGGCACAATTTTAAGGGATGTACATCAAATGAATTAATTTATAATTAAGTATTGACTTTTAGCATTCGTCTTGCTCTTGTATAACTGAATCATGGTACGGTACGGAAGTTGATAGTTGTCACATACGTCACTTCACTATTAGATGACGCCAACATCTTGAAAATTACGGCGTTGTCACTATATATTTTTTTGTAATTAAATATAACAATGGAAAATTTTCCCTGTAAAAGTTTCAAATTAGAAAATGACGTTCGAAAATTTATACGCGTCCCAACGACTCACCCAGTTTGACTCCTGCTTCCGTTAGCGACGCCACCGCTAACCAGCTAGCGACCATCACTGCTATGCTGCCCGTCATATTGTTACTGATGTAGAGTACGTCCTGTCTTAGCGGCTAATAAAACACTGAGTTCGCCGTCGTGTTTTATATATTCTAGCAATCCGGTGAAAAAACCAGACAACCTTGGAGGATACCTCATAGTCATAAACAAATAAAAACTGCATCTTTTTAAATTTTATTACAAGTTGTGTGGGAAGAGTTTGAATTGTCAGTTTTCGTAGGAAAACCTAACAAACCATGTAAATAGACAATTCATATTCCTCTTCAAGTGACAAATAATAGTAATAATAATAACAATAATAATAATAATAATAATAATAATAATAATAATAATAATAATAATAATAATAATAATAATAATAATAATAATAATAATAATAATAATAATAATAATAATAAATAATAATAATAATAATAATAATAATAATAATAATAATAATAATAATAATAATAATAATAATAATAATAATAATAATAATAATAATAATAATAATAATAATAGAAATAATAATAATAATAATAATAATAATAATAATAATAATAATAATAATAATAATTTTCGTATCTGCCCAGGGGCAATTCACGTAACTTTCCAAGTTATTAATTAGGTATTGCAGTTGGGATGGAATATCCGAGGGCTGGTTAGTATGACTCAATCCCAGCATTCACCTTGTGATTAAGGAAATCCTCCGAATAATCATCAGACTGGATTTCCGGTGTCAAGTATCGAACCGGCGACCTCCCGAATTGAAGGCTCGTGTGTAAGCGCACGAGGCTACGTTTTCAACGTACCAATTCATAGTTCCCACGTGACGTCACAGCGGCCATGATTGCGACACAATTGATGAGGACCAATCCTAGATCATTGGCGAATATTATTAAGATTTACTAAATAACCATAACTTAGAATTTAAAAAGTAAAAATAACTAATAAAAATATCAGAAATAACCCCACGTACCAATTTTATTTTAAAAAGAAGATGAATTTGAAAGAACTAATGATTTCTTTGTTCTGTCACAAGAGGCTTCAGTTGTTTCTCCATGGCAACGTCAAAGTTTGATCACAAATGTGGCCGCCACGCGCAAAGATGTGACGTACGTGCAACCTATGAATAGGCACATTCCAACCTAAGATCCTTATCTATCGCCCCTTTCATGCACTCTGTTTCAACGAAACTCAATTAGATTCCCGACGTTCTTTCACACATTCGTAAAGGCGTTCTTCCGCGCTTAGTAGAATGCACAAGCTTCATTAGTCACGCCCGCTGTGTTTGGCATTTTCAGGTATCCCGTCAAAAGCAGTGTGTGGCGTTCACACTTTTTCGACAGGGTGTAGCATTCCTTAGATATTACTTAAAAAAAAAAAAAAAAAAAAAATTTTGAGTGGTTGCACCTTGTAAATTTAAGTACTGATATGATGGCGAAGAAGCTCATCATGACTACGCGAAATAAAAGTTTTTTAAATTTAATTGCTTGAGATAGAGAACGTTACATATATTTAAAAAGCGCTTAACAACCTTCGCATACGTTAAGTAAAAAATAAAAACTGTAATAAAGAAGTTGGTGTTTAATGTTGTTGTTTTGGAAAATAATTAAATAACAAAGTACAAATCTTAACGACGACAATGTTTTTTGCTTTTTTAATTAAATGTTTATAGTTTCGAATTTTTAGCCTCATTACTCTGTGGCGTTCTCAGGTATCATTACTAAAACACTAATTTAATTTTTCTAGTGAAAAGCATACGCGGTAATTATTTGTTATATTTCAACAGAGTAACGTTGAAATTAATTTTCTGAAGTGATCAACAACAATGAACCCTTCCCAAGGACCTCCTTAACTACCTACCTACCTACCTGCCTACCTACCTACCTACCTACCTACCTACCTACCTACTTTATCATCGTGGTTGGCAGGTTTATGTACTTTGCTGATCCCGAGAGCTATGCCGGTGGAAGCGTATGCTTCCAGAAGGTAGGAAACCCTAGGCGGACATATCGATGTAGAGAAGCCAGACAAAATGCAGTCCACGTCCTCCCCTTTCCCTCCCCTTTACGTTCTACTTGTCCCTTTCCTTCAATCACTCCCCGACGTCATACGACCTAGTTGTCGAGTACGTCGTTAAACAACAAATAATAATAATAATAATGTAAATGCACACTGATACGTTAAAATATATTTATAGCCCTCGTCACTCGTTGGTAAGGGACCAACCACGTCCATGTTGGCTCTTTCAAACGGGCATGTTACCTCAGCAAATGCTTGCAATGGAGCCTTCTTACGATGAGTTGGAGACTTGTGCTCTAGGCACGACTTGCACGCCGCTATGTACCTCTTAATATCCCCATACATCCCAAGCCAGTAAAATAAACTTCGAATAAGGCCTAAAGTTTTTTAAATCCCACATGTGAGGCCATTGGTAAATCGTGATATATGTTCATGATGTCTCTTCTCATTGACTGTTGTGCAACTAGCTGATCATTTCGCTCTATTCCCGATTTAACTTTATATAGTAAGCCATCTTCATCTAATTTATTTTATTTATTTCATTGTAATTAAGGCCAGTGTAGGGCACAATGCCCTCTTTAGCCTGATGAGTGATGATTGATAAATGAAAATGAGGAAGGGAGGAGGGGAATCCTGGTACCAGCACGTAGCCTACTCCTGTCGAAAAGTACCAAGGGGACCATCGGTTTTACGTCCCATCCAAAAGGACGGTGTAACTTTGACCAGTCATATAGGTTCCTCCACTAACCTGGACTGCCAAGCAGTTGACGAGAAGAACGAAGCTGTTACACAAGCTTTCGAACCCTCCAATCTGCTCTAACCAATGGTAACTAGTGTTTCAGAGGTGAGTGGTCACCCATCCACCTCCTGACCTAGCCCGAGGTTGCTTCGGTGTTCGTATGGGAACCGGCTAAGCGACCGCGGCTAAACCGTTGGCTCTTCATCTAATGTGTATACCTCACTAGCCATCGAATCCCTACTTAATCTTTCCATCAATGGACGTAACAATTCATCACTGTAATGTTGTTCCTTGATGTGTGTACGATCCATGATCTAACAATATTTCTCGTTACTAAGGTCTGCCCGTCCGCGCGACGAGTTTCGTTCAAGGTCGCGCATGACGTAACGTGGTACTCACGGCAGTCCGCCTGCCTGTGTTGTAGAGCGGATAGGAGGGAAACATATCCACAAAACTTGTGTTTATTACTAACCAATTACAAAACTATATTTGTCAAGGGATATTTTGTCATATCCACCACATCTCTTGTCAATAAAATTTAAAAAATAGCCATAAAGAACCTATATTATAGTCATAACAATGTTTATAATAATAATAATAATAATAATAATAATAATAATAATAATAATAACTTATAAACACAACCACTGCGTATTACAAATACAAGCCTGAAAAGGTATTAGATAGTAAAGACTACAAATTATATTACGACCGGGCAGTTATTACAGACCAAACCATACATCACAATAGACCGGATATTATATTTATTGACAAGAAGAAACAAGAAACAATTTTAATTGATGTTGCCGTCCCTTTATGCCACAATGTAGAGACAACTTGGCGGGAAAAGATAAACAGATATAAGGAATTATCTATTGAAATAAAAAGGTTGTGGAAGCAGAATAATGTAACTGTTATACCGTTAATTATATCAGCAAATGGCATTGTTCCACGTAAACTCCATGACAGTATTAAACTAATTGGTCTCCAACCGAACATATACATCGAGATGCAAAAAGCAATTATTTTGAACACGTGTAGGATAGTGCGAAAATTTTTGAACTAAGAAGAATGAAGACTTCAAGAAGTTCTCCATCCCGATGGTGGTTTTCGTGGTTTCCACCGTACAAAGAGCGAATGCTGGGATGAGTACAAATCGGCCACGACCGTACATAGCATCCACAGTTCGGTTTGGAAAAAATAATGTGGACAATGATATATTAAGTAGTATAGCCAAATGTGGGCATTTGAGAAGCAGAAGAAGAAGAAGAAGAAGAAGAAGAAGGATATATATTAAGTAGTTCTAAGTAGATTTTAATAAGGTTAACACATGGAAATACTTGACATTTGTGTCCGTACAACATGTTTATGCCGGTTTTGACCGAGTTTGTATGTATTGCAACAATAAAATAATAATATAATAATAATAATAATAATAATTATAATAATAATAATAATAATATAAATAATAATAATAATAATAATAATAATAAGATCATATCATTATGCAGTGTATACTATGAACAAGTACTGATAAGACAGTAACGACTGAAGTTGAACAAAGTACCTCATGGAAATACTTGACATTACATCTGTATTGTCCCTATAACATGTAAACACCGGCTTTGACCGAGATTGATGACTGTTTACACTAGTAACATGTGATTAGTGAAGTTAAATAAGGTAGACACATGGAAATACTTGACATTACGTCCGTATAACATGTTAACACCGGTTTTGACCGAGATTGTATGATTGTGATACAATCAATAAAATAATAATAATAATAATAATAATAATAATAATAATAATAATAATAATAATAATAATAATAATAACAATAATTTTAAAAAATTATGTCATTATTTCGAATGAGAGGGCTGTGACGACACAGGTCAGACAGTTTCATTGTTGTGTCTTTCTTTGATTGGCGCACACGACATTCAATACTTGTCTTCATTCAATACATTCAATACTTGTCTAAAACAAAACACTATCGAGTGACTATTTTTGTATTCGATATGATTTGCTTTTGAACGATGGAACTGCGTAACATTTCGTATTGCAAATGTTAACATCCTGTCTACATGCACAATGCAAAATGATTCGATCTGAAGGACGACACAGTATAGGACCATGGTAGCTATAATGGGTAGCCATGCAGTTATTTCCCGTCAGTTAGGCCTACTTTATGTAAATATTATTCTATAGAAATCCTCATCGTTGTTCATTAGAAGAAGCAGACGTGTTTTTTTTTCTTTTATTCCTTTTGGGACAGAGAAGATGAGTGGTTTATCTTGAGACAAAGATCTTAGAGACATAATTACAGTAGGTCTGACAAGGGTATGACTATGAGTGATGAAGTGCTAAAAAGTTATACTGTTTTCTGCACGAAGTCTGAAAAAATGAATCTAGCAAATTATTTACTAACGTGTGTGTGTGTCCATAATTATTACGAACAAGTGTTGGTACCGAGGTCACACTGACCGGTTATTAGATTAAGTAGTCTGTGTTTTATTGTAATGAGTTTTTGCAACAAGTAGTATATAGTGAAATAACAACCAAATGACCGACACGACGAAACAGCCCAGAAGAAAATATCAATCTGTTCCCAACAACCAAATAGCTCACACAACAGTAATCTAGATTCTTATTTCAGTACTCACAAAAAATGTATTAACTTGAAATTCATGACGACGATAACGACAAAAACGACAACAACGACAATAACAACGATAACAACAACGACAACAACGACAACAACGACAAATCTGTTTTGTTTACCACTACTTCTGTTTTATTTCCCCAGTTTTTCCTAGTAAGCATTCTCTTCTGGGTAGATTGGTTTCTCATAACTTCATAAGACATAGATAATGGGAAGTTTAAAATGCTATGTCAAAACTCTGTCGAAGGCTGAACACTGAACAGGTTCTGTTACAAATCGCTACTATATGTGTGCCATTACGTAATTTTCGAATGACAGCCCGACAAACTTACGTAATTATCCCAAAATCTGTGGTATGCCACGCCGGCTGGATTATATATATATATATATATATGTTAAAGCAGAAGATGTAATTGAGATTAATTAGAAGGAATGAAATTAAATGAATATACTCTGGTTCTCTTACAAATCGCTACTGTGTGACATTACGTAATTAATAACGACAGACCGTCAAATTTTCGTAACTGTCTCAAAGTCTGTGGTATATCACGCAGGTATGTTCATACATGCTTAAAGTAGATGTAATTGAGATTAATAAGAAGGACTCAAATGCAATGAATATATTCAGGTTCTCTTACAAATCGTTACTATGTGTGACATAAGGTAATTTTCGACATTGCGTAATTTATAATGTCAGCCCGTCAAACTTTCGTAATTATCTCAAAATCTGTGATATGTCACGCAGGTTTGTTTATTTGTTCTTAAAATAAATGTAATTGAGATTAATCGAAAGGAATGAAATGAAATGAATATACTCAGGTTCTCTTACAAATCGATTCTTTGTTTGAAACTACGTAATTTCCGAATGACAGCAGCTGGTTCTTACGGCATTATCTCAAAATCTGTAGTATATCACGCAGGTATGTTCATGTGCTTAAGATATATGTATTTGAGATTAATAGGAAGGAATCACATTAAATGAATATAATCAGGTTCTCTTACAAATCGCTACTATGTGTGACATTACGTAATTTATAATGTCAGCCCGTCAAACTTCTGTAAATATCTCAAAATCTGTGCTATGTCACGCAGGTTTGTTTATTTGTTCTTAAAACAGATGTAATTGAGATTAATTGGAAAGAATCAAATTAAATGGATATACTGAAGTTCTCTTACAAATCGATGCTTTGTTTGAAATAACGTAATTTCCGAATTACAGCCCTTGAAATTTACGTAATTATCTCAAAAGCTGTTAGTAGAAGAGCAATAGGTAACATTTAAGTTCTCGTGCGCCTTTCGTGGAAGAGTATTGCGGTAAACGGTATTCTGTTACGGCATACCATACGAGTATTTTGCACCAACCTGGCACATCCTGGCACGCTGCAGAGGGCACCAGGAGCGTCGTGACGTCATAGACACGTTTTAATTAATAACTTTCAAACGGTTTATGTCACAGAAAATATCAGGAGGACAATTTTATGATGTCATACTAGACGAGCATTGATAACCTATCTGCTACATTCTGGCGGGCTTCAGAGGGCGCCAGGAGCGTCTTGACGTCATATACACGTTTGAACTAATAACGTTTGAACGGTTCATGTCACAGAAAATATGTAGGCAACAATTCTACCATAAAATACTATACGAGTATTTTGCACCAACCTGGCACATCCTGGCACGCTGAAGAGGGCGCCAAGAGCGTCATGACGTCATAGACACGTTTTAATTAATAATGTTTGAACGGTTCATGTCACAGAAAATGTTAAGGAAACAATTCAATTAAGAAATACTATTTGAGTATTTTGCACCTACTTGGCACATCGTGGCACGCTGCAGAGGGCGCCAGGAACGTCGTGACGTCATACACTTTTTCATTAATAACTTTTGAACGGTTCATATCACAGAAAATATCACGAAGACAATATTATAGAGAATTTATATACAGATCAATTGACATGTACCAATAGGGTAATCATGTAATATTTAAGGGAGATATGGCTAACAAATAATAATTATTAGATGTGTATATGAAATGCAGGGCATCCCTCATCGTAATATCTATTTATTACTATTTCGGAGTTATAATTGTATCACTGTGAAGGACTTAATAATCGTAGTCATCCCAACATACCCATGGATATCTGTTGTTTAACAATAACAATTATTATTATTATTGTATACTTGCTACTCTACTATTCATAGACTTATTAGTAAAACTCACGTTTGCTAGAAGTTCTCTTCATCTTCATCGTCATTGTCTTCATCCTCATCTCCCGTGTTGTCGGTATTCAAGCACTCTTGTTCCTCGTCTTCAGTAGAGCAGCCACAAAGCTCGGTGCACCTCATGTTATTTGCTTTGCAGCTGCATCTTGACACACACCTTGATTTTAAGCAGTTGCTTTTAACTAGTTGAATGACGGCAGCCGGTGCAGGTTCGAGGGTTGTCATGACTTCCACATACTCGTTGCTCTCAAGTAGCCATCCGTAGTCTTCGGGTAATAAGTTGATAGGGTTGGCAACCTGGTCATTATGCCACACCCAGCATTGATGGTGAGCACGTAGTATGGCTTGGAGATATGCGGCTTTGCTGGGTGGAAGCTTTTGGTGGGTGCTTGGCAAGACTTTTTGTGAAACATGCGCCATCGAAGGAAAGACACTGAGCTCAGTTTAGTGAATGGACAGTACAGTTTGCAAACAAACTTCTCTAGACCACTTATCACGGAGTCTTTTAGAGCAACAGTTTAACCAAGTTCTTTAAATGCTGAAAATATTTCATAGTCGGATTCTTCCACACACCAGCACTTGTGAGGATCTAGCCAAACTTCTTGTCATGCGCATTGACAACAGTTATAGTGAGTTTTCAGAGATCCACGTGGTATTTGATAGATATGACATTCCTGTTTCATTAAAATCGGCTACTCGAAAGACCCGGCAAGGAGGAAAAGCTGCTGTAGCTTATCGCATTACAGACAACATGCCAATCGGGCACTTGAGCATGTCACAACTACTAGGTCACACCAAAACCAAGTATGAGTTGACAGAATATTTTTCACAGAAGATATAATTCGAGCCTCACAGGCCATGAAGCGACAAACAGTTGTCGCATGGAGTAACAAGACTATTAGTACAAAAACACTTCTACCACACTTAAATAGTGAACAAGAAGAAACCTACACAAAGATGTTGCTTCATGCAGTAGATGCGACAAAACGAGAAGCTACTCAAATATCTATTTTTTCCCCAGATACAGATCCGGGCACTGCGACGTTACACCGATCTCTGTAAAAATACTGTGTTCATTACAGGTAAAGGGGGAAATAATAGAAGGATAGCACTTGGGTCACTATACAACACACTTGGGCACAATCAAGTTTCAGGACTAACTGGATTTCACGCTTTCAGTGGTTCCGACAACACTGTGGGATTTTCAGGAAAGGGGAAGCTTTCGTGCTGGAAAGCTTTCAGAGAATCCGACTATGAAATATTTCCAGCATTTAAAGAACTAGGTTGAACTGTTGCTCTAAAAGACTCCGTGATAAGTGGTCTAGAGAAGTTTGTTTGCAAACTGTACTGTCCATTCACTAAACTGAGCTCAGTGTCTGACCTTCGATGGCGCATGTTTCACAAAAAGTCTTGCCAAGCACCCACCAAAAGCTTCCACCCAGCAAAGCCGCATATCTCCAAGCCATACTACGTGCTCACCATCAATGCTGGGTGTGGCATAATGACCAGGTTGCCAACCCTATCAACTTATTACCCGAAGACTACGGATGGCTACTTGAGAGCAACGAGTATGTGGCAGTCATGACAACCCTCAAACCTGCACCGGCTGCCGTCATTCAACTAGTTAAGTGCAACTGCTTAAAATCAAGGTGTGCGTCAAGATGCAGCTGCAAAGCAAATAACATGAGGTGCACCGAGCTTTGTGGCTGCTCTACTGAAGACGAGGAACAAGAGTGCTTGAATACCGACTACACGGGAGATGAGGATTAAGACGATGATGATGAAGATGAAGAGAACTTCTAGCAAACGTGAGTTTTACTTATCAGTCTATGAATAGTAACTAGTATACAATAATAATAATTGTTTTTGTTAAACAACAGATTCAGATTCAGATTCAGATGTATTTTTATTCGTACTGTTGATGGTAATTTTACAGACATAAATAGTTAGATACAAACAAGAAAAAACAGTAGGAAGCCTACAAAATCCCAAGGGATTTGTGCGTAGGCAGTTTTTATGTTAATTGTGCTGTAGGAGGCAGGACGATTAAATTGTGAAAAAATAAAAATACATACATAACGTACATACATCTAAGTATGTGAAGTACACAATACAAACTAACAACTACTAACTAAGCTAGAACTAAAGCTAAAAGAGCCTATGAATTGGCTCAACTTAAAAATATAAGTACAATGATATAAAATAAAATATGATGCAATATATGAACTAGTATGGACTAGTAATGATGATACATAAAAGTAAGGAATAAGAATACAAAGAAAAAAAATAAGATATGTGAATATGAAAAAATATAATATCGTAATCATAAACTCAGAATTTGTTGAAATAAGAATCAAGTACAAAAGGGAAAAGTCACAAAATGAAATGAATTAGAAGTAAAATAATAATGATATACAGTGATATACAGTAAAACCTTTTTGCAACGAACTCTTTGGGATCGACCAGATTATTATTATGTTGTAAAGAAAATATCTTTACACAGATGGCACCTTAACATGAAGAGCCTTTGGGACATTTTGTTATAAAGACGTTTGTTATAAAGAAGTTTCACTGTATAAAAATAAGAAGTAAGAATACGGTACAAAGTAAAAATAAGATAATATGTGAATATGCAAATATGCAAATATAGATAGTCATAAAATGAGAATACAGAAAAATATTGAGAACAACATAAAATAATAATATTAATAATAATTGGCTAATGATACATTATCAATTCTCAGTCTCAGTTATAAAGGAGTTTGCTTACATCTACTTAAGGGTCAGCTAATAAGTTTATAATATTTTCAAAGTATCTTCTATCTTTGATTTTAAGCCAGTCTTTTACTCTATGTTTAAATTGATATAGCGAGGTTGAAGTTTTTGTTACATTGTCTAGCAGGTTAAAACTGCGTGGGCCAATATAACTAAAATGTCTTTGTCCCAGTTGTGTCCTCTTTCGTGGTATTACTAAATTTTGGTTATATTGTTGTCTAGTTGATGATATGTAGTTGTGTGTTTTATATGACTGGGCTAAAGAGGTGAATTTATGTTGATTATTAAATATGTACACTAGAACAGTTTTGATATAGAGTTGGCGTATATCCAGCACATCTGTCAGAGTAAACAGTGCATCTGTGGAGAAGTCTTTAGGTTTTTTTGACATAACTTTTAATATGTATTTTTGAGAGATGCTAAGTGCGGACAAGTGAGTTTTTAGTAAAGCTCCCCATCCAATGATTCCATACGCTAAAACCGATTGGACTATGGATGTGTAAACGATTTTTAGTATAGGAAAGCTCAGTAACAGATATCCATGGGTATGTTAAGATGACTACGATTATTAAGTCCTTCACAGTAATACAATTATAACTCCGAAATAGTAATAAATAGATATTACGATGAGGGATGCCCTGCATTTCATATACACATCTAATAATTATTATTTGTTAGCCATATCTCCCTTAAATATTACATGATTACCCTATTGGTACATATCAATCGATTTGTATTTGCGTTTTCTATAATATTGTCTTCGTGATATTTTCTGTGATATGAACCGTTCAAAAGTTATTAATGAAAAAGTGTATGACGTCACGACGCTCCTGGCGCCCTCTGCAGCGTGCCACAATGTGCCAAGTAGGTGCAAAATACGTAAATAGTATTTGTTAATAGAATTGTGTCCTTAACATTTTCTCTGAGATGAACCGTTCAAACGTTATTAATTAAAACGTGTCTATGACGTCATGACGCTCCTGGCGCCCTCTTAAGCGTGCCAGGATGCGCCAGGTAGGTGCAAAATACTTGCATAGCATTTTATAGTAGAATTGTTGCCTACATATTTTCTGTGACATGAACCGTTCAAACGTTATTAGTGCAAACGTGTATATGACGTCAAGACGCTCCTGGCGCCCTCTGCAGCCCGCCAGAATGTGGCAGATAGGTTATCAATGCTCGTCTAGTATGACATCATAAAATTGTCCTCCTGATATTTTCTGTGACATAAACCGTTCAAAAGTTATTAATTAAAACGTGTCTATGACGTCACGACGCTCCTGGCGCCCTCTGCAGCGTGCCAGAATCTGCCAGGTAGGTGCAAAATACTCGTATGGTATGCCGTAACAGAATACCGTTTACCGCAATACTCTTCCACGAAAGGCGCACGAGATACCTTTTGCTCCTCTACTATGTGGTATGTCACGCAGGTATGTTCATATATGCCTAAAGTTGGTGTATTTGAGTTTAACTATAATGAATCAAATTCAATGAACATACTCATAGTCATAGTCATAGCCTAGGTAGCTGAAGCACATCCATTTTATTGTAAGGTTCAATCAAGCTCAATCTGCTACTGCTATAATATACTATATTGTGCCTGGAAATAAAACTTACCTACTAACTTACTAACTTACTAACTTACATGCTGCATTCCACGATATCAACATTTTTTAAATGCAAAACACGATCATAAAACACAGTCATACATAGACAACGTTTACGAGCGGCGTAGTAAAAATAATTACACGGAAATATTAAATAATATGAAGAATTTAAAAAAAAAAAAAAAATTGTCGGTACATAGTAATTTACAATCGTAAATGCTCAAATGAGCACATTACTGTGGGTTTAAAGAAACGTGAATACAAAATAAAAAACATGATTCGAACTTACAAATTATACTTTAGCAATTTTATACAGAAATAGGAAATAACAAAATAACACACAAAATGTTTTATTGTATATTGTATAGTTAATTGTATAGTTGTATTTATTTATTTTCCTCCTTGAAGTCAGTTTTAACAGTCAGTGAAGTTTTCGTTAAAAATACAAATAAATGAATAAATAACAGAAGACAATGTGCGAGAAGATGGGTGGG
Organism: Isoperla grammatica; assembly: GCA_945910005.1. Classification (NCBI taxonomy): domain Eukaryota; kingdom Metazoa; phylum Arthropoda; class Insecta; order Plecoptera; family Perlodidae; genus Isoperla; species Isoperla grammatica. The sequence continues at coordinate 8,150,237 of OX246748.1, forward strand.
GGGGATGCCTGCCCCCCCCCCCCACCCCCATGACTCAGATGTATGACGTCACTTTTTAGTGATACAAATCAGGCCCGGATGACGTCACAGCCCAAGTTGTTCAATGTCAAGCAAACACAGCATCATCATCTTTCGTAATGACGTGACTTCACTAGAGCTAATTGAGCGAGTTTGTTTAGTTCGTTATTACAAGAAGGCGGTGACAAACAAAATGCCAAACTACTTATGAATGTTTTTGTAAAGATTCAAACGATCCGCAAATAAAATAAATAAAATAATAAAAAAAAAAACACTGACTTTGCAGAAACCAGCAAAGTGAACCTCCGGGTTTTAAACCTGTCTCTAATAATTGTTGATTGTTTTTGTCACGTTTTTCTCTTTACAACTCCCTCATTGTATTTCCTCTTCATTAACACTTTCTATTCTGTTCCTTCCAGCGTGTGTTCCATTTCATCTTTGTCTGTAGCAATCTTACTTTCTCCTCCCATTTCTATTTTATTTCTGTGATATACATACATTCTTATTAAATTTATAAAGCATTTGTGTCCTCAAAATGTATCGTTCTTCTTCTTTTCTCAATACTACATTATATAGTTTCAATTGTTATATGTTACTCTTGCTTTCCTCTTTTATGAATCAGTTTTAGACAGATAGACATTAAAAATAAATTAACACAATTGTTTGCCATCATTTTCAACAATGGCGATATGTGTGGCTAACACGCAACAACAATGACATCCTGAATGAAGATGCACATTTATAAATAGTTGTTACAGAAACAAGATTATTAAAACGTGATTATGAATACACATAGAAATACTAAATTCCAGTTAACAACAGCTCGACAGTAGATCAGTTAAAGCGGAGTGAGATACAATGTTATGAGGACTGGATATGAAACGAAGTCTCACGCCGAGCGTGGGAGCGGGGAACTCAAGCAAGATGGCGCGTCTCGAGCCGATAGACTTGTGTGAAGTTGGCTGCGGTGATGCTGGCAGCCTCGTACACACACTGCCCGACGAGATGCTTGTGTTGGTGTTCTCGTTTCTCACTCCCGCAGAGATATGCAACAATGTGGCACAGGTAGATTCAAGTTGCTCCAACGTAGGTGTTCACATGTTTATGAAAAAGCCGAGTCCTATAGTGCCTCCCCCATCCATGAACTCAGGGTAGCTCTGCCTGTCGTAAGAGGCGAGAGAAAAAGGTGTTCCCCGTTCCGTGTCCTCTTCTCCTTTGAATATTCGTCATCCTACTGGTCCCCTTTCTTCCTTCCCTTAACTTCTTTAAATATTCGTCCTCCTACTGGTCCCCTTTCCCTATTCTTCCCTTAACTTCTTTAAATTCGTCCTCCTACTGCAGGCCCCCTTTCCCTCCTTCCCTTAACTTCTTTGCATATTCAACCTCCTACTGGTCCCCTCCTTTCCCTCCTTCCCTTAACTTCTTTGAATATTCGTCCCCCTACTGGTCCCCTTTCCCCTTTCCCCTTAACTTCTTTGAATATTCGTCCTCCTACTGGTCCCCTTTCCCTATTCTCCCCTTAACTTCTTTGAATATTCATCCTCCTACTGGTCCCCTTTCCCTCCTTCCCTTAACTTCTTTGAATATTCGTCCCCCTACTGGTCCCCTTTCCCTTTTCCCCTTAACTTCTTTGAATATTCGTCCTCCTACTGGTCCCCTTTCCCTCCTTATCTTAACTTCTTTGAATATTCGTCCTCTTACTGGTACCCTTTCCCTCCTTCTCTTAACTTCTTTGAATATTCGTCCTCTTACTGGTCCCCTTTCCCTCCTTCTCTTAACTTCTTTGAATATTCGTCCTCTTACTGGTTCCCTTTCCCTCCTTCCCTTAGCTTCTTTGAATATTAGTCGTCAACTTGTCCTTTCCTCCAATCACCCCCCGACGTCATATGACCTAGTAGTTTAGTACGTCGTTAAACAACAAATAATCCAATGAATGGTCCTAGGTATGTGCAAAGTGGAAGGAGTTGCACAGCGACCCGAGCATCTATCGGGTATTCGAGTTCAGAAACCTCCATGAAGATATTGACTCAAAACTCAAGTACTTGAGACTTGCGCCCTGGCTTGTTTCACTAACCCTGGTACGTACAGGGTCACATCTACTGTTACATAGAGTTATACCACACGACATTGCCTCTTTATGACATCCTACAGCAGAGACTTTGCAAAACTATAGTGAAATGTTCGGAATTCCGTCATCACATGGAAATAAAAAGCACTTTACGCCATTTTTAAGTAATCAAACTGTCCCTAAAAGCTCATGCACCGTACAAGTGTTGGTCACTGCGTTCGTCCGTGAGTCTAGAGAGAAAGATACTTAAAGAAGGGTTAAATAACGACTCAAGTGAACTATTTTGTCCTTTTTGAGACTAAAAACCTGGAAATATACAACATTATACGAAAAAACATTTTCGTCTGTGGTGAATGAGGCTCATGCGGTTGCGACAACACATTAGCCTCCCCCCCCCTCCCCCTCCCCCTGTTAAATTATTTTTTTCCAAGTTGATTCTTTTTAATGTCTACATTCAATTAAAATATTTGTGGTAGCCATACTACTGCATCACAACGTTCATCCTGTCAGTTTTAGGGCTGCTCTTACAATCTCCTAATAAGAAAGTTATTTGTAGCAATTAAGCTATTTGGAGGATTTCAAGGGTTTTGATTGGTCGTTGCCATGGAGAAAATAAGCTATTTGACGAATAAGTATATTGGGACATTGTAAGACTGGACCTTAATTTATTTTCACCCACAATATTAATGTGTTAACTAATCAACATGGCAGGAGAACCAGGTAGACACGACAGCCATCTTGGAAACTGTCTGCTCATGTAACCACCGCCTTCAAGTGTTGTCCATCAAGTCTTGTCGAGGGTCTTTGGACAGAGAGAACATCATCGCGTCCACTCTCAAGAAGGTCATCAAGAAGTGTCCTCTACTGCGCGAGATCACAATCAAGAACTGCAAGGGATTCACAAGTCTCTTCTACAAACTGGTAAAATTCCGTCGCGTTATATGATGCTTGTTGCACTACATGGACGTCGACGAGCGCCGGAAGTGGATGATCCGACCAATCAGGGCGAAGAAGTTGGTTGGTTCCAACTTCTTCGAATCATCTACTTCCGGTGCTCGGCGCTCGTCGACGTCCGTGTAGTGCAACAAGCATTAGGTGTAAAATTCTCGGAAGAGACGGTCGCTCCACGCGGTCTATTTTAACGAAATTTCATGCTCGGGACTGCTACTTTATCGCGGGGGCAGGTTTGCGTGCTTTGATGATCCTGAAAGCTATGACGCGGAAGCGTATGCTTCTAGGGCCACCCTAGCCGCGGACAGGTCAAGGTGAAAAAGCCAGACGACATGCAGTCCACGTCCTCCCCTTTACATCCTATACTTGTCCCATTCCTCCGAACACCCCTCGATGTCATACGATCATAGTTGTCGAGTACGTCGCTAAACAACAAATAATCAAATCATGTCATTATTAGGGAAGTCAAGTGAACAATTATTGATCTCGCTAATGAAGACCATATTTTAAATGTCGTTTGATCCAGTTTTTAGTTGTTACGAAATTGCACATCATCCACATTTGTTATTTTCAATATTGTATAACGTTGACAAAATTTAACTGAAAAGGGTTAATTTGGTTAACAGTAAGACAGAGTACCCTTCCACCTTAAATATATAAATAAAAATAAAATAAATAAATTCACATTTAGAGTCTACCCACTCAGTAACTAAACTGATTTGCAGTGGGGGACTTTAATTTAAAGTGACTAAACCAACCCTGTAGGCTTCGAACACCATCGACGAGTGAGCGATAACCAATCAAAGATCGATATTTCAAATACGAAACATATGAATCACTCAGTGATTGGACAGAGCGAACACCTGCAGATAGATGCCAGAATCAACAAGGCCGATTCAGAACAACTTTGAATTTATTGAGTGCTTCGTTGCTAGGACGGCTCCAAAGTCACCGGTTTACTTATTCCTAAGCCAAGAAGTAATGGAATTAAATCGACAGTAGATTGTATTGTAGCCTACTCGTGGGAGTCCTGATGTAAATAAAATAATGCACACAGGTTGGCGAACGGCTGCCGCTACTTAGGAAGGCTCATTTCATCGCCACGTCGAACTTCGGTTCGGAGGCTTTGCAGAGTCTGGCAGAGAACTGTCTCGAGCTGGAAGAGTTGCGAGCCTGCCACAAGTTCCAGAGCATCGAGGAGGGAATCACTACAGACGAAGACATGCAGGTAACAGACTATGTCACCGTTCAGTATGTACCCATAGACTTGACTCACCGTTCAGTATGTACCCATAGACTTAACTCACCCTTAAGTATGTACCCATAGACTTGACTCACCGTTCAGTATGTACCAATAGACTTAACTCACCGTTCAGTATGTACCCATAGATTTAACTCACCGCTCAGTATGTATACCCATAGATTTAACTCACCGTTCAGTATGTATACACATAGATTTAACACACCGTTCAGTATGTACCCATAGATTTAAATCACCGTTCAGTATGAACCCATAGACTTAACTCACCGTTCAGTATGTACGCATAGACTGAACTGCGTTAATGGACGTTCACCTGCTGGTAAATCAACGTACTTCTAAATCAGCCCCATAAGTTGGCTGCCCATTTTGCACTTTGCATGGTTACGGTTTGAGCACAGAATAGAATATAACTTCACTTCTCCTTATTATACAGTATAAATTGCATTTTAGTACATAGTAGTTTACAAAAGGAAGAAAACCTACCTAGGCTTGGAAGAGCTTTGTATTGCCTTAATTCTACTGAATTGCTCGATCATGTATCGTCTACAATATAAATTTATGTATCATTTATTATGTAAGTCCTTTGGTAAATAAATAAATAATAAATCTAGCTTTCGAATCCTGTCTTTCTATTGGTTTGCTGTGACTTCGTGGAAACCCCCCTTCCAGTAGCCGAGTAATAATGTATTGTATGTATTATATTGTATTGTATTGATGAGTATTGTTACTGTTACAGATTCTGTGCACCCAGCTAAGTGGTTCACTCAAGAGACTGGAACTGAACGGAGTAGCCTGGTCTGACAAAGTGTTTCTGATGCTGGGACAGTGTACCAACCTGACGGTACTGTCAGTGCGCTTCGCCCTCAAACTCTCAGACACGGGGCTTCTGGTAGTGAGTAAAGTCATGAGACAATTTGTGATATTCCAATAATTATTCTAAAATTTTATCCGAACACGACCAATTTTACATAATTTTTTAAAAAATATCGATAATAGGCCTATGTACTATCTCGAAACTTTGATACATATTGAATGTAATTTTAAAGATGCACTTTTTCTTGACAGTGGGAAAGGGTATAATAGTCTCACGTTTAAAACCTCACAATATTTGTTTCTAATTATATCTCAAGAATGCTACTAGAAATCAAAGAAAGAGGTCTGTAGTCCTTACTAAGTCGCAGTGCACTATGCGGTATGCCCTCAGTTTTTCGATTTCGAGTAGCATTCTTGAGATATAATTCAGGGCCTATATTAATGTGCAGTTGGACACATTTTGCGAAATCAGGAATACCACTTGTGCAGTACGAAATCCCTGCCGTCCACATTCTCCCCACTCCCTTTTTCCTTTCCTCTCCGCCCTCCCACTGGCTTTTTACCTCTTAACACCCCCTATCATCTTCATATTTCACCCACTCATTGTCTCGGTTAGCCAAGCTGCAAAAATATGAGACGTTAAGCCCAAATATCAATCAACACTTGTTAGAATGTTCTGTCTCCGTCTCCCCAGCTGAGTTGTCTACCCAACCTGCGTCGGCTGGACCTGGCAATGTGTCTCAATGTGACTGAGGCAACGTGGGCGCGCGTTTTTAGCAAGACGTCCTTGAGAAAACTCAGCCAACTCAGTCTTATGATCTGCAGTGTGACCAACGAGGTGGCTGTGTTAATTGGGGAACACCTCAAAGACTTGGAAAAGATCTGTCTGTCAGGTAGGTACTCGAAGAGTTCTCTAACAACTCTGCTACTGGAAGAGTTATCTAACAACTCTGGTACTGGCAACACGACACGACACGGTAACGGTGAAGGCCGGGAATATTGTGTAGGTTGAGAAACTGAATGACAGCCCCCTCCATATCCCCTCTACAGCTACCTGACAGACTCCGTGACAACCTAACAAAATGAAATGCATAACTGAAAATCAGTTTGTTTCAGTTGTTCAGTTTGTTGTTTCATGGAGTTGAGGGGGGTCGGGTAGCAGTGGTGGGGATAAGGAGGGGGCCGTCATTCTCACAGTTTCTCAACTATAGCTTGTTGGTCTGGGAAGTATATTCCTGCTTCCAATACTGAAGGGCCAGGGTTGGATTCCCAGTTTGGGCTAGGTGGTTTCATCTTCGGAAATTAATTTAAAACGATTGCTTTGAAACTGGGGTATATGCAAACGAATGATCGACTTTGGAGCCGTCATAACAACGAAGCACATAATAAATGGTATTATGTCCCGCACAGGAAATCAGTTCTTGTAACTGAGTGCATGGGTAGAGAATAAATAAATACTAATTTAAGTATTTATTTACAAGACTTAAGGACTGCTCATAAAAACCGCTTAAAAATAAAAAATAATAAAAAATATATAAATAAATAACACTCCTTGTTGCAGGCTGCATGGGGCTCGGCCCCAGGGGAGTGGAGGAGATAGTCAAGGGCTGCCCCAGGCTGAGACACATAGAGTTACTCTTCATAGAGCCCAGCATGAGAGACAGCTTGTTGCTAGTGCCGAAATATCTACCACAACTGAGGAAGCTCAGCATCATATCCTACTCGAACGCTCTAGAGTAAGAAAGTTTTCTTACTTTGCAAAAGTCTTGCATCATATAAGCTTAAGATTTGTCATTTTGGATTACATGAAGGTATTTATCATCCACTAGAAATAATTCGAGGGTGATTTATATCTGATAGAACCGCTAACTGTCATAAAATTTGGTTTAGAATCAATTTGTGGAACTTTTGATAGCTTGCCGATTTTATTTATTTTTACTGTGATGCTGAAGAGTTGCTCTCATGCCAAAATAGGCAGGTTTCTTCTTGTAAATTTACACTAAAAGTAGCTTATTTGTGTGAATTCTTCACATTAATATGTACTTATTGACATATTTAGATATTCTGCAGAGAATAATTTTGAAAAATCAAAATTGATGCATGCCGGTGAGTAATGCTAGTAAACGAGGTCAAATAATTACATTATGTTTGATAACCCCCAACATAGTGGCGCATATTTACGAAAGTTAGTTTAAGTAAGAGGATGAGCACCCATACGAACAAATCGATGTAAGATCGCCATGAATCTGTCGATTTATTGAAACAGCCGGCACGAAACGGGCACACTGATTCACGCGGCTAGATGAGAATGTGAAATCAGCTTGAAAACTGTTACACCGGGTGAACTATACATGCTATGCTATAAGTTAACGTGTCTTGTTGGCAGTCCGACAATGAACGAGATACACAAGAGAATGCCCGACCTTGAGATTGTCCAGGGGGATCCCCGCTGGTCAGAGTTCTTCACGACGATCATACAACTTACAGACATCACGCTCGAGATTATCTGAATCGCATCATCTTCGTCGGCTCTTTTGTAACGTTATATCACATTTATTTACTTGTAAATACGTATACGTATATGCTTTTTTAATTTTGTACAAAAAAATATATATATACAATTTTTAAGAATAAATTTGGCATGTTTTTTAGATGTTGTATGGATGGAAAGACAAAAACATGAAATAATTTTTATTAATTTATCCTGTTGAGGAAGCTTTAAAATAAAACTTGGAACCTATCCCAAAAATCCTGATTATATTCCCTCTTCTGTACACCTCAATTTTTAGTTACATAATTTTACTACACAGCACAAATGCTTTGCAAACAAATACATTAATTTTCATTAATTTAATAATGTTTATTCATTGATTTCTCTTATTAAAATATTGGGATTTTAAGGGTCCCTTGCAATGGGACTATTGTAATAATTGTAATGAAATACAATTAAATGAACTGCTGTACAAGCATGTCATAGCTGGGCGACCCAGAATCTTCATTTCTATAGAATTTAAAACTTACTGTGTCATAATGTCATAACAATGATCTACATATTTTTTCTTCCTCCTCCTCTACCTAAAAATCATTTTTGTAAGTGCCAACAACAATTAAAAATTAAACGTTATTTCTTGCTGTAAATATTTTAAATTTGTTGACATAGAAACAGAAATCAGTTGGAAACAATTTTCATAAATTTCAGTATACACAGACCATATCTGAAAATGTTCACCTTTAATTAGATTCAAAATTTTACCACACATCACTTGTCTTATAAATTGTCTAGTTTTCAAATTGGACGTTAGACTAAAATATTCCAACACGTGTTTTCTAATTGGTCGACATGAAGCGTATGCTTGACGAAGTAGTCCCGATCAACTCGTCGGAGAAGAAACCGCGCCTGGAATCGGTCGAGGGGACAAGCAAGGGGGACGGAAATGTAGCGGGGATACAAACGCTTCCTCAAGAGATGCTGGCGCTGGTTTTCTCCTTTCTCAGTCCAGCGGAAATACACAACAATTTGGTCCAGGTCACACCCACAGAATCACAATAAAATATAATTGATATTGATTTAATTAAGTGGTGGGAAAACAGAGAACTAGTGAAGAGACCGGAAGACAGATGTCAGAGGAGCAAGTGCTAGGGGGATAAAAAAGAAAGGGGGGAAGTGTCAGGCATGGCTAGCCGACTTCAGGTAGACCCGAGGCCCAAGTGAATGGTGGGAACCTCCCACTCCCCTATCCGACTTCATAGATGGAAACTGGGACATATGATAATTTATTTATTTATTTAACTATACTACTAAGTTATTAACATTTCAAAATATAATATTTTGGAGGTGAAAAATAACGTGTCATGTCTTTACCATAATTCTGTCCACACTAAGACAAAGATTACTGCTCAAGGCTTGCCTTCTATGGGGGTCTTGTATGTAAGATTGCTAACGATTATGGGAATGAAATGAAACGAAATGTACCTAACCAGTTGACGTGCCCGTAAACTCAATAAATTTCAAATTTCAAAATTACCCTGAGTGACGATCAACGTATGCTTGAAACAAATATCTTGACAGTCTGAGTGCTTTGTCTCAGGTTTGCCCCGAGTGGCAGGGGCTTCTGACCGACCCCAGCATCTATCGAGTATTCGAGTTCAAATCTCCCCACGAAGATCTCCAATCCAAACTCAAGTACTTGAGACTTGCGCCCTGGCTCGTTTCTCTCACCCTGGTACGTAGAGCAATAACACTATCGCTTAAGTATGGCTCATCTTCGTGGTACCATTCACAAGAAATGTCAGCATGAAAGGCAGACTTGGAGGCTGGAAGACTTCCTAGTTAATATCAATGCACCACCTACTTCATGAGCCTAATGTAATAAGCATAATTAAATGAATTAACTAATTACATAATTAATTACTATATACCAATTACTAATCAATTGTTATTGTATTGATTTTATTATTTATTTCAACTATATAATTTATTTAAATTAATCATTATTTAATATGTTTCTTGTTTTGTCAAATTAAATACAATATTTTGAAATTTATCATTTTTTAAATTGATTGTTAATTAATTAATTAAAAGGCCATCATGTTTTTTAAATTAAATAAATAAAGAAAAAAAAGAAAAAATAATAAGATTTGTTTTTATAAATTTAATTTAGTCTTTTATTTTTCTTCTTGTTTATTGTCCATCTCCCAGGAGAACCAGGTGGACACGACCACCATCTTGGAGACGGTCTGCTGTAGCAACCGGCGCCTGCGCAACCTGACCTTGAGGTCATGTCGGGGGTCACCGACCAGAGAGAGCATAACGGCATCCACCCTCAAGAAGCTCATACGCAGGTGTTCGCAGCTGCGCGAGCTCAAGTTCAAGAACATCAAGGGGCTGACAAGGGTATTTTACAAACAGGTAGATATTATTATTTATTTTTATTGATTTTATCTCGATCTTATTCAGTTACTTATTAAATTGTTTTACAAAGGAGCAAAATATATACATTTATAGTAAATAAATAAATAAATGAATGAATGAATAAATAAATAAATAAATAAATAAATAAATAAATAAATAAATAAATAAATAAATAAATAAATAAATAAATAAATAAATAAATAAATAAATAAATAAATAAATAAATAAATAAATAAATAAATAAATAAATAAATAAATAAATAAATAAATAAATAAATAAATAAATAAATAAATAAATAAATAAAATAAATTTGTATTTATAGTCTTGCCAACTCAGCTAAACAACTGATTTTCAGTAGGTATCATTTGTAAAAATTTGTAAAAAAAATACAAACCAAACAGTGATAATATTTAAATGTTTTAATACTTCACGTGGTTTGCCCATGCACAGCTTGGCTGGAGACTCCCCCATCTCAAGGTCGTTCACATGATCAACACGCAATACTTTGGCTCGGAGGTGGTGCTCAGTCTGGCCAACAACTGTCCCGGACTCGAGGAGCTCAGGGCTTGCCACAAGTTTCAGAGCATTGAGCTGGGGATCACCAACGACGAGGACATAAAGGTGAGGCCTAACGGCAACGGGCAATAAAACCACGCAAAATTAACGATATTTCTATCATCTAAAGAATGAATTTAAAAACTTGCAAATACTGACATTCTTACGATTTTTATTTCTGTGCTACTTCAATAATTTATAAATAATGAATGACAATTTTTTTAAATTAATTAATGATTTTTTTTAAATTACAATTTTTTAAATGTTAATGTGAATGAAATTAGTTTTTAATGCTAAAAAAGCATATCTTGCATACAACATATCCCAATCTCAGTGACGGAAGTAATTAAGAGACCTGCTTTTAAACTGAGATAACACGTTCTACAGACACTCTGCAGCAAGGTTGGTGGGACGTTGAAGAGGTTGCAGCTAAATGGTCTCCAGTGGTCGGAAGGCGCGTATCAAGCCCTGGCTGGGTGTACGAACCTAGAACGTCTGGCCGTGAGATTCGCATCGAGGCTAGCGGACAATGAATTACTCAAGGTGAGAACAGACGGTTGACCTTAACTCGATCCTAATAATAATCACGCTTAAGATTAGTTTCTTTGTCGGTTATCTCGATTAACGGCGGACAATAGCAAAATTCAACAAAACAAATACAAAAACTCATGTTCTCACACGGAGTATCTATAATTGAGAGCTAATTATCATTAAATCTCGATTAACCGTGCCATTTTCCTTTTATCACGATTATCTACATTAGTTTTTAAGTCGTACTGCATCCCTTAATTGAATACACACCTCTAGGAATGATGTAGGTATTAATACTTCAATGCGAACGTATGTTAACAAGTGTTCCCGTACTTCAGCTAGGCTGCCTGTCTAACTTACGATGTCTGGACCTGACGTTCGTGACGGTATCGGAATCGACGTGGACTCACATATTCAGCTCAACCGCGCTGAAGAACCTTAGGAAGCTCAGTCTGGTAATCTGCAGCATTACAAACGAGGTGGCTACGGTGATCGGAAGACACATGAAAGATCTAGAGCACATCTGTCTTTCGGGTAGGTTCGCAACACTGTTTACTACGCTTGGTATAATAGGAACTGCTTTACGTTATCTGCAATTGTGTTGACAGTGATAAACAGTTGATCAAGAAAGTAATGTATATCTCGTTAAAATAGCCTCTGTAGGCCTACTTTGTACACTCTATAATATAAGAGTAGTTTTCAGTCATAGAAAGAGTTCCAAACTTGAAACATGGAAGATGTTAATTTGAGATGGCAAAAAAATTTAGTACTATACTGTAATGGCAAACAATGAATGGAAGTGTTAAAAACATATTGCATGTACTTAGACCACTTAAATCTAATACAGAATCAATTAATTGCAGATACATTAGACATGTTATGAAACATTACAAATATACATACAAAACAATCCACTATATAAAGATAACTGTAGTACTATATGTTTTTAAAACAACATAACGATAGTATTGAATTGAATGAGATTATATCTAGCCCTGTATCATTTTTTAAAAAATGTTTCGAATGGCAGTTTAAAGAGACGAACAACGTACGTTGCCTTGTTGATTCTGGCATCTGTCCGCAGGTGTTCGCACTGTCCAATCACTGATTCATGTGTTTCATATTTGAAATATAGATCTTTGATTGGTTATCGCTCACTCGTCGATGGTGTTCGGAGCCAACAGGGTTGCTTCAGTCGCTTTTAATTAAAGTCCCCCACTGAAAATCAGTCTTGTTACTGAGTGGGTAGACTCTATAAATATATTTTTTATTTATTATATTTACGTTTAATTCTCACAGTTGGTACACATGTGTGTGATATGGCAACGTTGCCCTGGCCCGCAGGTATCCTGGGCCTGGACAAGGCCGGAGTGGAGTCGATAATCAAGGGATGCTCCAAGCTTCGACATCTCGAGCTGCTCTTCATCGAGCCCAACGTACAAGAGAGCCTGATGTTGGTACCCCTGTACCTGCCACAACTCAGGAAACTTGTCTGCACGGAGGTTGTAGTGTACGTCATAGGACTCCTTAAAACAAGCAATAATCTTAATGATATGCAGCATTAGTAGAAACAAATTAGAATGAATTTACATCTAAGATAAAAGTATTAGAAATTTGAATATTTTTCTACAAATTTTGACTCACTTTTGGTTTAACTAGAAACTATTTGTCAACTTGCACAAAATGTATGCGAAATTAAAAGTTTAGATTATTGAAAGTCCTAAAGGGCTGAATATGCCAATCATTATAAAGATGCCAAACATTAGCCAATCTTTCAAAGTTAGCAAAAAAAACATTTTTTTAGTATTTTCATTACTAACATGAAAACTCTGACAAAACACTCTAAAAAAACATTCTATACATCTTGAAGATGTTTTTTAAATTAAGAATAAGGACATATCTGCGCTAGTTGACGATTCCTATTATTTCCCGTTCCGTTTCCCCAGCAGTAACACGAGAGAGGCAATACAGCAACAAATGCCCGACTTAATCATCGAACCAGGGAATCCAAAGTGGAACGACTTCTTCATGACGATCATTCAAGTAGATCATTTCGACGTGGAAGTCGAAGTCGAAGCCCTTTGAAGTAGACCATGCCGTGTTGTTGCAGTCGAACTTAGTATTTAATATCGTACCATTGTAATGCTGTTTGTTTGCACTCGGCTGGTACTTCCACCAATGTAAGTCTTTTGTATCTGTAAAAAATTGTAACAAATATAAGGTTAATTTTACAATTCTGTAGTGATTTCTTTATTAACCAGAGTAATATACCATGACTAGTTTATTGAAAGAAGTAATCAAATGGTTAGATAAGATCATGGAGAAACATACTTCTCGAGAGAAATTTTTAAGTAGAAACCAGAAATTACAAAATGTAACCTTCTACTATATATTCCAAATACCAAATTTTCTGTTGTGTGGGATTTAGAATAGAGTGCAATAAACTTATAAAAACTGGGAACTTAATGGCAAAATCTTATGAAAAGAGTTCTTTCTGGGATAAATAAATAAATATAAATAAATGTGAATAATTGTATTGTAAAATATTATGTTAACAGGGAAGGATACCTCTATGTCAAAAACCGCACAAAATTTTCATTTTTAAATTATTTCACAAGAATGGGCTTCGAAATCGAAAATCTGAATCAACAGCGCACTGTGGTTTAGTAAGCCCTACACATTAAATGCTCTAAGTCGTGACTTATATTATAATCAGTATGTTTTTTTATAAATAATTAATTGTATAGGTAACTAATTATCGAATTATAATCAAAATACTACGCTTATGGTTAAAATATTTTATTCAGTCTGTAGGGCTTACCAAAGCAAAGTGCGCTGCTGATTTAGATTTTCGATTTCTTGTTGCAATCTTGAGATATAATTTAATAATGAACATTCTCTGCGGTTTTTGACGTAGAGACTACCCTTTACTAAGGTAATATGTACTTGTATATTTATATATAAAAAAAAAATAGCAAAATTGCTAATAAAGTTCTACTACTACTACTACTACTACTACTACTACTACTACTACTACTACTACTACTACTACTACTACTAATTTACTAGTTACTTAAAATTAACTTAGAATATTTTTACTATACCTTGCAGTACGGTAGTTCACTTTGACAGGTGGAACTGAAGTTGTTCATGGGACATGGATTGAAAAGGAATGGTAAGCAGTCAGCACACACAAATGTTTAAAAATGTTTATTTATTACAATACATAAGTAAAACCTAAAGGAACATATTTAAGACTCATATTCACATGCAACCTAAAACGATAATATTATACAATCACTAGATGAGTGGTGGGGCTTCAAAAGCTATGCAACAGTAACAAATGTGCATCCTAAAGCATATATGTCCACGGCAAGTGAAGAGTAAAATAGGGATTATTGAATTATTTGCTGACACACTTAAAGGCCCACTAAACCCTCACATTTCGTTTAAAACGTGTAATTGTAAGCCTAAACTGTAACGGTTAGTGCATGTGTCAAGTTGCCTAGTGTATCAGGGCTCTTGAAATCCAAGAAAAAGTGTTTCGCCCCAGGCGTTGTGACGTCGACCAAACGCTGCGCTGCTCGCTGCATATGGAGCATCTTCTATGTTTCGAGGCCCGCGCAAATATACCTCGTCGTCCAGACCCACCTTATTCAATTGAGCACAAATCAAACGTACTACTAAATTCGTCTTACTTCGGTCTACACGATGAATGTTTAAACAACCTTCTACCATTTATGCAATTTATTCTATAAAATGTGAAACATGAAGCAATTACCACATAATTTAGATGGAAACACAACTAATTTCAAGCTTGTGTAATGAGGAGGTAGCTTTAAAAATCAGAATTCGAACCAGCCTATCATGTTAACTGATATGTCAAAATATTATAAGCAGAAAACCAGCAAGAAATTGATGAAAATGTAGCCGATTATCGCATGTATATAATAATGCGTGTTGTCCGTTCACTACCGCGGAGTACAACTCGGTGAGCGCGGGCAAAGCCGCATGGGCTGTCAAGCTTTTAATAGCTTGGCTGAAAACATCGACGCATTTGTACATTGTACAAAATAGAATGTTTCAATTCTAAACTTATTAGTTGTATGTCTCAATCTATTGCTATCGATACTTTAATACAAAAAAATAAAAAAGCGCATAAAATAACTTAGATAACTGAACAAACTATATTTTGAATTTGAAATACAAAATAATTCTACAGTTATTAAGAAGATACAAAACAGCTTGAACCTGATATTATCAATATAAGTATTGCGGTTATCAAGATTTGTAATGTTAGTTTCCGGCAATTTTTAGTTACAGAATTTCCATTGATGCCAATAATAAAATAAAGTCGATATATTAATAATAATGTAATGTAATAATAAAAGTAATAATACCACCAATAATAACAATAATAATAATTGTGATGATGCAAACACGAATAATATGTTAATCACGCACACGCACACAACCAAACCATTGATTAAACAGGTGTTTAATCAATGACCAAACCATGACACACACGACTATTGTAGTTTTGTCGTGTTCTTTAGGCCTATGTAATATATTTGTATCAGTTATTATTATTATTTCCAGGCCTGACTGGTAGAAATCCCACTCACTCATTGATATATGACTATACATATACAACGCAAGACAAAATCAATACAATGTTTTTATAGTCGATAGTAAAGACTAGTAGTTTGACTGATCTCGATCTACGCAGCTCACTCGATATATTCGCGGACGTATCAGGCAATATGCCGCTACACGCGTTGTTATATACACACGATAATCGGCCAAATGTTCATCAATTTCTTGCTGGTTTTCTGCTTGTAATAACTAAACATATCAGTTAACATGATAGGCTGGTTGGAATTCTGATTTTTAAAGCTACTTTCTCATTACATTAGCTTGAAATTGGTTGTGTTTCCAACTAAATTATGTGGTAATTGCTTCATGTTTCACATTTTATAGAATAAGTTGCATAAATGGTAGAAGGTTGTTTAAACATTCATCGTGTAGACCGAAGTAAGACGAATTTAGTGGTATGTTTGATTTGTGCTCAATTGAATTAGGTGGGTCTGGACGATGAGGTATATTTGCGCGGGCCTCGAAACATAGAATATGCTCCATATGCAGCGAGCAGCGCAGCGTTTGGTCGACGTCACAACGCCTGGGGCGAAACACTTTTTCTTGGATTTCAAGAGCCCTGATACTCTAGGCAACTTGACACATGCACTAACCGTTACAGTTTAGGCTTACAATTACACGTTTTAAACGAAATGTGAGGGTTTAGTGGGCCTTTAACAAAAAAGTTATGTAAAATATAGTGTCTGTACTTATACATAGTAAGTAGCCTTATCAGTTATCATCATAACGCAGGCAGAAGAAAAGACAGTTCGAGTATCTTGACTACTCGGGGTTTGAAGTGACCGTTAAAAATGTGGGAGGGAAGAACAGAACAGTGAGCGTCTGATGAGATGTCCAAGTCTTACAGACAAAATAGATGCCTTTCCACCTGGAATGAGCTATGAGGAAAAGGAAGCCTGTCTCTAGTGGTAATTTAATGCATGATGGCCCAGTAAGCCAAAAATGCAGGCATAGTAAAAGAAGAAGATTAAAAATGAAAAACTAAACTAGCATTCATGTCGAATAGCGCTGCTGAAATTATTGTAAAAAGAGAATACAGTCCTTAAAAATACTGAATACAATGGCTAGACATATAAAATACCAAAAAACACCAAGCTGATCAAATATCATCATGGTGTAATATGTATTATGAAACTCTGTTAAAATAGTTGTAGACTACTACCAGCACTAGTTGTTTTCACCATGGCAACAATAAATGGGAAGCATGGCTGCATTGATGAAAACATTATTTCATAATTATTTGGAATGTTTTCACTTCACTTGAAAAATGCAAAAAAATTGTCCATTTTTTCGTTTCCATGTTTGAAGACATGTAGAAAAGCGCTCTCTACACATTGTCGCGTGTTTTATTCCACCTCGTGTGACAAGGTCTCTGCAGAGCGTACACCTCGAGTGACAAGGCCTCTCAGTCATCGTCGTTGTCTTGGTCGTTGTCCTTTTTACGCAGGGCCCGGACGTCGCCGACGGCATACTTGGTAATCACCGACTTGCCCCTGAAACATCAAACACATTAATACAAGTTTACATGAGAGTCGGTGTCCGAGTACGGGAAGGGACTGAGTCCTTAAGGGGTCGATTACTGTTCTCATTATTTGTAAAGATGACAAACTTTGTTTTTTGATGTTTTTTTTATTTATTTAATTTTAAAAAAAAATGTTTTTTTTGTTTTTTTCAATTTGACTAAGGTGTAGGCCCTACTTTATTTTTGAAGTGTAATAAAATAAAATAAATAATAGAACAACATAACACAAAATAAAGTAAAATTAAATAAAAATAAACTACACATTTAAATTGAATAAATAAAAACAAAACAAAACAAAATCAAAAACATAAAGTTTGTCATCTTTACAAATACCCTGATCAGACTCGGTATTTTGTGTCAACACCGAGAAAAAAAAAAGGCTAAATACAATTAAAAAAAAAAAAAACAGTATTTGAACTTACTGCGGGTTGCGGCTGATGCGGTAGTAGTAGCTGATGCTCTCGACGCTACTGAGACTCTCTAGAAAGTCTTCGTCGTGCGTAATGATGACCAGCTGGAAGTTCTTCTGCGCCATCCGAGTGTTGACGATGTCGGCGAGCGCCAGGCTGAGACTCGCAATGTTCTCGCGGTCCAGGTTCGTCGTGGGCTCGTCCAGGGTCAGGATGCCGCAGTTGGCGCTGAACGTCTCGGCCAGCGCCATGCGGATTATCAGCGAGGCCAGCACCTATAACAGGCGCTCGTTTCGTTTTTTTTTTTTTTTAATTTAAAAAACAAAAAGTCAAAAACCTTAAATCTTAAAATTTGCGATTGCCAGGCTCAGTGTTTCTTCCCTTTTCTGTCCTCCCACTGCTTCTCTCTTTTAGAATTAGGCCTATTAAAAAGGCGTTTGTTTCGTTTCATTTTTTTGGGGGGGAAAATTTAAAAGACAAAAACTTTAAATCTTAAAATTCATGATTGCCAGGCTCAGTGTGTCTTCCCTTTTCTGTCCTCCCACTGCATCTCTCTTTCAGAATTAGGCCTATTAAAAAGGAGTTTGTTTCGTTTCATTTTTTTGGGGGGGGAAATTTAAAAAAGAAAAACTTTAAATCTTAACATTCACGATTGCCAGGCTCAGTATTTCTTCCCTTTTCTGTCCTCCCACTGCTTCTCTCTTTCACAACTAGGTCTATTAAAATTAATGAAAAATTTAAATTTAGAAGATATTTGCTGATTGATGGAAGGAAAAGATTGCTGAAAACCTACAGACGAGAGGAGAGAACTGGGAGCAAGTAGAGGAAGTACGATTGTGGGAAGATAGGAAGAGGTGGACATGGACAAATTTAGTTGTGAAACCCAAGCTGACCCTGCCAGAAGCAGGAAACGGCAATGGATAATGATGATGATGATGATTTGCTGATTTATCATAACTTGTTTCTCTAGGTCAAACTTAAAGCACTGCTCGGTTCCAACTGTGTGCGGTACACTCTCTTAGAAGATCTAATTTTAATAAACAAAAAACATCAAATTTCAGTAATAAAAAGAAATTTTTTTACTGGTGGAGGGGGAAGGGACGTGTTTCCTTTCAAACGTTTACGATTTTAAACGCTTTTTCCCTTCTAGAATGTACCCACCTTCTGTCCGGCGCTGCAGCGACCCCTCATGTCTATCTCGACTCCGTTCTTCATCTGAACGACACGATAGTTGTAGGCCCGACGCTTATCGGTACCTGAGCGAGTGAACACAACGGTCGTCAACAACCACAATCAAATATGTATGCAATTTTTGGGGAGAAAAAACAAACACTTTTTCATTGAAACAGACAAAATTTAAGCAAATTTGGTATTTGAAATAAATCTCAAATTTTTTAAATTCAATCTTCAACCTTCACAATTCTAGGAGTTATAATTTATGAAATAACCAGAACTCGGAAACTCTTGAAATGGAGCAAGGAGGTCTGATTTATAAGCTTCTTATTTCCAATTTGTTATATTTTTGTCTATTGTCTGAATACCTACTGTTGTTTTGTTTCTGCGTGTATGTATAGTATTTATATTTGTAGCTTGTACCAGAATTTGTACCCTGTACAAGTCACATGGTGAATACAAAAATTACGAATATTAAAAAGCACATAAAATGTGTTCATTATGTAATGACGATACATGTACGATGTTCTAATATTTAACTCATCTTGACAATGTACATACAATCTTGTATTGTGTTATACAGCTAAGAAATGAAATGAAATGGAAAGTAGGACATTACGACATGGACAACACGGTGAAAACTGTTTCAAATAATTATTTCATACATTATAAGTAAATTTGTAATTGTATAAATATTATGTGTCCTAATAAACAAACAAACAAACAAACTAAATGCCAACGAACGAAACTCACTGGTGAGCTCCGCGTCGGTCTTGATCTCGATGTAGTCAATGTCGTTGCCGCGGTAGATCTGCCGCCAGAGCTCGCGGATAATCCCGTTTATAGTCTTCATCCTCTCCTGGTGGAAGTTGATCATCGCCCACTCGATGGCCGTCCCATACTTAGCCAGATCCTCGGCAGCACCTTTCTCCACCTGGTGGACAACACGCGAACCAAAACAAAACACATGAAATAAAATATAAATTTACAAAAAGTGGAAATGATTTTGGAGTTAACGAAATTGAGGTTCTTTGAGTAAACGTTGTATTCTAGAGCGGCTCTGTCGATTATAGCGTTTTCACGTCACGGTTAAGGACTTGATGAAAAATCAAAATCCCTTAAAAAAATATTAAACACGTTTCGATGTTTATTAAAATTATTTTAATATCCTACTGAAATACCGATATTTTAGTCCATACATAGACTTACATACAAACATACATAGGAGCAGGATGAAGCAGGACAAGAAGCCCCTATCCTACAATGTCGTCAAGTCTCATGTGAATGCGGCAGTTAACAACAATATCAAAAAGGTTTGGGAGAAGGCAAGCAAAGACAAGCAGTGGCAAGGAGCAGTCACAAGAAAAGATAAATGGAGAAATCGGCAGACTGAGACGGTGCAATTCAGACTGGAAACTGGTCATGATCTGCTAGCTTCACACCTGCATAAACTAGGGATAACCGACTCCAGCACATACACACTATGTACAACAGAACAGCATACCAGGGAGCACTTACGTAGATGCCCGGCACTCCAAGATATAAGAGATGCAATGCCAAAAGATATGGCGGAGGCAGAAAAAGAATCCTATCTCTACTGGGAAACGCAAAAACGCATGATGACCAAATAGGTCAATTTGTTGGCATAAGAAGAAGAAGAAGAAGAAGAAGTAGACTGTGATGACTTGAATCGTCGGAATTGTGCGAAGCCTTACCATGGACTCGATGAGTACGTTCCGGTAGTTGGCCTCCGCGTTCTTGTACACGTCCTTCTGCAGCTCAACGCGTAGGGTGGTCATCGTCTCTTGCAGTGTTGCCATCCTTCCCACGGCAACGTTCCTCTGCAACAATGTCAGAGTTCAGCGAATTTAATTCGTTCAGAACGAGATGGTTTCGTAAGTTGCACAATGTTTACGATAACAATTTTGTACACAAAGTTTCGGAAGCCCATATCCCGTTCGGGCCCAAGGTTGCTCTGCTAGTTGAACGAGGCGACGGAACGAGGTCTTCCGATTTCCTATTTTTAACTGTTAAGAGCGAAGGATACCTCTACGTCAAAAAACGCAGACAATTTTCATTTTTTAATTATTTCTCAAGATTGAAACACAAAAACAAAAATCTGAGAAATCATAGTGCTGTGGTTTGGTCAGCCCTACACACTGAATGATAAATGTATTTAACGTTATAATCAGTATGACTGTGATAATGATTTTCTTAAATTACTAAGGAAATCGTTATCACAGTCATACTGATTATAACCTTAAATATATTTATCATGCAGTCTGTAGGGCTTACCAAACTACAGCGTCATGGTTTTTCAGATTTTCGATTTTGTGTGTCATTCTTGAGATATAATTAAAAAATGAAAGTTTTCCGCGGTTTTTGACGTAAAGGTATCCTTCGCTCTTAGCCGCGATATACATTCCTCACCCAAAAGTTGATAATTTCCATCTTTGAGACATCTGATGTAACTTGACTGTCATTGGAGTATTTATTTATTTGATGTCTATCCCAGGGTTGCCACCAAGTAATTTTTTAAATCCTCTGAAGATATAAAAAAAATCCTCAAAAATCCTCCAAAACCCATTTATTCTGCTGTTACTCAGTATATTATAAAGTGTGAAAGAAAAAAAAAAATTTTAGGTTATGTTTATTTTTAGGTTATGTATTATGCCAGATGATCTTTAAGAATTTACCTCTCCATTATAATTTATATACAAATAAATAATAAATTAATTTGTGTATAGGCCTATATATAAACAAGAAACCAGGCAAATAACAGCATAGACTCATATCAAAAGTCAGTTATCACGTCACGGGCTCACGCTCACGGTTCTGCCTTTTAAACTCAATGGTTCTGCTTGTTATCAACGAGGCACGGGCAACGCGCTCTATCGTACACTAAAAGAACACACACCTTCTGCAAAGTTGACAATAGAGGACGCTACTTACTACTAGACCAATCACAACGCTTTAGGTACCCCATTGGCTGTCTCCCACACAAGCTCCACCCTCTGCTTGCTAGTATAGCAAGACAACTTACAAAAACACAGTTGAAATCTTGATATTTCACACGTGTTTTGAGACATCGTGTCTATGCTGCGGGTTCAAGTGTAGATTGTCCAGCTTTACTTTTTACGTTATTAAATCGTTCTTTATGGCGGAATTTTCAAATTATAGTAAATTTCACGGTTTTTACAATAATGGTAGAAAATCCGCCAATTTGGCCGTTAATCCTCATGTCCGCGAGGCACCCTAAAAATCCGCAAAAGAGGATAAACTCCGCAAAAACGGCAACCCTGGTCTATCCTATTCAGTCAAAGAACTTACTAAGGAGGACAGTAAAATAGAACTATGTAAGCAAGTGGTAACCAAAAATCATGAATTACATAATAACAGAACAAACTTCTGTACTATTGAAAAAAGAACACTAGGTAACAATAAAAATTAATTGAGAAAGAAAAAAAATGCTTCATAAATTTAAGTATGAGAAAACATATTTATACCATAAATAAACAGAAGTAGTCCCACTAGGAGTGCTGGTGTACTCACGTCCTTGGTAATGGCGTCTTCCTCCGTCTTGAGTTTGGCCTTCTCGGCCAACAATGCCTTGGGATCGAGGTTGCCCATCCGCTCCTCCAGTTGGGCGACGTCTGCGGCGAGGTCTCGCTCCTCGTCCTGCTTCTGTCGCAGCCTCAGGTTGTCGGCGAGCTCGCGCTCCCTCACCTGCGCAAATAACGACGATCATCTATGTAATTGAGCTAGGGGAGAAGGACAGGAAGGAACCAACAGCTTACCTTGTAGTAGTTGCGGCCTTCGGAGTCGATAGAAACACAAAGATATATACACAAAACGTCGAGACAGTTTCGGCCTGACGTGGCCTTGATCACCCGACGAAAGTGGAGGAAAGACTCTATGTAACTCGTTTCCAACTATGTCGGGTTGAGTGGCGGTTTTCCACCTTTGTCAAGGGCGTGAAACTTGTCGATAGACCTACTGAGCTTGCCAGACTCGGCATTTCTTCCTCATCATCTTTCTCCGTAATAATCAATAATAATTGATAATAGTCTTTATATATAGTTCATTCATATCCAAAGAGAAGCTTTTATTCTATTAAACAGACCTATCTGAATAGGCACTTTATTATGGTCCTACATATAGTTATTATTGTGTAATTAATTATAACTAAATACATAAATAAATAAATACATAAATAAGTAAATAGATAAATAGTTAAATAAATAAATAAATAAATGAATAAATAAATAAGTAAATAAATAAATAAATAAATAAATAAATAAATAAATAAATAAATACATAAATAAATAAATAAATAGGTAAATAAATAAATAAATAAATAAATAAATAAATACATAAATAAATAAATAAATAAATAAATAAATAAATAAATAAATAAATAAATAAATAAATAAATAAATAAATAAATAAATAAATAAATAAATAAATAAATAAATAAATAAATAAACAAATAAATGAACAAATAAATAAATAAATAATTAATAAAATAAACGCATCTCCGCCCGTCGGCAAGTGGCCCACCTGTTGCGTCGAGAGATCGTTCTTGATCGAGTCTATCTTGCTGGCCTGCTCGTCCTTCTCGAGACGTATCACATCCTTCTCTCGCTCGAGCCTCGACAGCAGAGCCTGCGCTGCCGCCAGCTTGTTGGACATCCCCCTACGCTCGTAGTCCTCGATGCTCTGGTGCCAGCCCTGTATCTCGTCGACGCGCTTCTGTTGCTCCGACAGCTAAACAACAACAACAACAACTGTTTCAGAGAACCATGTGTGCACACAACATTGAGCAACACTATACGTGGTAAAATTTTTAAGGTCATGTAGTACTGTAGTGTTGTTAAGGCCCTACTATTCTACTTTTAAGGCACTCGTTTTGTTTATTGGTTTATTTATTTATTTAATGTCTATCCTATTCAGTTATGATAACTGATTTACAAAGGAGGACCTTAAATAAAACTAGGCTAATTAATAATAATGAAATAATAAATAACAATAACAACAAAAACAAAACAAGCTACGTACTGTACTATATAAAAATTTAAAAAAAAATAAAAAAATAAATAAATAAATAAATAAATCAATAAATAAATAAATAAATAAATAAATAAATAAATAAATAAATAAATGAATAAATAAATAAATAAATAAATAAATGAATAAATAAATAAATAAATAAATAAATAAATAAATAAATAAATAAATAAATAAATAAATAAATAAATAAATAAATAAATAAATAAATAAATAAATAAATAAATAAATAAATAAATAAAGAATGTCATGTCTCGCGATAGCGGTCGAACGGAGAGTCGGACCAAGTTGATATCCGGACCGTCCACACGAACTACGACGTGGATCCAACGCCACCAATCGTTACGAAAAGTTACGCCACGGGAAAAAGTCTTTCGGAAACAAAACGTCGGCAAAACGCGGTTGGTCACCTTCCTGCGCATCGCGTCCACCGTCTCCCGGTTGTTGAGCTTTGCCTGGTCCCGCTCGCGTATGGCCGCCTCCAGTCGTGTCCTGGCCGGTCCCATCTCCGTCTGCAGCTTGTCCATCTCCTCTATGATGAGACACTCGTGCACCTGCAGCTCTTGCAGGCGTTCCTCCAGCTGTTTGCGCTGCCCCACTCCGCCCTGGATCTGTACGGGCGGAAACAACAGGCGCGTTAGTAGGCCACCGTGTATTAGGATAGACATTCATTAATCAATACTGTACATAAATTTGCACTGAATATGATACACATTAAAAATATACTATTGTCCTTTGTAAATAATTAAATAAATAAGTAAATAAATAAATATGTAAATAAATAAATAAATAAATAAAAAAATAAATAAATTTAAATAAATAAATAAATATATATTATGTGGGAGGGAAAGAAGGATAGGAGCCAACAGCTTACCTGAAACCATAAATAGATGAATAAATAAATAAATAAATAAATAAATAAATAAATAAATAAATAAATAAATAAATAAATAAATAAATAAATAAATAAATAAATAAATAAATAAATAAATATTTACATTTTATTTTTAAGCTAAATGTGACAAAATTGGTTTAAGATTAAACTATTTTCTCGAACTATTTACCAGGTACTCTAAGATGTTGTGTATACACATCTGATCATTATCATTGAAAGAATTAAACCTTTTTGATTCCGTTTTCAGTATATATAAAATCATTTGTCTAGAAGTTATTTCACACTTTTAATACGAACCACAGATAGGACTCACGATTATATATACAGTTTTACTATTCACCATTCGAAACAAACAGCCTTAAAGCTATTATATACCGGTATATCAATAAAAAAAATTGAAAACAAAAGATTTTTTTTAAGTTAAATATTTCAAATATTGGTCGCCCGTAATAAATCCACCAACGTACCCTGAGTTGCTCCTCTACCAGCGAGTTCTTCTGCTCGCGCAGCTGCTGCAACTGTTCGTTGTGCGACGTGAGTCGAGCCTGGGTCGACTCGGCCAGTCGTCTCGCGGTCGATAGGTCGGCACGCAGCTGCTCCTGTTCCCCAAGCGCCTGCTGCATGCTGCGGCTGCTCGCTGCAATATCACGCAAACATTGGCGATCCTTTATAACAAAGGGTAGTCTCACGTTTAACACCGCAAAATATTTTAATTTCAATCATTTCAGATCTCATTGATTGTTTATTATTTCTAGATTAAGTGGCAACGATGGCTCATAAGAAGTCCTCAAGAATCTTCTTCTTCTTCTTCTTCTTCTTCTTCTTTCGAACACCCAGAGTTGGAACTTATGCCATTCTCTGCCTAGTTGCCCAATAAAGGTTTGCTACATATTTCCTTCTTGCTATATTTTGCCCCTCCATTAGATCCCTTTCTACTGTCAGGAAGACACATGTCTCAAGTCTAGGTCGAGTCTAGTCTAAGCTAGTTGTGTATGAAAGTAGGTGCCAATCGGCTGGAATGGTATATAAAGTGAGGAAAGGATCCAACAGCTTACCTTCATGTAGGAAGATGACGGATTTGCGAGTTTGAAGTACACATAAAAGACATAATACAAAATATAACGAGACGTTTCGACCGAGGCCTTGCTCACTTGCTTGCTTGCTCACTTCTTCTCTCGAGTGAGCAAGACCTCGGTCGAAACGTCTCGTTATATTTTGTATTATGTCTTTTATGTGTACTTCAAACTCGCAAATCCGTCATCTTACTACACGAAGGTAAGCTGTTGGATCCTTTCCTCACTTTACATACCCTAAGCTAGTTGTTTGTTTACTAAAACTAGGGATGGTCGAATATTCGAATTTTTCGAATAGTTCGACGAATAGTTCAGGAAATAATTCGATTCGAAACTCGAATACTAACTATTCGAAAATTCGAAGTATTCGAACATTCGAATATCCCGCCTTTTCGATAAACCGGAAATGCAACCTCCCACCATTCCGCCGACTACTGACTTGCATTTTTCAATATGGCCGCCTGTATTTCTGTAGAAATACATTTGCAGAAGCATTTCCGGTTCCAGGGTTATTTTAATTTCATTTATTGTGCACCATGAGTGAAGCTGAAGATGACAGAGGCCTAGCCTAGGCCTAGGTCCAAGTGAGCCTCAGAGTAATACAAGAAAGAAAAGCGTGGTATGGGAGCTGTTCTTCCTTGCTGGTTTAGGACTAGCCTAGGCCTAGGCTAGGCCTAGGAAAGGTAAACTTGATCTAAATTGGGGTGTATATTTTTTTGCATCCAATAAACTGATGGGATAGGCTAGGCCTAGGGTCTAGGAAAGGTAAACTGGATCTAAATTGGGTTGTATATTTTTTTGTATCTAATAAACTGTGATGGGATAGGCTAGGGGCCTAGGCCTAGGCTAGGCTTAGGCCTAGGAAAGGTAAACTGGATCTAAATTGGGGAGTATATTTTTTTGTATCCAATAAACTGTGATGAGATAGGCTAGGCCTAGGCCTAGGAAAGGTAAACTGGATCTAAATTGGGTTGTATATTTTTTTGTATCTAATAAACTGTGATGGGATAGGCTAGGGGCCTAGGCCTAGGCTAGGCTTAGGCCTAGGAAAGGTAAACTGGATCTAAATTGGGGTGTATATATTTTTGTATCCAATAAAGTGTGATGGGATAGACTAGGCCCTAGGCCTAGGCCTAGACATTATGTCCTAACTCCTAACCCTATCCTCCAAGTAAAAAAAAAACAGTAGACGTGTATACTGTAAGGGCTTGGGCCTAGGCCTAGTAGGTCCCTAAATTGTCTTTGAAATTCAATAAACAACCATGCTTATTTCTGTAGGCAAATTAATTAGGTTAGGGCCTCAACCATCCATATTATAACTGACTTGGTAATATTTCTTTATGCATGATACATTTACGTTCATGTCATTAACACAACTTGATTCCTTATGTATTAAAATGCCGATAACGTGCGAAATATTCGAATTCGAATTCGATATTCGAAATATTTGGGTCTCATTATTCGATATTCGTATTCGACTTTGAAAATTGGTATTCGCTCACCCCTAACTAAAACACAACGTAACCAATCGAGACTCACCCCCGGCCGGCAGCTTGGCCTCGATACGTTCGATCTCCCGCTGGAGCCTCCGCGTCTCGACCTGGTGCTGGTCGAGCAACACCACGTCCGAGTGTATCGTTCGAGCCATATCCTCGTCCAGCTGTGGCTCGAGCAGGCTCGACTGTATCTCGTCCGCCTCCTTGCGGCAAGCGGCCAGCTTCCCCTCGGTCGCCTGGAGAGCCAACCTGCGCACACGCAACAATATGTCGTTTCGTTAACGTCTATACGTATTGTATTAACTGTTAAAACTGATTTATTGGTTTATTGTTATAATATAGCCGTAGAATAATAGATGGAAACATATATTAAATTATACTGCGTTTCGTAAAGTAGGCCTAAGTCTTCTTCTTCTTTTCTTATACCCACAATTGACATCTCATGACAAAGTAAGTGTATAAAACCATGCGGGCAGACATTTATACAATATACAGTAACAATACAATAAATGTCCCCATTGAAAATCACCACTTACCGCTAGTATGGCTATTTCAGCATAATGACTTCTAATTCTAGTATAGGTCTTGAGTAGGCCTACTATTAATTTTAACTGTGATGTATACCTAATTTTAGCTAATAATTTTATTGTTTTGACTTCTGACATGT
This sequence comes from Isoperla grammatica, assembly GCA_945910005.1. Lineage (NCBI taxonomy): Eukaryota > Metazoa > Arthropoda > Insecta > Plecoptera > Perlodidae > Isoperla > Isoperla grammatica. The sequence continues at coordinate 8,178,306 of OX246748.1, forward strand.
TAACATGCAATGCATTATTGTCTTCTCTTCTTCTTCTCTTATGCCCGCAATTGGTCTATTCGGCCATCATGCGTTGTCGTGCTAACCAATAGAGACAGGACTCCCTCTGTACATATGTCATGCCATCTGGCATCGCGTCAAGTTCCCTCTTCATCCTTTCACAACCGAAAAGATGACGTCTATTCTGCTCTTCCTTACCACACAAGCTGCACAAGCTCGACTCAGCCATTCCCACTCTGTGCAGATGTTTACCCAGTAACTCATGCCCTG